>VWYE01020355.1:60428-146690 GCA_013398995.1 Alaudala cheleensis
AAAATAATTGAAACCTGAAATGGAAAATTTTCACATCACGTAGCATTGACATTATTTGTATTTTGAGTTTGGGAGGGAAAAGAAAAGAAGGATCACCTTGGTGTGGAAACAAAATTGAAAATAGGACTTGTTCTGGTTTCAGCTGGAATAGAGTTAATTTCTTCTCAGTAGCTGTTCCAATGGTGTGTTTTTGCTTTGGAATGAGAAAGTGTTGATAACACACCGACAGTTTGGGTTTTCACTGTTTTATCTAAGTCAAGGATTTTATTTTCCTTGTCTTCCCCTCTGCCACTGAGGAGATTCACAATGGAAACTGTGAGGGAACATAGCCAGGATGGGTGACCCCAAGTGGCTGAAGGGATACTCCAAAGCACAGAACATCATGCCCAGTGTGTAGACTCAGAAAGTTCCCAGAATCACAGCTGATCCAGGCTGGGGAAGATGGGTGTGGCATCAGTGTGATGAACAGTTGCATTGTGCATCACCTACTTTTCCTTTTTTTATCATCTTTATCATTATCATTATTACGGTATTATTTTTAATTCTCAGTTATTAAACTCTTATCTCATCATACCAGTTCTACTTTGATTCTCCTCCCCATTCCCAAGGGAAGGGGGAGGGGGGAGGGAAGAGAAGGGGGGTTGAGCAAGCAGGTATGTGGTACCTGATTTCCAGCTGAGCTTAAAACCACAACAAATAATAGAAACAGTTTAGAAACTACCCACTAGCAGAATTGCATTACTGTCTCTCCACATTCCTGCAGACCTTGATCAAGGCTGTCATGGTGCAGAAGAATCCCTGGCTTCCCAAATAGCCTGGGTTTTTTGGATTGTGGTATGGTTCCTTCCCTGACTTAGAAATGTGTTTGTCTCCAGTGACCTGGTGCTGATGGCATGTATACAGTACCAAAATTGCCTCAAAAAATTATACTGGTGATACCTGTTTCTTCAGCTTTCACTGTCTGTCTCTGGAAGACAGACGTTACACCTCTGCAATATCTTCATTTCTTCAAGTGTTTTTAACCTGTGTTTCAATCAGCCACTGCCACTGCCTCAGAGACCATGGAGGTTCACATGCTTCCAGCTTATGGAATCACTGAATTCAGGTGGAAAGGACTTCTAAGATCCCTGAGTCCAACTGCTAACCCAGGACTGACAGGTCAACCATTAACTCAGATCCCTAAGCACCATATGCAAAGTTTTAGCACAAAAGCTTTGGAGAAAACAACCCAAGGGAAGGACTATAAAAACTACTGTGGATCACAACCTTCTGTCAGTAGCCCAAGAACAGCTCTCCTTTAAGAGGGCAAACGAATGTGTTGGCTGTCAAACCAACCCAACCAATCATTCTGAAAAAGGTGTTGGATGACAGTTTAAGGTAAGCATACCACAGAAAATAGAGTGTATAAATGCCCTGCTGTCTTTCCCAGAGCTCAGTGAGACCATCACATCCTTTGGAGATGTTATTGAGTGTTGGTGATAAAACACATTCTGCTTCAGAGGGTTGGAGCAGGTTTTCAACAGATACAAATTTAAACAAGCAGCTTCTGAGAGCATGACTTACATAGCAGACCATCTGTGTGTCCTGTCCTGCTTCCCCACATGTCCAGTTGTTCCCTTAGCCATTCAATTTAGATTTCACAACACCGCCAGACCAGGGGAGCTGAGATGGGAATGAATCTCTCTGTTATATAATTTCATTATTATGGATTATTTTTGGGTTAAGAGTTACAGATGAGCTTTCATTCTAGGTCTGCATGCTATTGCTTTAGACTGTATATTTTTCTTTCCTTCTTAAAATGCAAAGTTGAGACAAAAAATTTCAAACATTAAAAAAATTCTCCAACCTTCACCAGAGAGATTAATAATCCATACAATCTGAGCTCATGAGATGACAGAGAAAGTAAAATAGAGATATAGGACATCATATAATCATTAACATATTTATCTTGTTTTACTACTAATAGTTTCTAATTTATGGAACATTGCACTTAAAATTGATGTCACAAACTTTAATAAAATTAATTCTTTTTATTAAAAAGCTGTGAAAAATATTTTAGTAAAGCCTTTCAGTACTTAAACACATTCAATTACTAAAAAAAAAGTGTTTGGGAAATATTTTCTCTCCTACCACCACTCTGGAGTATTTGAAAACATTACTCTGGGTAAAGATGGGGTTTTTTTCCACTGCTGTATGCCAACATGAAGATAAGTGCCATCTGTGAGAGGGATCTCTTTATCAGGCTTCAGCAGTTGTAGGGAAATGCTAACAGAAGTTATTGTTGTGAATAGGAAATATATCCTAGGAGAAATGGACATTTCAAAAGCACAGAGTACTGGGACACACAGAAAAGTTCTGTTTCAGTTTATAAAAGTTTCCAAAGGTCACACTCCATTCCCTCCTGTGGTTTTGGCCCAAAACAAGAGTGTCAGAAACTTCCAAAGCTGTAAATGTTTTGTTACTCTCCTTTCATTCCACAAGAAAGCAACAGTGTAGGGAGAGTTTCTGACCATTTTGAAATCAAAGACTATAAGGAGTGATATGTTTGTTTAGATATTATGCATGCAGATTTTTTTTTTCTTAAATGGAAAACATGACAAAACTTAAGTGTCTCTCAAAAAAAACTGAAATAACTTAGCATAAGGAAATTGATAATGTCCCTGTACATTGCAAAAAAGACCCTGAAAGAACATTTCTGGATGTAATTTTTTTTTTTTAAAGAAACACAAAAATGGTCATGCAATGGTCCCTTCTGGACAGCATCTATTTTAGGGTTAAAGGTTATAATTTTAAGGTAGCATGGTGTTGACTGACAAAGAAAAGAAGTTTTGAAACTATTCTGTAGTAATTGATGAGATTTGGTGCTTATTCATACATAAAATAGAAGACCAGATATGACATTTTAAAAGAGTAATAGTCGTCAAGAGTAAATAATCAAATAGGCAAGATGATGAAACTGAGGGGGAAAATCATGAGAGGAAAAGCATAATTCTTTACCTTCCTTCTTAATCACTGGAATGTGCCCTGAATAAACCTATTTCCCTTCAACATCATCTCTCAGAGAATTTTTGGTCAGATCTGGAGAGGTTCAGACTACTGACTTAGAGATGAATGGCCTGTGCTCTGAGTGGATCAGATCCTCTGGAGCAAAAGTTTTGGTCATGGATACACACTAAATATTTGACCAAATAGATTTATGCATAAAACAAGGAAATGATTTATATTTTGTTAAAACATAAAGCATTTTAATATAAAAACAGATAACTCGATTCTGCTTGAATTAATCTCGTGAATCCATACTTTTAGATTATATCATTTCAAAGGAACCAAGGGTCTTTGCTGTAAAAGAAAATGGCTCAAACGATTAAGAAAATGCAAAGAGCCTGAAATGATAATATTAAAAAAAAATAAGAAAACAAAACAACAAAAAAGTGCATAAAGTTGTACAGCATAAAGATCTGCTACTGCAATTTTAAACACAGAAAAAAACCCCTAAAAATTAGGATGACACTTCTTGGCTGAAATGTGTTACTGATAATTGCGATAAGCATCAAAGAGAAACAGACTGTCAGTATGTCTGTATGCAAAATTCACTATTGATAAGAGCAAGAAATTATATGTTTTCAGAATACAAACTTCTTGAATGTATGTATGAATTTTACCACAATATTACCACAGAAGGAAGCAGTTTCATTGGCAAAATTACAAATTAATTTTCTCATAAGGTATTTCAAAGACTGAAGATCTCCACTAGAGTGATATTTGGATTGCTGTCTGAGGAAAATAGTCTCAAAATGGTTTAGAGTCTGTGGTTTAGTAGCTCTGAACATATATTCACCCCAAATCCTTTAATAAAGTCATATTTTATACCAATTAATGGTAATAAGGAGAGTTGTCATATTTAGACATAGGTGCAATATGTCTTGCCAGCTGATGTAGTCGATAGAATTCAGTGGAAGACAGTTTTGACTCTCAAATAGGAAAATGAGTTACTAGAAAGGGAAATATTATTGTTAAATGGTGCAAGACGATATTTTCCACTGGTCAGAACAGCAGAGAGAATTACACCTGCGGCAGTAGAGATATTTTTGCATATCTTTGAAATAAAACTTTTCACTGTGATGGTAAAGAATGACTGGTGAGTAAATGAACAATTTAGAAACTATTTGATGTAAGATTATGTCTATGATTCCTCTTCCAAATCCACCAGCATGAATCTCTGATGAGTCTTTGGGTTCAAAGCTCCAGAAACATGAGAATCTCTAGAATCAGAGATCTGAGAGTTGGGATGTTCCGCCTGGGCAGGAGAAGCTTTGGGGTGACCTCATTGTGGCCTTGCAGTGCCTGAAGGAGCTGCAGGAAAGATGGAGAGAGACAATTGACAAGGGCTGGAGGGACAGGACACAGGGAATGGCTTCCCACTGCCAGAGGGCAGGGATGGATGGGATATTGGGAAGGAATTGTTCCCTGGGAGAGTGGGGAGGCCCTGGCACAGGGTGTCTAGAGAAATTGTGGCTGCCCCTGGATTCCTGGCAGTGTCCAAGGTCAGACTGGATGGGGCTTGGAGCACCTGGGAGAGTGGAAGATGTCCCTGCCATGGCAGGGGTAGGATCGGATGAGCTTTGAGGTCCCTTCCAGCTCAGATCTTTTTGTGATTCTATATAAGAAAATGTTCAGAAAAGTATTTCTTGCTGAAGACACTGGATGAGAAACCCCACTGTAAATGGGTTTTCTTACAGATTTTTCCACGTGGGATCTTTGTCTGAGTGGTCTGCACTGAAAGCCTGATTGCAGCCTTGTCAGGGCAGCAGTGATTCAGCTGGATAAAGAGGGGACCTTTCTGATTTGCAAAGTGTTTGTGTTTGTTTATTTCATTATTTGTGTCATTTGAAAGCATGTGTGACTATGTTGCCTGTTTTGGATGTTTGCATTCCTTCAGACAAAACTCAGCATGATTGCAGGTAATTGTGAAAGAGCAGCAAAACTACAAACAGCACAGGGATGCCTAACAAGTTCAGTAAGCAGAGTTGCCCATCAAATTCTTTCCCATCCTTAACTAGATGGCCTGGTCTAGAGGTAAAATGAGGAATGTTAGGAGAGGCAGAAAGATCTACCTGTCACCAGCTGTGATCACAAAGGCATTTCTGCTATGTAGAAAGATGTTGACGAGCATGGACAAGGCCAGGGGGTGTTACAGAGAGTGGTCTGCCCAGAGCAAATCTAAGGATTGAAAAGTCCTGCCAGAGAGATGAAATGTGACTGAGGAAAAAAATCTGAGCTTGGAGGCAGTTGTTCCCATGAAAGATAGGCACTTGTAATCACAAGACTAATAGGCTCTCAAATCCATCCTGCTGTTAGACCACAGTATCGTAACAGTAACAGCTGAATCTGTGCACTTTACAGGAAAAACTAAATCTGGGACACTGATTTTCCCCAACTGCCCCAGATTATTTGTGAGGGAAGCACATTTGTTAGTGAGACAACAGCTTGAACTCTGATGATGGTTGCAATATTTTGACACAATATCCTAAAAAATTCTCCAAGGTCAGAGACAATGAAGTACCTGAATCCACCTGGGGTCACGACAGCCAAATGACCAGGCAGCACAGTTTTTTTCTCCCCCTGCCAAAGTTCTTCTTTTAGATTTAACAGAAATTGAGAGCAAGAATTAGCTGAAAAGGCTGCAAACCTTTGTGTATATAAAACACATTTAAAGCTGTTGGCAGATAAGCAATAAAAATAGCCAAAATCAAATTCACATAAAACTCCATCATATATCCACAAAATCACCTGAGTGATACTTTCAATATGCTGGGTACTGATATAGCTGAGGCTGAGCTGAAATCTCCACATCTCAGCTGTCCATTTACCAATGTAGAGAACAGGAGTGCAACTCTATCTTGCAGCAAGTAGTATAGGATAGATACATTAATAAGAAAAAAAGAACAATAGAAGCCATTCCAGTGTGAGATGTGATGGAGCACAGCTCGGCCATATCATCTCTTTCCTTCTCTCTTGGGAAGAGGGCAAGCATAGAAAAATATCCAGACCAGATCAGCAATGCACAACTTCTCCACATACCAGGGGAGTGCTCTACCAGGCACAGGCTGCCAATTTATTGGTCTTTTTTGTACTGAATGAAAGATGTGGAGGATAGAAGAAATAAATCCACCTGAGAATCTGGCCCTGGAGTATTAAGGGGTTATATCGTGTGATTGGGATTTTTATACCTCTATTGACTTCACAAAGCCAATAGAAAAATTAGAGAGGAAAAGGGAAGAAGTAGAATCCCCAAACCACACCATGTCTCTCAGGTCTGATGTGACATCCTTCATTTTGTCTTTTCAATGCTTGTTCATCTGTCTACAGAAGCTGTAAGTGTATATTAGGGTCTCTGCTTTGCAGCCTAAGTGCAAGTAAAGGCTCCAATCTGTACATGTCTGGAAAAAAAAAAAGTATTACAGGCTTTTTCTCGACAATTCAATCTTTACTCCAGGTGTTTCACTAAGAGAGATCATTCACTCTTGCGTAGGCAAAATGCCATATGAAGCAAGTCAAGAGGGATCTTTCTTTTATAATGTCCTCTGTTTCATTACACTCTGGCAAGGAAAGCTTGTTTTATGTCTTTTATTTTATTTCCTGCACTATGGTACTGATAGAGGTGAGGAAAAAATACTCTTCAGATAAGGAACAATGAATGAAAAAATAAAAAGTGAAGTCACAGTAACTTTCCACAGGAATAAGGGGAGTGGATACCAAGTTCACAGATGATGCAAAACTGGGGGGAGCTGAGGACTCCCTCAAAGACCCTGAGGCCCTGCAGAGAGGCCGTGACAAATGAGAGGCCTGGGCCAGCTCCAACCCTGTGAGCTACAATTACAGAAGGTGCTGGATTGTGCCCTGGGATGGTGCAACCCTGGATGTATGGACAGACTGGGAAATGAGAGAGCAGTGCCAGGGAAAGGGACTGGGGTCCTGGTCAGTGACAGTGCCCTGGAGCCAGGAGAAATATCCCTGTCCTGGGGGCACCAGGGAGGGATTGTCCTGCTCTGCTCTGGGCCAGGGCGGCCTCATCTGGAATAGTGTGTGCAGTTCTTTTTTACATCACGGTGTAAAAAATACATTAAACTATCAGAGAGTGTGCAAAGGAGGGCCATGGGAATTGTGAAGGGCCTCGAGGGGAAGCCACATTAGGAGCAGCTGAGGACACTTGGTCTGTTCAGCAGGAGAAGAGTGAGAGGAGGCCTCTCTGCAGTTCTGCAGCTTCCTGGTGAGGGGAAGAGGAGGGGCAGGCACTGATCTCTGCTCTGTGGTGACCAGGGACAGGGCCCAGGGAATGGCCTGAAGTTGTGTCAGAGAGGTTTAGATTGGATATTAGGAAAAGGTTCTTCCCACACAGGGTGGTTGGGCACTGAACATGCTCCCCAAGGAGTGGTCATAGCCTGAGATCAAGGAGCATTTTTTCTTGGGCACAGGGAGTGAGTTGTGGGGATGGTGCTGTGCATGATCAGAAGCTGGACTCAATGTTCTTTGTGGATCTCTTCCAACTCAGCACATTCTGGGATTCTTTGAAGATCACTTAAATTTGAAAATCTTCTCTCAAAATTTGAAACATTTACCTCTGAATCAGTGGCTCTTCCAGGGGCATCACCCTCTATCCACACAGGATGCACATGTTTGCTTTCCCTACTCATACCAGCAAAACCTTTAAAATTCTCAAGAACCAATGTTTGAAATTTTTCTGATCTTCAGATCTCATACCCCCATCAGCTTATGCTTGCAGTCAGGAAATATCCTTCATCATGAAGAGCAGGACAAGGCTGACCACCCTTTTACAGCAGAGTGCTTCCAGCCACTGCAAGATACAAGCAGATAAACCCTTTTCTTCCAAAAAAAAAAAAAAAATTAAAAAAAAATCCCTCTAAACATGCTGGTATTTGGCAATAATCTCAAAGGGCTTGTTTGCAGTATGACTGGATAGTTTGTACCAAAATTGTAATCAAAAATTTTGTACACATCACACACATACACACAAGCACACACTATGAAAGCCAGGATCCATCTGTCTGGATCAGAGAAAAGGTTCTCCTGGGAACTCCAGCTTGTTGCCTAATGCAGGAGCTCCTTCTATTGGCAGACAAATTGAGTTAGAATGGGAAAAAGTTTCCTGATAAAAGGGGACTAAAGATAGCTTTTGATGCAAGTTTTAAGCTTAAGATGAACTCCTATTAAACACAACTATATACATCTACTGTTAAGAACCTAGAGGAAATGCTGCACTGAGAAAAATTACTGTTAAAACATTCATTTTAAATAAGTGATTAGCAATTCCCTGTTAAATCCTCAGTAAATCTCGTTCTTAGAACTTAGAGCTGCAAAGTTGTGGCTAAATATGCTATAAAAACAAAATTGCATTTTATGGTGGGTATTACCTTTTTTGTAGTAGTAGTAGTATCTTGTTCATCTATGCATCTTTTGATCATATAAAAATATTTTGCCAGTAATATAAGAAAATTTTCTGAACATTTTCTCTGTTGTCATCACTCAGAGGATTTTTTTGTCGGGCCACTAAAATTCCCAGGGTAATCCCAAAGTAACTGCTGCTACTTACTATAAGGTTTAAGGGTTTACCAACGTTAAGGTCAGTTTCAAAGGATATTTAAGAGTCAATATTGTGCAAACTAATGCAGTGCCAGCTGGATTGGTTGTGGAGGAGCATGGAGGAATGGATCTAAAACTAGGCTGCTTTGTCATCTGAAATTGAAAACTAGGTTTTCATCAAATTTACAGTGAAAGTTATGGTCCTTATTTTTTTAACAGGTTTCCATTGCCAGTGAAATCTGATTTACCATTCCTAGCAGTCTGAAAAAGCGGGAAACCAGCTTCAAATTTCATTGTACAAATGGTAAAGACTAATAATGATTTTTTTTTCTAAGACAGATTTTGAGAAGAACAGAAAACACTTCAATAGAGCTGAGAAAAAATGAAAACAAAACCTGCAGCTGTTCTCTGCAGGTTGAACACAGGGATCAGTGTGTTCTGGGAGAACCTTTTAAATCTGGGCTCACCTCTCCTCACCAGTACTAACAACTGAACAAGCTTTAATAACTGTAGAATCTTTTCAATGCCTTCCAAAGGATATTAACTTATTCCTCGACATCATGAAGACAAGCACCCTGTCAAGAGGTCTAAGGAAAATTCATTTATACATTTCTCAAAGTCTCAAACCGTCAAATAGATACTTGATTTCATGCAAGATTTTTGCAAGGTTTTGAGAAGTTGTCTAGATACCAATTAACTCACAAGGTTACTCTGGCATGTAAAAAAGAATACAATAATAGAACTCACAGTTACCAGCAAAGAGATAAGATTTTAGCTTGTCACCAAAAATGAGAACAAGTGTGACAAGTCACAGAATGAGTTGTCTCATACATCTGCTGAGTAGGAATGGAGAACAGCAACACAAACAAATAATATAGCTCACATACTGTCTGATATTGTTAATAACTTGATAAATTAAATACCAAGTAAAAATATAAAATAAAATAGTCTTAGACTGTCAAGACTTCTTCTTGGACTGGAAAGGCAATTCTGCTATAAGTGTGTATATTTATATGCGTGTGTGTGTGTGTGATTTAAGAAGAACAGTAACTCACTATGATTTTTTGATAAGCAGCTTCGGCCAGTCTATATTAAATCAACACCCTTCCAATGTCCCCTGGAAATTAAATATAAATTATGAATAAGAGAAGCAAGTATATGTGATGCAGGAATGTAATTACCTATTTATAATTGTCATTCCAATCCCAAAGAAAATCTTCACTGAGTTGAAGAATATGGGTTGAACATACTTAGAACAGTAAATGCTGGCCTTGGAAAATACAAATATACAAAGTATCCTGCATTAACATTACAGAGCAATATTTACATTATTTTAATATTGATTTTTAAATCCAGACTCAAGGTCACTGAACCAAGCAAGTTCCACTTTCTGTTCATGAACGTTTTGGCAGTGAATTCAAGCATGCCAATCCTATTGCACGCCTGAGTGCAATAACATATTTTGGGATGCAGGCCTGGACCACTTACCTTTCCTGCTGCAATGGAAATCCTGCAATCCCTCATGCAGGTAAAGCACACCATCAGCACCAAAGCCATGAGAAACCATTTTGGGTGGAAAGCACCAACTGCATGAGCCGGGATTTCACCTGACCTACTCATACACTGCTCCGTTAAGAAAATATTCACTGCCACGTGGAGTCTTGCTAAGGAATGTGGTTGGAGTGAAAAACTCTGCTAGTGGAACCTTCAGAAATATAGCTAAGCAGTGCCACTTAGAACATGCCCTGGTTTTTTTGTGGTTGGGAACAAGTGCTTTACAGAGAACATCAGAGATTTTGCCAATGAAGTTTCAGGAACTGTACATTCTCCACTGATAATAGCTGCATATGGACTGCTTTCAAGTCCGAGGAAAATTTTAAGAGAAGAGCAAAAACCTTTCAACATTAAGAGCTGATGTCTCATCCATATGCCTGGGCCTAGTCCAAATGCGTTACAAGTAGGATTTCCTTTTCCACATGAAGTCACTCATACCCTGCTTCCCTCTCTAATAACAGTGAATTTCCATTGTCTTGAAGGTTCCTGGCGAACAGAAAATTCATAGAATGGCTTGGATTGGCAGGGACCCCAAAGCCCATCCAGTCCCACCCCCTGCCATGGTAAGGAGACCTCCCACTATCCCAGGTGACTCAATGCCCCAGTGTCCAACCTGGCCTTGGACACTGCCAGGGTTCCAGGGACAACCACAGCTTCTCTAGACACCCTGTGCCAGGGACTCTGCACCTTCACAGAGAAGAATTTCTTGCCAATAACCCATCCATCCATGCCCTCTGGCAGTGCGAAGCCATTCTCCCTTGTCTGGCACTCCATCCCATGGAAATTTTCTCTCTACGTGTTTTCTGTCGGCCCCTTCAGGCAGTGCAAGGCCACAATGAGGTTGGCCCAAAGCTTCTCCTCTCCAGGCTGAACAATTATCCCAGGGCTGCATTTCTTGTGGAAGCAGGACTCCACAGCATTCGTCCTTTTCTGACCACAGAATTGAGACCACTATCCCTACAAAATAGATCTGCCATGAGCATTGCCCATTAGGCATCACACTTTATTTTGAAATGCAACAGTTTCAATGAGAACACAGAGACATCATCTAAATAGGGCCTCAGTCATGCCAAAACACCACGTTAGACTAATGTATATCTTCAGTATCAAAATAAGTGAACTATGAGCCTTAGTGGAGAGAGAGAGTTCACCTGCAAGTGGACACACATGCCCAGTAAATAAAGAAAGTTTTCTTACTAAATTTTCACTAATGCTCATATTCCAAGTTGGTGATTACTGGATTTTTTTTTTTTTTTTTTTGAAACACCCATAAAAATGTCTCTGTTCCACTTGGGCTATGATTCAGCTAAGGAATGTTCCAAGGCTGTCATGGGGATGACTGATTATCTCTCATTCCCTTCCTTAGTCAAACACAAATTTCTGTACAGACATTCCCCACCTAAGTCATGCAGGAGTTTCTAGTACAGACAAGGGATGCTTCACTGCTCAACCCATTACTCAAAATCTGGGGGATAACAGGGATTCCTGGAATCCTACAGTAGCGTGAGGACAGGGCAGTGTGTGGGATTTCCTACCACAATAATGCAGCACACATGAAGACCACCTTTCTTAGTTCCAAATAAGCTAACATGAGAGTTTCTGTCAGTCTTTTATTTTGAATAAATCAAAACATTTTCATCCAGTAAGTTATAGAATAAATTCAGTAAATAATCAAGTTAATGAACAAAAAATAAAAAAAAAAGGGGGGGGAAACCCCAAACCAAACAAAACTAAACACAAATAACCTGATATAAAAAATAATCAGCAAGACCACACTGAGACAACTCTCCTTACCATGTCCCCTTGCCAGGATCTCTCCCCAGTATACATGTTCCATGCATATTCTCTGCTATGTCTCCAGATCTCAATGGCCCTTCAATGTAAAAATCAGATTTTTCTGGAGATTCTGGCTTGTCTACCTTTAAATCTCTGGGCATCCAGCCCAAATATGTGTGGGGAAGAAACCTACATCAAGAGCTGTCTCAGGGTATGCTGGTGGCAACTCTTTCTCTGGACAGGACCTCAGAAAAAATCACAAGCTTTCTGTCCAGCTCTACATAAGATGTTATTTGACCTCTTCCAGCTTCTTTGGAGGTTTAGCAATGAGTTTCTACTCCTGCCATTTCCCACTGGAAGTTTCTTGTGTTTGGAAGGAAAATGCAGACATTAAATGCGTGCAAATTCTCTCTTCAATGAGCCTGTAATGAAATACACAGAGAGAAAAAAATTTAAAAAGGAAGTCAGAAAGTGTATTATTCTTTCCAAGGTTTTATATGCGCAATTCATTCTGAAGCAGCCTTTTTTAGTTTGTCTCTGTGTCTCCTGCTCTCTAAAACTGCTGAAGAACTGTACATCTTACCCTTGGATGGGAGGCCCACCTGCAAGAGCAAGAGTTTCCAGTGTGGTGGTTCATCCTCAGGGACCTTGAGCTAAAGAAGGTGAGAGTCTGAAAAAAAAAAGGGGAGGAATATTGCCATTATTTTGTTCCTTAAATGCATTATAAATGAATGGTTTTAAGAGCAGGGAAAGCATTGCTTATCTCTAAGGGGTTACAGCACCATGAGAGAGTACCTGCAGCAGAAGAGACTGAAATAAGCCTTTCTATTAAAATTGGGGATTTTACTGCAACCAGCAATAGCCCAAGAATTTTAACCTAATGTCTCTAACAGAAACTTTCAATGCATACTTAAAATCAGAAAGTGGAAAGAATGGAAAATTTCTGAATTAATTTGAATTCCAGTCTTTGACTGTGTTTAAGAAATTAGCTGAGCAGCAAACAGTGATTACAAAATACCTATAAACTATAGTTGAATTACATTATGAGCACAATGCTGAAGTTAAATAAGTACTGCATGAAACCATTAACTATCAAGACTATGCTACTCGTTTTTCTCTTTCTTTTTAGAAAGCTGCACTCAGGGTTTTTTCCACTGAACCACAGGGCTATTAAGCTGTAATAAAATATTGTATCAGGAAAAACTAGAATGAGCTATAATAATAAAACCTTGATTATAGGATGTACAAAGATAATGTCTATCAGACAACCTCTCTTCACCTAATTTGTGTAGGATTTTTTGCTACATTTGTGCTTGCAAATGGAGAAGTAAAAATTATCTTCATTTTAATCAAGCTTCAGTGATTTTCGTTTGTTTAGATTCCCCTTTTTCTGTAACCATGAAGACATTTGCTTCCAGCCTTACATTTCAGTAATGAAAAAAAATCAGTGTGGAAAAAAGATTATATAAAGAACTGTATGTAAGTGATTTGCACTAAACAGTTGAAAAGCTCAAAAGTATTCTGTGGGAATTTGTATGTTTCAGAAACACAGGAACCAGAGAAGCCATAAGCAAAATAATTTTCTTCTTTATTTCAGCAATTGACTGGAGATTAGAGAAAAATAGTCACTAATCTTTCATTCCACAGGCCAGCAGCAGGAATTTGCCATGTTCAGTCTCTGCAGAAGGAAGGGCTTAAGTTCAGAAGAAAAGTGGCAGATCCTGACCCTCAGCCACATCCTCATTATAGCAGCAATTTGAGGTCAATCACACAGAATATATCCTCTCACAATCTTACCATTCCTTTAGATTTGAAGTGTACAATACTAGAAAGGAAATATTTATTTTTGGGATTGTCATTGTTCTTTGGGGCAACTTATTTTTGATGGCACATTCCTGTGCAAACAACCAAAACAACTTTTTCCCAGACTTTTTAATCACACCTTTTGTTACAGGCTGGAATTAAAGCTATAAATGCTGTATTAACCTCGATCAATATTTCTTCATAAATAAACTCTGAAAAACTCCTTACATTTACCTGCTTTTTTTGGGTGAAGAGAAGAATGGGAGAGAATAGAAATACTCTTTTTGAAAACCTAAGCTCTAATGATGTTACTGATTAGTACAGCATGAGAACATAAGCCTAGCTCTTTGAGGAAACTGCTTTTGTTAACTAAAAAACAACCAGCATTTTATTTCCATAGTTTTCAGCAAAAAATATAATATTTCAATTTTCTAAAATGTTTAGGAAAAGCATAGCTCAGGTCTGCTTTTCTGAACAATAATCTGTAACATCTTTACGCTTGAATAATATACATAGGCCAATAATAAATATTTCTGTACTCATTGCCTGGTTTTTACTTGGCTTTTGGTTAATGTGAAATCCACTAAAATATAGTTGAGGTGACTAGGACTATTAGATGGCAATTATTCTTTAGTTGGAAACCAAAGATGAAGACTGATTAACAAGTGCTGCTAATTATCAGGTCACAAAGATACAAGTATTTTTAGATAAAGACATCACTTTCAGAAACCTGGCAAAAAGTTACTGGCGTACCAAGAGCTCACTTTTCTTTGAAGTAAAGTAATTGTATGATTGGGTTGTATGCGTATATAAGTGTATTGTATGGTTTATATAAGTGTAATTATTTTTAGTAGGCATTTAATACTACTTTCATGAAATTTTCAGTCAGTAAAGAATGCATTTCTTGTCCTTCCATGTTTAATTAAAAGCTTCAAATACCGTTTAAGCTCATCCATATTGGCAGACTTCTTTGAACTTAATTTGCTTTATCCATGATGCTTTCCATTTCCTTGCCTAGATTTTCCCAAGACTGGTAGGCATTTCTGTGATGGAGGAAAGCAGGAATTCTATTACTGTTCACAGAACCTTCCAGTCTTTGACGAAATGTGGGATTCTGGGATTCCCTAGCACTGAAGAAAAAGATGAAAAGATACAGCTATGAAAAGTTTGTGAGATGTTGAACAAGATGAAAAAGACAAATTCTGTTTCTCCAGTTAAGGCAATATGGACATGTCCTGCTCATGGATTTTGTGGAAAAGCTTCAGGAAAGAGCTGAACTCCCCAAATAACATGGAACAATTGCAAATTCATGCCTCAAGCCTCTGGTCACACACCTATCCAAATGTAAAGAACTATATAAGAACTGACAAGAATTCTTATGAACTCAGTCCATTAATGGTATCTAAATGCCATCAAACAGAGCCATTAACAAACCTAAGAATATAAACTTTGAGGGAGTTTGGCAGGTGTTTAGTTGGGTTTTTTAGATTTGATGTTTTTTTATTATCTTACAAGCATTGTAAAGGTTTAAGTTTTTAATCTGTAGTTGTATTTGCTAGAATTTCACTGTTACTTACACCTTATTTTGTAGGAAACAGAGGTAGATCAAGTTTGCATGACATTTCAAAATTCCCAAGTGACCTCAAACAAAATTATGTATAACACATATTATTAAAGAAAACAAAGAAAAAAAACTTTAAAAAAACCCCAAACAAACCACAAAAACCCATAAAAAACCCAAATAAACAAACAAAAAAGCCCCAACAGAGTTGAGAAATTTATGTTGTAATACATAAGTGTGTGTTTTCCCAGCTGGAATGATTTACTGAGCAAATCATGGTTGGGATGATTAGCCAATGACCCTTCCCAGCACAGCAATTTTTTCTTCACATGAATCTAAACAAGGATGCTCAGGTGGGCCCATTTTTTTACACAACTGTACCTCAAAATACAGGACCCTTTTTGGATCCTTCAGAGAAAAGTGGTGCTTGGAGCAATATTGCAAGTGAACCAAGTAACAAAATCCTAGATGGTGGTACTTAAGTTACACTTGATAATCACGAGATAAATCTTCAGTCCAATATATAAAATGTAGTCTATTAAATGGTGATATTCTATACCATAAAATATTATATACTTACATGAATTTCTGGATGGGATTGGTGACATTTGGTATATAATTTACATATGCAAATTGCACATTTCTATGCCAACTGTAAAGTTTAAAATTTTTTGCCTATAAAACATGCAATAACACTTTGCTACATGGTTTTATGGATAGGTGTGGTATTAAGAGAAAAATATCTTTACTAAAGCCAAAAATTAAAAACTCTTACCTGATATAAGACAACACTGCTCTGTGCAGTCCCATTTACTATTCTCAGCATGAACTCCCTAGGAAGAACATATTTCATCTGCCAGCTTCTGTTGATTTTTTTTTTTTTTAGCAATTCTGATAGTTAGCACCATCAAGCAAGAATCCAAAGAAATAGCAACTTACAATAGCAGATGATAAATAATCCTAGGGGAAGCCAGGGGCTGTGAACAGTGGGGTCTCCAGTGCATCACAGGCCAGGAGAAGTTCCCATAATTAATTCTTACCAGAGACTCAGCATGTAACATTTTAAGGATGGGATTTTAATTGAACTGGCTGACAACAACTTTAGCTGACTGGTTTGATGGTATCTGAATGAAAATCATCACACAGATCTGGCACAACTGCTCAGCCAGGTTTTTGGGGGGATTATCTCTGACAAGGTCCGATTCACCTCCAGTTTCAGTGCAGCAGCCACACATGCTGATGCTGATAGCTTGTCACATTTACAGCATAAGTTCCTTGTAGAAAACCTGTGCTCCTCAGCAGAAGCACACTGCTCTGAGAAACACCTCCTTTTTGTGTGTTTATCCCTGCCTGCACACTAAGTGAAAATTTGGAAGCCAAAACTCTGTATTTTTAATAGAAATCTACAAACTTTTGTCTGAAACAAAAAAAAAAAAAAAATCCAGAGTCACAGAAACGGGGGCTAATTCTAGACAAGTTTCACACAGTTGTTTTTTGGGTTTTTTTCCATAAAAGATTGCACAATGCAACTTTGTAGTAAGCATATACTTTGTAATATATAGTAAAAATCCAATAGTAATAGCAGTAGAAATACAAACAGTAATTGCAAGACTGAGAGCAAGACTAAGATTAGGTAAGTAGTAGCAATTAAAACACGAACAGTAAGTGCAGTAATTACACAGTAAAACATGCATTATGAAGGCAAGGGTCAAGATTCAATGAACTCTATATGAGCTGTCTCCTACACATGGCTGAAACCCAGATGGCTTTATTGAACTTCTAAACAGATAAAACTTTTTATCCATGAGTAGTGTAACATCAAGATCTTCATTAAGTCTTCTTTCTTCAGCATTTAGTCCAATGAATGAGTAGTAAATGTTAGTGACATATAGATTGTGCTTAGGGTACCCAGGATACACTTAGGTTGTGCTTATTTTTACAGTTTTAAACAAAAAAAAAATCATTATTATGCAATCCCCAGTTTTACTCTTTGTAATAAAATAAAAAATAACATAAAAATATGCAAAGGTAAGTAAAAGAAGTATCTAAGTAAAAAGAGTTGTAAGTTTAAATACAGAGGGAACCAACTCAGTCTAAGATCACAGTTGGGTTTAAGAAAAGATAAAGAGAGAAGCAACTGACATCTGTCCTCTGAAGCAAACATTCTCAGCTTCCTTCACTTTAAATAAAACTTGAGCCCAGACTCTCAGCAGTTTCCCATCTGTGCAGAATGATGGAAGCTATTATTTCCTCATCAGAACTTTCTGAGAAGATTACTTATTTTGTTATAAACCATTGTGATGCCAAGTCGTGGTGCTCAGGAAGCAATGACAGGAAATCATCCTAATGCCTGTGCATAATGCTTTTAAAAAACTCTGCCCATAAAGTCAATCTCCTCTGTCATTTGCTGTAGTTTCCAGCACAAGTTAAAGAACATTGGGTCTTTTACTGCTGTTCCTGATACTCTGAGTAAAGCCATTGATACAGCTTTTCCAAGGAACATTTTAGATATTCTTTATCTACTGAAATGTTCAAATGGAAAATCAACAGGCAGATGGTAGGAGATAATAATATTTTAATGAGAGCAGAAGCTCAGCCTATATAGTTGCATGCCATTAAATTATTCAATGTTTTGCAGCTAGACACAATAAAGCAGTAGTTATTTATGCCAGAGACAGAGGGTTTTGTAAAATAGGCCTAAGACCAAAAATTCCACTTCGGCATTTCAGGTGCCAATGAGCTGATTGATACAGCAACAGCAAACAGTAGGGCAACCATAAACAAACATATAAAGCGAACTATAAACCATCACAAAAAAAAAAAAAAAAAAAAAAAATCCAAGATAGCAAAAATCCAAGATGTTTTCTAAATTAGTTTTTACTAGTGACAATTATAATGCAAATGCAGCTGTGAAATGGTGTAATGATCTTAACAGCAGCAACCTAGGCTCCTCAAAATGACAATCAGAGATGCTGGGATGAAAGCTGCAAGATGCCTGCTGGTTATCTGATAATCAGAGAACCATCAATCAAAAGCACACTACCTTAAGATCTTCAGCATTTTGAGAGAGTAAATGAACACTCATGCAAAGGATTTGCTCTCAAGAGAACTAGGACATGTTTCTGCTACAAAATTTTAATTGGGTAGTGAAAACTGCGTATATTAAGACACATTTGCTGAATATTTTGCCAATTCTTTTTCCTCCAGGTTGCACATCAGCTGGGGTCACTTTGTTCCTGTTTTGCTGCTCCTCGTGTGAGGTACTTGTACCTTTCTCAGCACATACGAATTACCTGTGTGTGTGGATTCCAACACTAGAAAAGGAAGGGGCAGGATGTTCTCACTCACATTTTCTCTCCTCTTTTCAAAGAAAACTTCAAGATTCAGAAAAATCAGTATTCTGTACAAATCCTTGACTAATAGAATTTGGCTTACTCACAGTGAATTTAACACAAGTTTCATCATGTTAGTTTAAAATGATATGACATTACTCCAAAACGTGGTGACTGACAGAGGCTGGTGGCAGAGAAAACAGGTACAAGCTGCAAGGTTCAAAATTCCAATTAGATGAAACTTTCTGACTCTGAGAGTGGTCAAATATTGAGCAGTTTTCCACAGAGGCTGTGAAACAGTTATCCTTGAAAATACTCAAATCTCACCTGTGTGAAGCCCAAAGAAATTTGATAAATGTTAGCCCTGCTAGGCTAACAGTGATGAGTTTAGGGAACACAACATCCCTCCAAACACAAACATTTTTTATGCCCAGTGGAATCAGCAGCATGCTAGACAAATTGCTTCAGCGAACCACAACCACTAAGAAGCAAGGATTTTTTTAAATTTTCTTTTTCAGAAAAGTTTTCTTCAGGTGGGCACACTGCAAGCATGGACACAAGTGTGAGATGTATGAATACTTTTGCTCCTGCTCAGCAGAATTTTTCACTGAAAATACTGAACAGAAAGCCTTGACCAGCTGAGGAAGAAACAAAATTGTGTTTGATCAGACAGTGTCACTTTGAGATTATGATTAAGAGTTGTGGTATTTGATGTTAATTTTTTTGCATCCTTCTAGATTTTTTATTTTAACAAAAAAGTTTCTTTCCTTTTACTTTCTACTGTCCTTGTAAACTGCATGTTTGCCACAATTTCCATTCACTTCTAGAAAGCAATTATTTATACTGTTACTTCTCCAACAAAAATAACACTTCAAAATTCTTTCAATATAGGTGGGTGATAAACACTCTCAGATTGTTCTTATTTTATGAAAAATGTGGCTGAGGACTTAAGGGCTCATAATGTAAATATAATAATTCATTGCTGCTTTTTGCTATAAAGATATATTGCACCTTTACTGCCGCCTTTACAAATCACTTACTCCAGTGGAAAACAAACTTCCTTTATGGAAATAGGAACTTTCAATGCTCTGATTATTTAGAGTGTAAATCTGAAATTAAAAATTGGTCACCATATTGCAAAGGGGAATGTAGAAACAGAAAAATGTCGTGATTCACACAGATAATGTAATTTAAAAGACACCCAGCCCAATTTCTTCTTTAGAAGTAAATGTTTTTTACTTTTGACTATTATATCTATTGGTAATGAATTACACATTTTTCTAGATTAAATGTTGTGAACATTTATTTCTGGTTTTCTGCAGAGCAAAACAACACAAAAATTCACAGCAAACAAGAATAATAAGAAGGAAGACTATTTATTGCCTTCAATAGTAATCCAGAGGCTCTTCATACCTCTGGCATATTATTTCAGTTAACAGGAAAAATTTCCTTACAGAGTCTTTCAGATCACAGTTCTAGAGAGTGCTGGAAAGACTAAAGACCATGTATTACATTAGGGGGTCATTGGTTGGAGACAAAGATGACACAAACTCACCAAGTATCATCAACAAACAAGCATGTTTTATTGTTCTGAACCTTCTTATAATGGGAGTCCAAAACTCCCAGGTCCTGACAACTGATTGGTCTGGTTTTTAACACTGCCCAATGATACACCTGCATTTTAAGGTTGAAAGGAATTGGTTGAGGTCTCTGTGTGAATTTGAATCTCTCCTATGTTTACCTAGAGACTTGTTTATTGAAATAAAAGAGTCAGACTGGATTTCTTATTATAGCCAGATTTATCTGTCCAGCTACAGACTATCTGTACTGTGAAACCATGTACCAATGATGATGTGCCAATTCTATGGAGAAGTATCAATAAAGTAAAAAAATCTAGAAAAACCAACAATACAGAATATTTTTTGATCTCCAGCAAAACCCCCCAAACTTACTATTAATAGGGAAAAAATGTATTGGGAAATAGAAAGTGTTTTGTCATGGAGAAGTTACAGAGCTCGGAAAGAATTCTCTTAGCATCTGCATATGCTATTCAGTAGAATACCAATTCACATGCAGAAAAATGCTTAACAGAAAGTAATACTGGTGATGCTGTTCTGATTTCCTTTTCCCCATTTGGTTTAAACATGTGTGTGAATCTCTAAAAGAATTGTAGCTTGAGCTGTTCCTGAACTTTAATGTCTTCAGGGTAGACAACTACATGGAACAGTTTAAAAATGAGAAAAAAAAATCAATTGTCCCTCTTCCACATTACATTTTGAAGGACACCATAAGTCCTACAAAAACACATGAGCGAAAATTCCGAACCAGAATGTCATTAACAGTCAATAGTAGCAACTTTGTCTTATTTTTGCTATTCCTGTCCTTTGTTTTGGAACCTTTCAATGGAAACCCTCATGTTACTGTGTCGTCTTTCACACAATTAATTCAAATATTTCAATAGGACTAGATAAAACATATTAACTCTCTTTGCTGATAGTTCTCTCCTGCTTATTTCCCTACTACTCTGTAGTTTTAACATGAAAGTTTATATTAGTCGATTTTTAAATGTAATTGGAAAATATATCTATTCAATGGGTTTCAAGGCCCACATACGTATAGAACATAAAATATTAATATGTTAGACTAATAAATTTGTAGCATACTTATGTATGTGTGTCTGTATATATCAAAACACATTTCCTATGTGTAATATTTCAGTTAGAATCTTCAGATTTTGGATTTTTCTTTTTTTCATAAATTCTTTTGACCTCTCCTACACATCCTTCTCCTGGCAACCAGACTATTTTCATGCTACAAATAGCAAGAGCTCTCTCACAGAGGTCACCAATGTATCAGACAGAAAATCAGGTATTTCTGGATGTTGAGCAAGACATCATTTGACATTATTAAAATCACCTAGCAGTGCAAGACATTTTTATTACTTCTCACAGAACACTGTTTGAAGATATGTATGTACAAGGGCAAATGGAACTGCCTCAAGTTGCACCTGGCACTAGGCAACCACAGAAACAAAATGTGGGGGAAAAAAACCCCAATTATAAAATCTATTTGACAGAGGAAAAAAAGTTCAGTCAGAAATTCTAGCTCTAGATATCCCATGATATTCAAAAGATCTGAGAACCTGAGTGGTTTTTACAAGAGAGCCTTGACTATGGTACTTCATCAGCTAGATGGTGTTTTAGCTGTCCTAGTATATGTTTAAAATCCCAGTAAAATTGGGAGGAACATGGGTTTATACAATATCAGCTAAGGAAACAGCAGAAAGGTAAACAAATTTGCCAGAAATATAATTAAGATAAAATAAGCAGGACATTTACCTTTAGATTTTATTTTTGGAGCTCTTTCTGCATGAAAAGTCAGGTATTTGTTTGTTCTGTTACCTGTCTTTTTCAGTTTGTTTCTTTTGTAGACCAACTGTGCTAATTACAGAAAACTTTGGTATATTAGATATTTATAATCCCCTGGTAAGACCTTCTAATCTCTCTCTTTCCACAGATAACAACCTCAAAGCTCTGCAGACTTTATTCTTTTAATCACTTCCCACGTAATAACACTGCAGTACATGACTAAATAGAACCTTTGAGAAACACCTGGATGCAAATATGCCTTACTCACACCTTGTCCCACTTCCACATTACATGCCCTTCCAGCAACTCCTTTCCAGTTCCTCTCATGTTTTGAGCACAGAGGACACTCCAGCCCAGTAGAAGCTTCTCTGTTCTTGCAATATTCTCCAAATTTTAACAATTATCAAAGAAAAAAGTAAATGTTACCTATTTCCAAAATTTCCATACATTGCAATCTTTGCAGTCAACCCTGTCTCATTTATACGTTTTCTATGATTTGCTTGACTTGGCCATGATTCAGCTTTACAAAGCTGCAAAATTTTTTACAGTGTGCTGATTTTTTACTTTTCCCTTACTACTACTGTTGTTTATGGCTATTCTTTCTTCCATTGTCTTCTCAACATGTTCCATGATCTATCTGCATTTTACTTTTTGCCAGTTTTAATGCCATAGGTATGATAAATCCAAGGAAAAAATAGTGAAAGAAATGAGTTATAGAACTACACCTCCTTTAAAAATATCACTTGACCTTGAGTTAAAAAAAAAAAAAAAGCCAACAAATCAGCTACCATCCCTTTCTAATTTTCATGTTCCCAGGGGAAAAAAAAGGGGCCTGAGGAAAGTAGAATTTTACCACAACAGAAATGATTTTGCACACAATACCCTTCACTGATTTTAATCGGGATTTTTCCATGGCTTTCACAAGGAAATTGCTGTCCTCTAACAAGCTAATGACTTCCTCATTTCAGCTGCTAATGGATTTTTTTCCCCTCAACCTTGGGGACATCTTTGTGGACCTCTCCATCTCCCAGCAGACCACTGCCCCTGTGTTTGTGGGATGTTTGCCACAATACAGTTCCTGTAACCTCATTTAATCTCTCTTGTGTCACCTGCTTCCTACCAGTGTCTCTTCTATTTTACGAACAACTTTTATATTATTTTTCATCAGTTTTTATCACTTTTTAAAATAATTTCTCCTTTTTTCATACTCGCCACTGAGTATTCACATGCTCTGAGCTTTTACCACCATGTTTTTTTAGACATTCCTTTACATATTGCTAGTAAATAAAAATGTTAATATGCCTCATATATTTACAGTTAATAAATAAAAGGGGATCACTTGCACTAAATAATGTGGTTTGTGTTATGTTTTGGGTTTGTTTGGTTATTGTTTTATTTTCTTTTCAGAAAAATCTAAGCACCACTACAAGTCATTCGCTCTCTAAGCACATCATGCTAAAATCACAATTTGGACTCTGTTTAGACAGTTAACATGAAAGGACTAAATATCAGCACTGAAATCCAAGAATTAATAGTAAAAAAATGACAATCAGTTCTTGAAGATACTTTGCCTTTCAGCAGTAGTCTGAATCAAAATGGAAAGCATTTATATTTCAGGTTAATAGACAAATTTTAAGGTTCTCAAGCATTTAACAAGAAAGGATAATGACACAATAACATGTACTGGTTTGAAAGCAAAACCAGTGAGAGACTAAGTCAGAAATACAATTTAATAGGAAAACTATAAAATAAATGTAATAGTAAAAGGAATAGAAGAAAAGACCCTTGGCAGAGTCAGAATACAACCTAACACCGTTTGTTAGGCTGGTGGTGGCAGTCCAGATGAAGCAGTCTTGTTGAAGCAGTGATCCTGTAGAAAGATCTGGCAGCTCCTGTCCTCTGGGAATCCAGTCAGTGCCTGTGCTGTCCCAAACTGCAGACTATATCCAGGTGGGAATGCTTGGCTCCTCCCCCATGGGCAGAGCATCTCACAATGGGCTGATGTCATTCTATGAGTCATACAGTGGGTCCTTGATTGCCCATTAAGCAGAGACAGCTCCCAAAGGGAGTTACCTGTGAGTCCTTGGCCAGTGCACTGATGGGCCATTAACAGCAGATTGTCCAGAGGAAAGGGGGCAGGGAAAACACTGCCCCACCTGGTTCCAACAACCCATGAAGATGGTGATAGAATACATACTTTGGGCACATCTTACATTGCAACCTAGGACATAATGAGTATAAGGAAAATAATGCTGGATACCACAAGAATGTGAGCAGCAGACCCACAATAGTTGGTCGGTGGGACTGGGAGGAGTTTTAGTGGAAGAATTTTAAGAAATAAGGAGTGTGGCCCTGGATCACTCCTAGGAGGGAGGCAGATGATGGCTGTAGCACTACAGGACTGGCAGGTGCAAAAATACTCATTTCTTTTCTTTCCTGAGTGCCAGTGTCACTTTTATTATCAGCATCTTGTAACTACTCCCTGACTGTGACCAATTTTCTGCATTCATGAAACCCTGTCTGATTAACAAGTAGATGCCACCTTTGGACAGCAGCCCACAGTATGTGGAGTAAAACTGCTCACTAATATGAAGGAGGAACAGGATGGAAAACCTGAATGAACTATTTATGGGGATTATTTGAGTAGATAACAACCCTGTCTTCAAATGGATGACAACAGCCTGCTCAGGAGATATAGGCACAGAGTCTGCTGAGCCAGGGGGATGTGGGCACCTGAACACAAATCAGAATTCAGCATCCTCAGAGACGGACTTTGTCACTGCTTCTGTGCCTCATATCACAAAACATCCAGAAACAGGTGCAAGCTGTTCAACTTGTTATTACTTCAGTTTTTCTTTAGTTAGCAAAAGTTACCAAACAGATCCCCATGGAAAATTCATAATTTGCTTATTTTCTTGTTATAGAAATAAGTTATACTAGTTTTTATTTTTTGAATAAAGATTTAAGGTTATGTCAGAATAAAAGCAAACAATAAGTACTATGATCTCACACACAATTTAAGCAATTAATTTATCAAAAAACAAAGTTGAACATGTGACTTGCCTGCCCACAATTTCCAGTGTGTTTTTGGTTACACAGTGATTTAATATTGACTCTTTTTTATGACTTGGTTATTTCAGTACAAAAGTTTTTTGCAAAATACTGGAAGTTTGTATTTTGTCTTACCAACAGGTTGAATGTTTATAGTCTTAAAGAAATCCTTTTCTGAGCATTTATGTTTAGTAAAAGATATATTGAATACGGAAAATCCTGCCTAAATATGGCTGATGTGTAGTTAAACTCAATCAGAATTAATTTTCAAGAAATAACTTTACAATATTTGGAAATTTCCTCTTTCATATGAACCTATGAGTAGTTAAAGATCATTTACCCTATGTGTAAGGGGAGTGGGATTGGGTGAGGTGGGTGTGTTTGCGCGTCTTTAGGGAAATCAGAAATCACCATAGCAAAGTATTGTAAAACTAAGTATTTTGAACTAGATCAGTGAGAGCAACATATAAATGCTCTTCTGAGAAACCAGATTCAATGTAAGCTGGGAATGCTGTTTTTAGCATGCAAAATTCAAAAATTATAATATATGGATAAACCAAATCCATTTATTTCAACCTACAGAGATTCTGTGAATCATAGCGTAGGATTTACTGATAATATTCATAAGGTAATTGTGACTTTCTGGTTACCAAATCCTTTGATTCCTAGGAACCCAATTAAAACCTCATAATACTTTGAAAATTAAGTGTTAATTCCAGGGACATAGGGTAAACAAGTATCCATTTCAAAGGTAGATATATTTTGACAGGATACAGTCAAAGTGGTCTGTGGCGTTGGTTGTTTTGCTATGCCCAGACAAGTTAAATATGTAATATATGCTCTTTCCTTCTCACATTTACATCATGTGAGTAGTCAGCTTCATAAACTAACATAATTTGATGTCATATTCAGAAAAAAAGCACAGATAAATGTGTATGGATAAATGAAATTCTTATATTTCAGTTTCTTTCTAGTTCAGTGCTTGGATTTTTTTTTTAAGGCTGAATGAGACAAATCCAGTTGATCTGATGCAGTGCTGGCAGTGTGACATCTTCTCTTGTGACTGCTGAACTCAGCGAGGCAAATCACTCTGAATGTGGGTTGTTAAGCTGAATCAGGTTCTTTTAAGTTCTTTTTACAGATAATGAACTTGAGTAATATAAATCCCCTGCATCTTACTTATCTGTTTGAAATGAAAGAGATTGTCATGCAGCAAGGTGTGTTCAAATCTGTCTCACCAAGCATTAAACTGTATTACTAAACAAAATCGGAATCCATAAAGTAGTTACTGTACAGCCAGGATATTGTACTAAAATCAGACTTTTGGATTATATAATGCCTTTATGTCAATAGTTGCACATGTAGATGAAAACCAGATTATTAGGAGTAACTAGAATGGTACCTCATATATTAACCTTTCTAATATTCTTTACAGATACTTTGATGTTCATGATGTGGGGCATCATTATCTTCTTCAGACATTAATGTCTGAAGAAAGTTTTACTTGTGTTAAATGTATCCTCTGATTTCATTTTAACCTTCACAGTACCAGTATAACATATATATTTGTACTGAGACAAATTCTTTCCAGTGTCCAGAAGGGAACTTTACATTTCCTACACTCTCCTGTAGCTTTAAAAGCCCCCTCATAAATGCAGATTTGAAGAATAGTTGGTACCAAAAAGAACTTCTTTTGTATGAAGTCCTACTGTGCCTTTCTATTCAACATTCATGTAAGTGCTCCAAAGTTTAAAGAGAGCATATTTCTTAACTGAAATCTCCTTAAAAGTGATCATAATTTCCTCTATTACAAGAAACGAGGCTCATACTCAGTCTGACAGAGATTGTGTCAGCAGGTAGAGATGACTTGGACAGTTGTGCAAATTCTTTAACATTCCTCTCTCCTCACATAGCCATGATCAAAAGAGGCTGCCACATGCAATTAAAGAGAACAGAAAGAAATTAAATGGTTTTATCCACAATGAAAAATACCATCATCACCAAAATTACAGAGAAAACATGTTCACATGAAATGATACAACATTCAAATACTTCTCTCAAAAAGTTTATGCATTTCTTTATCTAATTAGAATGTCACAGTGCAAAAATCAATATTTTCCCTGCTGCAGTTGTGACTTTAACAAGATATTTATTGCATAGGCAGCTGCTACTGATGACTACCATTATTTTCCCATTCTATAGTTCAGTGGCATGCTCTCATAAAACATGACACAACTCTCAAGGAGCTCTGTAGTTTCCCCAGAATTACTGGGAATTTTGGGCAGGGTTGTTTGGAATGAATTGGTGTCATTCACACAAATATAGTCATATTATTGATACAGTCTTTGCTCTCCTCTGAGACATATTAGTTCCAGTCACTTGTTTCTGCCAACTACAGCCCTTCACAATATCCTTCTTTAAACTGGAGAGAGATGGATTTAATGAGTGGGCTGTTAGATGGATAAGAAAGTGGCTGGATGGTCACTTAAATAGGGTAAGGGTCAACAGGTCATCAGTGACCAGTGGTGTCCCTCAGGGGTCTGTCCTGGGACTAGCATTATTTAATATCTGAACCAATGACACCGAGTGTTTATAGGTGACACCAAGCTGAGGCTGCAGTGACACCCCAAAAGGACAGGATGCCCTCCAGAGGGACCTGGACATCCCAGAACTGGCCCATGGGGATCTCAGGAGGTTTTACCAGGCCAGGGGCTGGTGCTGGCCCTGGGTCAGGGCAGCCCTGGGCTGGATCCAGGCTGGGGCTGAGCAGATGGAGCAGCCCTGGAGGAACTCAGGGGGTGCTGTGGGACAGAGCTGGGACCCCAAAGCCCCTGTGCTGGGCTGAGCCCCAGCGTGGGCAGCAGGGGAGGGGGGATTCTGCCCCTCTGCCCCCTCAGCTGAGCCCCCACCTGCAGAGCTGCCCCAGCCCTGGGGCCAGCACAGGAAGGAGCTGGAGCTGCTGCAGCCAGGCCAGAGGAGGCTCCAGGATGAGCAGAGGGATGGAGCAGGAAAGGCTGGCAGAGCTGGGATTGCTCAGCCTGGACAGGAGAAGCCTTGGGGTGACCTCAGTGTGGCCTTGCAGTGCCTGGAGGAGCTGCAGGAAAGATGGAGAGAGACCATTGACAAGGGTTGGAGAGACAGGACACAGGGAATGGCTTCTCACTGCCAGAGGGCAGGGATGGATGGGATACTGGGAAGGAATTGTTCCCTGAGAGGGTGGGGAGGCCCTGGCACAGGGTGCCCACAGAAGCTGTGGCTGCCCCTGGAACTCTGGCAGTGTCCAAGGCCAGGTTGGACACTGGGGCTTGGAGCAGCCTGGGACAGTGGAAAGTGCCCATGCCTTCCACTGGCATGGGTGGCACTGAATGGGCTTTGAGATTACTCTCAACCAAAACCATCCTGGGATTCTGTGTTTCTGCTGTAACTGTTGCCAACAATGACTCTGATCCATTAATGCTTGACACATCGCACTAAGGCCTTAAAGCGAGTACATCTTCTATGTTATCCCTCTAACTTCCAAAAGTCCTTTGTAAGAGACGCACAGCCATCTTTGAAAAGTAGCAACAGAGATTTCAAAGTCATATACAATTGCTCTGACAACGTACAATCCTATTAGAAAGTCCACCTTCCCTTGTATTTACAGACTGACAAACCCCTGTGTCAGGAGTAGGAGGCAGGAGGCATATATTAGTGGTAAACAATGAAAAAGAACTTAGAAGACTCATTAATTAATTAATGCACATATTCTCTGTAATTTCTGTAAATGATAGACAGGAATGTAGATCCACTGCAACACAGTGAAAAAATAATAAATAACCTACTGCCACCTGCTGCTTGTGAGTCTGAGCTGTCACATGTGGTGTCACTTAGGTTTGATTTACAGTCATTTTGTGTTTGGAAGACACAGACTCCTGTTGCAAATATGTTTCCTTGTCTGAAAATCTTGCATCTGAAAAACAATCTGCATAAAACTGTTCAGCACCAGATTTTTTAAAAAAATTACATATCAAGAATTAATTTATTATTAAATATTGATAAAGTTTTGATTTATTGATTATTTATTACTTAAAATTTTTAGAAAGTAACTTTTCCCAAAGAATATCAGACATTCTCTTGAAAAAAATTATGATTGCACAACAAATGCTATTATTTTGTTTCCAGGTTTTTGAAAAATATATACTAAACTTTGGTAATAATTTATTTATAAGACAGAGATGCTGGAGTAGCTCTGTAGAAAAGATACTATTTTTATTGTGAATTTTACCATCTCATTTTTTGTGCTTTGAAAATAATTTTATTTGATCTTTTTTATCTCCATGACTAAAAATTTGCTAGCTTCATTAGGTTTTTTTGCCTTAGAAATATATATAAGGATTATCTGAGGTGAATATTTAACATATTTCTATTCATTTGCATGATTAAATGGAGCAATATGATCCAAAAAATGTCCTTGGAAAAATGAAATTATCAATTAAGTTACAATTATGGTGTAATTAATCCTGTTTATCTTTAAAAAAAACCCTAAAACTCTAATCTCTGCATGATTCTTATCTGCTACATTTTTAATTAGGGAATCCTTCTATAAGAACACAGATAACTCTATTATTAAAACTTTTTTTGGCCAACTAATCTTATTAATTATATTCTTGAGTACAGTCCATAACTGTGATGAAGCAAGCATTATGATTTTCTTCAGTGATTCTGAGCTGCTTCCTGACCACTTGACAACCTTGTGTAGCCACACTTTATCCTTGTGTTCTTCTCCACGGTGTTAATTAACACAGTGTCACCTTTCTGAAGAGCTGTTATTAAGTGCAGGCTGCCTTTTGCTGTAAGATGATGTCAGCAAAGTAACTGTTCACATATCTAAGGCTCTATTATTTGCTCTGGTGCAAAACAACTGCACAAGACATTGAATTATATGGGGAACAAAAGATCAAATTATCTAATAGAATAGTCTAGAATAACCCTACATACTTTGGTTGTGTATTTCAAATGGATTTTTGAAAGTGTTCAGTGTTGACCAAGCCCTGCTGCTGTTGGCCTCAATACCTTAATTACAATGAGAAAAACGTTAGGTCAATGCAACACGTTTCTTTATAATACAGTAAGAGGTTTTCTTTCTGACAGTATGTGAAAATACTGCCCCTAAAAATATAACTCTACTCTGGAAAAAAATGTCGTTTGCATTTGTGCTGCTCTAGTTTTCAACAGATGCGTCTGCTGTCTGATAAGTCAAAGCTGATGGAAAAGATCTTTTTAAAAAAAGATTATTTCATGACATTATGAGCACATCTTGAATGGAGATGTTTACCTAAATCCTTTGGACCATCTGGGAAAGATGATTTGCTGAGTAGGAAATGCTAATGTTTTAAAATGGATTCTCTAATTATGATGAAGGAATTAGTGATAAAGTACATTATTTTAGAAGTAATATTTTGATTGAAAACCAGAAAGTGATAGGCTAATAGCCTTGTCATACCTCCTTGTACCCAGCGCTTATCGAAGAATTCCCAGAATTAAGGGATTTTATGGGTAGCCTGTCTTCATATTTTATGTATAATATTTGACAAATCTACTCAGTAGTTAGAGTCTCCCTATAAAAGAGGAATCAGAAAATAACAGTTCATGAAAAGCACTTTATTTTCTGAATCAACATCAAAAATTTCTAAACCTATTGCTGTCTAATGACAGCAGAGCATGAATAGAATAATTTTGGATGAGTATTTTGTGCATACTCCTCAATACTTCTTGAAACTCCTCCTTCTACTCCAAAGCCTACAATTACTGTGACATTTGGAAATCAGAAAAAAACCTCTTAATTACATAGCTTTGTATTTTTTTTTTATGTCCCACAGCTTAATGTTGATAGAGTTCTTATCTGGAACACAAAAAATTGGCTCTTCAAGAGTTGCATCACTATCCAACATATTTTTTGTCCTATCTTCACATGCAAAATGAGTAAAGAATGGCATGTTTTCTTCAATCTTTGTAGTGGTGCAAATTAAGGACACAAAAAATTCCCAAAAGACACAGCTAAGCACGTATTTAGTCTTCAGAATTAGTATTGGGTTGTCTGCAACTACAACTCTTTCTAATATCTCTGGTAAAAAATAATGGGTTAAAAAAAATCCCATAATACTGAGTTAATGAACTTTCCTCTCATTTTACCAAAAGACATCACAGTCACTTCAATATAGCAACCAGACAACTTTTATTTCAGAACTTGGTAACGCTTCTTCTGCTCGAGGAAGAGTCAAAGTGAGCAAAGTCTATCCAAAATAACCAAGAGGGCTGTTATAATTTTCCCGAAGAAAAAAATGCCATATTCTTTTTAAATCTACCTCAGGAGTTTGGAAACTCCTGGATGCTGGATTTTCACATTCTTCATAACCTAATTCTCTCACGAATGTAAGGAAAATTTGCAATGTCTACATTGTAAGAAGCTGGATTCTGTGAGGTTATGAAGACTGCAGTCCAGAGAAAACATTAAGGCTGAATCACTCTTTTACAATTTAACAACATTGTCATCAATTACTGTTGTTAAAAAATAAAACATAAAACTAACTAACTAACTAAAAGAAAAAAACAAAAACCACCACCCAAAAAACTAACAACAACAAAAAATCCCAAACGAGATTCCTTAAATAAAACAAGTGAAATAGTTCCAGAAAGTATTTCAACTGGAGAGAAATTTTATGAACACTTATACCCATTCAGGGAGAGTTTAATTATATGTTTAAGTATCTAAGACCCTAAGATACCATTTCTTTGTACGTATATGGACAGAAAATTACTATCTTAATCAGTACAGGAGCCTTGGAAAGTCTCACTAAGGAAATATTTGCAAATAAACAAAACTTCTCAGAAGTTTTCTTTACCCTCTTTTTTTTCCTCCTGAACCATGGTGCCTATGATATAAATGAAGCTTGCAGGCAGAAAAAAAAAAAATCAAAGCAATTAAATGTTTTATTTTATTTTGCACTACCATTTTGTTTATTCCAAATTCCAAGGTTGGGATTCCAAACTTTTATGGTTGGGACTGGATTTCTGCTCATTTTATTAATTTAGTTAAGTCCTCTTGTCATCAGAATCAGTAATTTGAAACAGGATTTTGAAAGGCTGTTGAAGTCTGTGGGAAACCCATCACATACTGAAACATGGGAAGTACTCAGTGCTTTTGAATACTGAAATTGTCTTTCAATTAAAATAAATTTATTGGGGGTGTAAGAACAAGAATATATATTAGAAAATTCGAAGCCAAAAACAGTAGTGCAATAAAAAGGTTTGTTCATCATCTACCCATGAAAAATTTGTATTTGATTAAAAAAAAAAAACAAAACAAACTCTTGAACATTAGTCTTGGTTGCAGGTTTAAGAAGATCAAACTGAAAGGAATACAAAAATGTTGCTGGGATGCCCAAGGGAATTAGAACACAGGATATAGGAGATGTGTGATAAATTATTCTCTTGTCCTAAAATGTAGAATAAATATCAAATCAGACAAAAATCCCCTCCACAAGTGGCTCAGAAGGCAAAAGGTAAGAGAAGTTCTAGATAAACCCCAGAGCATTATTTTTACTGAATATTTGCACGAGGACAAAGGGAAATCCATTTATTATGGTATTTAAGGTTGGAATTGGCTAGCTGTTCCCAAAAAGCCAGCAATTTTCAGAGGAAGACTGGTGGAAAATTCTCCTGCATTCAATAACAGCAGATTATACAGCATGGCAAGAAACTGAATTCCACACTTCAAAAAATTTTTCAAATTCTATGTTTTTATAGGGTATATGTTACAGTTCAGTTTACCAAAATGTTTTAGCTTTTACTCACTGGCCTGCTATCAAATTCTTGCCATCCTCTTCAAACCAAATATGAGAGAATCCAATCCTGACAACCTAAGTGGGCTTTGCAAGACCTGGCCTCAATTCATTCTATGAATTAACCTTGAAAAAAATAATTTAATTTCTTTCCCTGGTATAGGGCAATGTTAATTTATTTCAAAGTGTCTCACAGTGCTAATGAAATGCACTGGATATAATTTTAACAGCTATTGTTATTGTTATAATGACTCAGCATTTCATCTGAAGGGCATATTTTTATTGAATAAGATAGGCAGACAGTAAATGTCAAAGTCATATAAATGTCCATGCAGGGGAATTCAATCTTTATTCAAGGTTCTACCTTTCAAAATTAAGCAAGTAGATTAAGTCAAATAATTAGCCATCGATTCAACATGAACATGATGAAGTCCTTTGTCAGAGCCATATGCAGTGTCTAAATTTTAAACATGATATATAATAAATTGAAACTAATGCAAAACAGCAGGGTGGAATGGGGGAATTATTAAGTAGGCGTCAAGGGTTGATTCTGCAGGAATACTTCCTCCTACTGCCAGTGAAACAAAGAGTAACACATGGCTCTGATATCCTAAAGCAGAAATGCCTAACTTTATTTTAAAATGCACTTTTTTTAGAGTCCTGTCATTAAAACAAGTCTAAGAATCTCAGTTGCATCTTTGCATTACTTCTGGCCTCTGTTGCACTACTTAAAGATTATTGTACCCTAAAACCACTTGGATCAATTACTGAAGGATTTTTTTCATCTCTTGAAAACTTTGAGGTGTTCTTTTGAAAGCTGTTAGGTTGTCCAAGACTTTAATTTCAGTATTGATGACCCATCTTCTTGGAGAGGTTGCAACTGTCTCACAGCACTGAAACACTGAGCTTTTTGCCTATCTTATTAACTTCTATTCACAGGCATAGCCCAATAAAACATATTAGATTTCACCTCTTTTTGTCACCCCTACTTCCTTCTTTTTTTTCCCCCAAGAAACGTCAAGTCAGTAATTCTTTATTTTCATTCTACTTCAAAACATTTTTCCCCAATGCATTTTGTCTGTTGGTCCAGTATGAAGGGCCTGCTTTTCACTTCTCATTCACAAAAAAGGGAATTGTAATCCGTGTCTCAATTAGATTGTCATGATTTAATAGAGATAATGGATATTAATAATTTTGTTTTGCTATTGTAACATTGTTCTCCTTACATATATCTCCTTGCCTGGTGTACATATTTCATTATTTTTGGAATTTGGGAGCTGATTTTAGATCGTCTGATTTCACTGTGCATCTTGAAGACTAAAGAAATGTATTTATGCTGATATTAAGTCTAGCTGAATCATATAGTTAAACTTTGGAATGGGATTATGACAAAAATTAAATATTCCTCCATTTTTCCCTTGACTTCCTAAAGGAAAAGATGAAGAGCTCATCAAAGTGGTGACCTTGGGAATACATTTCTATTACAGTTCTTGGAGTTGTTTAGGTACAGCTGTGAATTTATGAAGTGATTACACTGACTTCATGTTTGCCCTGAAGCTGAAATTCTCCAACTGCATGCAATGACCCCATCCTGGCCCACCCCACAACTCAATTAAGGCAGGCACTTCCCTTGCTGGGGAATCTCAGGCACAAAAACGACAGAAATGAGCTGTCATTTGCCCTGGGACTTAAAATGGGATCCAACCTGCTGTGGGAGCTTAGGAAGGGTTTTTAGCAGAGTGCTCAAACATATATATCACCCTTCACCAAAGGCATTTCTAACTGACTTCAGAAAAGAAAGAGGCTCTGGAATTTGGGAGTGTTGCACAACAAATCATTCATTTCATCACCTTTGTGGTAAAAGATTGCACTTTGCTTTAAACTCTGAAGCATAAGATTATTTTTTTTTCCTTTTTCTTTTTCTTTTTTTTTCTTTTTTTCTTTTTTTCTTTTATTTTCCTTTTTTTCTTTTCCCACAAACATGAGTTCTTATAAAACACAACAGAAGACCTTCTGGAGAACTTAGCAGCACAGATTTTTCCCTCTCACAATCTTTGCCTTGACAGTAATGACGTGTAATATCTGAAATTATATAAAATCTCTTCTTAATAATTACTGCAAAACAAAAAGTGTCAAACCAAAATCCAAAAAATATGGCAGGTTTTTTTTCAAATGCTCAGTACTAGTCTGCAAGACATTTCTGACTTCTTAAAACTGCAGCTTTGTTCATTATTGATAAGAATAGGTGTCTGAATGAGGACAGATTGAAAGGTTAATGTGCTAAGCACAGGATGCAAAGTCAGTTGGGATCACAAAAACAAATAGAAAGGATTTTCTGTGCAATGTAGTGTGGAAAAACAGCTAAAGGTCTATCTTCTACTCATCACTCAATTGTACAATTGTAAAATTATTCTCGGAATTCATGAGTATTAATCCTTCCCCTGTCTGAAGCTTAGAAAACAGGTGACTCTTGTCTATGACAGAATGTGAAGGAGGAGGACCAGACCCTGGCACTGGTCACAAATCATTGTGTTTGAAAATACCACTACCATGAGACAGCTTCTTCTCAGTCAGTGGTAATCAGTGGCAAGAGAAGATTTTTTATTTGACTTAATTTTGTCTCAAGGGTGTTTCCATTGTGGCGTAGCTACACTAACTACAGTAACTACGGCCTTGTTTGGCTCTCCCTAAAGATGCAGTTATGAACCATGAGCTCCTACAAAAGGTGATTTCAAGTATTCTGCTCTAAGCAGCCCCCTGGAGTATTTCTGCTCGCTCTCTGGTTATTATGCCAGACACCAGCTGCCATGTGTGCTGCTCTTTTCTCACAGCAGATGACAACATAATCAGTAAGCCTTTGCTTGCTGTGACTCACTGAGATTAAGCATTTGGCAAAACAACACATCTAGCACAGAATCACATGTTAATGAAACCGTTCCTCGTTGCTACCTGTCTTTATTAGAACCAGGCCTTTGCGTAGTGGGAAATTGCTTTGGACAAGCAGAGGAAATAAAGCAGCTTCAGTTTCTCTTCACAATTTTTGGTTATGCTATTATCACAACTGCACCAATCACCCTGCTCTGACCATCAGTTTCATGCAGCCCTTGTGTCCTGAATTCTCCACTGGGGTTAAAGAAAAGGGTTGCAATTTTAACCTTTTCTTCTCCAGCCTGGAAAGGAGAAGCTCGTGTGGAAACTGAATAGCAAACTCCCAGCATCTGAAGGGGACCTAAAGGGAAGATAGAAAGGGACTCTTCATCAGGAATTGTAGTAATAGAAAAAGGAGTAGTGGGTAAAAATCAAAAAAGGGGAAATTTGCACTAGATATTAGGAAGAAATTCTTTACTGTGAGTGTGGTGAAGCACTGGCACTGGTTGCCCAGGGAGGCTGTGGATGCCACAACCCTGGCAGTGCTCAAAGCCAGCCAGGATAAGGTCTTGGGAAACTTGGTCAAGCGAGAGATATCCTTGCCCATGGCAGGGGGTTTGGGATTAGATAATCTTTAAGGTTTCTTCCAACTCCTTAACATTTTACAGTTCTGTGACTCACTGTTGGGGAAATTATTATTCTATCTGGTACTCTACTTTGCTCTTTCTCTTAAGTATAAAAAAAAAAAAAAGAAAGAAAAAAAAACTTTGAAAAGCTCTTATTAGAGCATTGCTGTTGTTCTTGTCCTTTTAAAATGTGTTTTCTTGTCAGTTTGGATTTTTTTGGAGGATGGGGGGATTTAATATGAAAAATATGAGAATATCATTGAACATGAAGCTATCCATACTCAATGAAGACAACAGCACTATGCTTTCATTTGGGATTCAGAGAGGGAAGGGGAGCAGCAATGACAGCAGCAGTGACATTCCGGGGTACCTGTTGCATACCCAGGGTCTGAGTTCAGAGCTGGCTCTGTCCCACACAGGTGTACAGGTCAGAATGAGTAATGCCTTGGCCATGCTTTAACAAGGGAAAGAGAAAGAAATTCTCTTGGGGATGAAGATGAAAAGTCTTTCTGCTTTCCCTGTTGAATTTTTTCTCCTATTTTCTTTCAGGATCTCCATGACCTCAGCTGTGAGTGGAGTCCATAATGATGCTTCAGGTTCACCAGACTTTTTTGGAGGGAAATAAGATTTGCTGCCAGTTGCAGGTGATGCTCAGTTAATGCAGCTGGATTTCTGTCTTACAATGTCACTGCCTATTTTTTGCTTCTTTGCACTTCCAGCAATCTCTTCCCCATTCTGACACACATGAGGAAGACATGTTTATTTAAATCTTGGATTTTGTACCTTTACTGAATTAATAGCTGGTGAGAAAGCAAAAGTGATTCTACCTTCTCTCTTTAAAGATTTTTCTGGGTCTTCTACCATATATGAAACACTATTACATTTATTACCATATTAAGTTAATGTTAAAACCAAGAGATAAACCAGACTAATGTGGTCTCACTAAATAATATTACAACTTCTGAAAATGGCATTTTAGGCTAGATGGAGCATGGATCTCCCCAAGAGGAAGATTTCTTATGTTCTTAAATCCTCTTGATTTTTATTGATTCCTAAGAAGTACTGGGACTTAGAGTGAAAACACTGCATAAGGGAATTTTTTTTATTAGGGTGTTAAGAGTTCTATGAATCCGACAAAATTTAGTAGCTGTAATATATATTCACCTACAAACCACTGGCATATTAATCAAATGTCTTTTTATATGCAGTATTTCTAAATCAAGATAAAACTATGAAACTATCTGTCTTGGAAACAGAAATAAGTTTACCCCTAAAAGTAAAATGATAAATTATCCAGGAAAGAGTTTTTCCCAAACACAATTATTTTTGCAAATGACAAACCTGACTGGGACACAGGTGATTTCTTGCATCTCTGAGTGTGTTCCCACACGATAAAGTACTTTATGAAGTGCAGCTGCCACATGGTAGTCACCAGTATCCTGTTACTCCAACAAATTACATGCCTCAAGCTGGGTAAGTCTCATTGTGTGATGCCTCACTTGAAGTTTTTTTTTCCCTCTCCTTTGAACAAATGTTTGCAGAATTCAGCTACCCCACAGTGCTCATATTTATGCAATATCATGTGTATTACTATAATGACTATAATGAACCCTCTACTAAACCTAAATGAATAACTGCCTTTGAACCAACTTAATGGTCATTTTGCTTTATCACAGTTTGGAGAGGATTCTGCTTGGTGCTGTTGATTGTGGCCATCAACAAGAGTCAAACACTAGGAACATTTGGAAATCTGTGTGTACAAACTGTGTGACCATCTGCTTGCTTAACTGATATGAGAAGACACTAATTATATGAGAAAAGAGCCAGCTTGCTGCCTGAGAAATCACAAAAATGTGTGAACATCACAGATACACAAATTCAGGCTCATGTTTCTGAGCAGCATTTGAGGCAGAATGCTCCTGAAGTGGTAGATATGCCCCAGGTCTACTGCAAGCATGAGAGGTCATTCACCAGTCTCACTTCTTAATTTCTTTGGAGTTCAAAAAACACTCAGCTATATTTCTTCAGCTACATTTCTTCAGCTACATTTTTCTTTATGCAGATGCAAAAAATTATAACTTTGGTTTTCTTGATGTTTGGGTTCTTGACATTCATTTACTGTATATCCTTCCCAAAACCATAGACAGAGTGGTCCATTGCTGAGACAATATTGTATTCAGATCCCAGCAGAGGAAGCAGGTATCTCAGATATTCCTGAGCTGGACATGTTTACATGGAGTTAACAAACTTTAACAAATTATTCTTTGCCAATGTTTTTTCTCTTCTACCTCCTCCTAAACTCATGGAGCATTTATAAATACACATGAATCTTTAAATATTTTCAGATTCAAATTCTATAAGATATTTCTGGTGAGAAGGTGGTTTGCAGAGATGTCTTGCTGCATGTAACCATTAAGATATGGATTGCTTTGGGATAGGCAAAATCAACAGTGCAGATTCACTGATACTGTGCCAAAAAATATCAACAGCCTCTCTTCATTTTCAGACAACAGACTGAAACACCTGAACAACTGCTGGCAGGATTTTGAGACTTCAGCTTTTACTCCTGAAATAGGGATGGAGTTATGTTGCTTTCTCATGAAGAGTGTTAGATTTATAAGACAATTATTGCTGTGTTAGGCAGTATCTCTGTTTCAGTTTTACGATTTCCAGATTTGATCACCAGAAGAGTAGCATAAGTTTCTGAAGACAGAACTGTTTATAGCCACTTTTAGGACTGGTTTCTACCAATCAGCATTTTAATTGATTTATTATCAGAAATTTTTAAGCATCTGATGCATTTGATGATTTGTCTGTTCTGAATGGACCATTCTTCAGCCTCAAAGGACAGTATTGTAGAACAGATTAAAACACAGACATCCTTATTTCTGTAGCACACCGTGAGACCTCAAGCTTTGCATATACACTATGTGTGTGTTTATACAGCCATATCAGCTCCATTGGAGTTTTCGGCAGAAAAGGAACTCAGAAGCTGTGCTTAAGCCAGAATTACAGGACTGAGCTAAGCAAAGTGGTCACCTCAGTTTGCAAAGTATGCTGCACAAATTCTCTCCTGCAATCCAGTGCAGAAATGCACTGCTGCTTGGCAAATCATCATTGCATTCCTGGACAAGGGGTTGCTCCCATGTTGGGCAGATGTTGTAGCTTTTATATCTCTGCTGGTGAGAAAACCACAGGCAGTGTGAGATCAGAAGCAAACTGATCATGTCCTGTCTGTCTGATCCATCCACTGTGTATTTTTTTAAGAAATTCACATCTGCTGCATACAGACTGGGAGAAATGGAATTGCAGGCTTGATCCAAAACAACCATGGTGTTTCCTGATCTGTGGCTCAGGTGAAGACTTGAGAAGCAAAGGATGTTATAGGTCACAGGGACGGGTGCTTAAAATGCCTCCCTGAAAATAAACCTCTCCCCATCCTTCATCTAACAGCCACACCCCTGACAGGGTGATGTTAGGAATCTAGCTCTGCCTGCTGTAGTTTCCAGAGTTTGCTGATCAGCCTGCAGTGCTTCTGCAGAGGAGTGTGTCAGGCAGCTGTGCATCAGACTGCACTCAGTGGGGAGAATGGAAGAGCACCCCACATGTGAAAAGGCTGCATGAGTTATGCAAGGCCTGTCATGGCAGATGTGTGTCCATGATCTCTCCTTCGTTGCTGGGGAGGGAAATGGCAGTGAGAGCAAATATCTGCTGTGAGCAGGATGTGAGAAGCCAGAGAGTTCCCAATGCCTGGATGCTCTGCCCGTGCTCTGGCTGACAAAGCACGGCCCTGATGCTACAGCACCTGGCAGAAGGACCTTTAATTGGATTCTAAGCTGCAATTAATTGCAGGATGGTTGTAAAATGTGCATTTGGACAATTACAGGCAACCTGAGATTGCTCACACCACTGACTGAGCACAGAGAGGGGGAAATGCCATGTGTTGCAGGGGAGTCCTTTGCACTGCATAACATTTGCAGGGGAGAGGTGTTGAGCTTGTCCCAGGGGAAAAATGGTGCCAGTGCTCATTTACACAGAAGAAGGAGGCAGCCAGAAAATGCCCCTGTGATAGCAGGGTCTAACTCCAAGAAGGCAAAAGAAATAATAGGATGTGTCCACATGCTTCTTCTGCAGAGCAAATCATCATAACAATGCAAAATGTTGGCTGGGGAGGAGCTGTCATAGTGGATAATCCAACTTCAGCAATGTATTTCTGACCTGACAGATTGCTTTGGGTTTTTTGTATTGTTTTGCTTTCCTTTTGGTCCTTCCTTCCTTCCTTCNATATTTTAATTCATTCTTCCTTTGGACATCTGAGTTATAAAATCCAACGGAAAAGCCAGAAGTTTAAATTCACATGGAGCATAAACAGCCTTGTGGAAATCAAAGGAGAAAAAAAAAAACATTTGTCATTTGGATCTGTTCCGATCTCATTCTCAAAAATAAAATTAAATAAATGCATAAAATAAACAGGGCAGGTGGGCTCAGTTTTTCACCAGCTGCACAGCAAAGGGCAGCAGCAGACTGGGAGGAGGGAAAAACTGCTGTATTAAAAATTATTATGTCTTGACTAAAAGTGTGCCCCACCAGAGCTCTCCCCATGGTTTTGTCACATGCAGTGCATGCAGTACCTTCTTCCTCCCTTTTTACTGCTCTTTTCATACCTGTTCCACTACCCCATGCTCAGCTGGCAGTTTATATCATACAATAAAATATTGTATATTTTATTCTGTCGTGTTGCCTTATGGCAACATTTTGACAGTAATAGCCAAATTTTAAACAGGTTTATAAAACACCTAATGTTCCCAAGGGATGCTTGTTTTGCTGAGAAACTCCCTCTAACGTTGCAGGAGCAGGATTCTGGATGATTTTTCCTATGTCCTGGTGATTCCCACATCTCTTACTGGCAGGTGGCAGGGCTCCCCCACGGGCAGGATGTCCGTGAAAGCAAAGAAATACTGTTTATTTTTCTGTATATCAAAATTAAAAAGTATTTGTACACAGAGAGCATCTTTTATCTCTCCCAAAATGTCTTCAGAGAATGTTTTCTTTTTAGCTTTGGTGAAAGAAAAGACATTGAGGGGAGGGAGGGGGGTGTTTTACCCACCTTTGCAAATGTTTTTGTGTCCTCATATATTTAGCAAAAATTTTTGCTTTGTGGGTGTCCAGGGATGTGTCAAAATAAACTGTTTGGGGTTTTTTCATTATAAGAAAGCCATGTGGGTTGCACAACAACGTGAGAAAAAAACCCAATTTTACCTGCACACTGTGGTACTTACACATTGGAAATAAATATGGAATGAAGATTTGAATTTCAGTCCTTCATCCTAGCCCACAAGCCTGGGTTTTTTCCCATTGAAAGCAAGGTAACAGAGCAAGAGTCCCCCACAGGTCTCATGTTGGAGTTATCTCTTCTGAGATTAACCCCGGCAGTGTAAATCTTTCTTCTCACCTGCCCATGCTTGAAAGAAGGAATCGGAGAACGTCTGGGTTGNATAACTATTTCACCCTGAATACAAAAAAGTGTTGTGTCCTCTTTCATGTTTTTAAGACCTTTACAAGTCATTGGGTCAGTCCAAAATCTCACCCAGAGACCTTATAGTGAGCACTGGGAGAAATCGGCAAATAAGGGACTTCACCTCTTGGCCATAAAAGTTGCTGTATTAAAACAAAGAAAATTAACTTTCTCTTGAGCAAGGCCCACTTACAAAAGCTTTGTAAAGAATAAGGGCTGCTTCCCAAACCTTTGCTCCTGAGGTAAATATTCATTCTTGCTCCAAGGATTATGGTGGCCCTTGTTGGAACTCTTAGAAAGTTCTTCTACCTTTTACAAAGCATCTTGTGATGAGCATCTAGTCTCATCACAGCCTTTCTTTACCTTTTCTGGGTTGCACTTTGCTGCATTTTCTCAGCTGGAGGCAGCTGAGAATGCCACAGGATTATCAGAGGGTGGACATCAATTTCCTGCAAGCTGGCAGGATTGCATAAGCTACTCTCTTGCTGCAAGAGAGGAAAGTTTCAAGCCATAAAATCTGATTTATTTGCTCCTTCTGAATGAGGAATGTTGAGATAAGAATCACTAAATATGGTTTAAAAACATAAAGGACTTCATTAAACACACTATTTGGAGTTACCTAATTTTATTTTTTTGTATCAAAAAATTGCCTGAAGTATTCTATCTTGATTTAAAAGATATGTATTCTTCACTGTCAATAGTCTGATTATCAGATGTTCAGACTGTCTGATTCAGAAGTATCTAGGACATTTCTATTTAGTTCATTTCTGTGCTTTATCTTCTGGAATTTATTCCAAGTCCACAAGTAAAATGAACATTTTATTCCATCAGGGTGTTTACTGAACGATAACATGAATAACCACAATCACTATAGCTTTCAATGAATGAATTTCATTTTTCCACCTTCTTTTCTGTATTATTTTTGACAAGAAATCCATTATCTGATCTTCAAGGTAGGCTCTGAATCTATTTTGGTAGAATATCTGTTTTTCTAAAGCAGAAAATAGCTCTCAAAAATAACTTTGAGATGTCCTACTGTTTGTAGCTTATTTCCAGATATGAAAGCAATACAGGCTCTATTTTTAGGGGGAAAAAAATTAAAATTTACCAGGCAGTTAAGAAAATATACAATCTGACTTGCCTGAAGTAGTAAGGAGAAATTTGTTTCCTAGTTTATATATGTACAAGTAAAGCACTGTTTCCACATAAAAATATTACCTGATATTTATTCTGAGCATTTCCCTGTTCTGACCAAATAGAACAATACTTTTTGGAACAAAATTACTTTTAAAAATATACTGTGTGAAAGAAATAAAAGTCATGCCACAGGAGGCACCTCATAAGGACACTGGAAGGATTAAGGCCTAGCATAAATGAATAACAGCATTATCTCCTTGATTCAGAAGGCGAATTTTCCCATTTCAAGTCAGTCTACTGTGCTGGCTGTGAAAGTCAGCCTTTCCATGCATCTTTTTATGCTCCTACAACCCTTCTCTATTGCCTATTTCCATGGCATTGTTTGGAGTACAATTGAACCAGACTTGTCCAATTATCCACAAAGAATCCTGCACATTCAAGAATCTCCAAAGCCCCATGGAGGCAGTTCTTTGATGAAAGGTGTGGAGCACAAAGGTTTTTGCATGACCAAGGGGGAGCAGACCTAGAAATGCATTTGGAAATCTTGCCTAAATTCACGAGTGGGGATTTGAGCATCAAAGGAATATGTGTCATTGAGATAAGGCACCTTTTGACTGAAGACACAAATCTCTAAAAATTAGACAAACTTGCAACTGCAAGATTCACAGTGGACCAACAAATAAGGAAGGAATCTGCCACTTTACTTGTGAAAACTCCACAAAAAGGGAGTTTTAAGCACCAGAGACACTTTTAGGGATTTGGGTATAAATCTCATGAAGAAAGAAAAATCTTTGAGCTTTTTTTTATAGATAGGCATCCAAATTCCTTCTTCAAGGAGGGGAAAAGGTGCCCTTTCTTTCAGAAGGATGATGTGCGACCCCTTTAGTACATAATAGACCATTTTCACAGCCAGCAAGGAAAAATATTTCTGTTGAAGAGAGAACTGTGTGATATTTCTGACTAATGTTCGTGCACTAAAATATGTCTGTTCCTTCACAAGGGAAAAGAGAGTTGTGCTTCCTTAGAAACAGGATTTAAATCCAAAATGCCTGTACTGGAGCACACTAGTATCAGTCTGCTGTGTCAGTGAATGGCTCCTCTTCTGCCTTTTGTACAGGATTGGACACTGATGGAGCGCCTTTATCAGATGAACCTATTCAAGTAAAGCAAGAAAAGAAAAATTTATTCACAGCTGTTGTTCAAGCATGAATTAATTAAGTGTGCAATTAGCTCCAAGATGCAATATCACTGTAGCAGGAGTTGAGCCAAGCCTAAAACAATTAGTCTTTTTAAGAGTGCACTACCTCTAAAAGCAAAGTTAATGTTGGTGCTTGATATGCTTTTACCTGAAGATACACCAAGTCCCAGGGCTGGCTGAGGGATCATTACAGCACTGCCCAGCAAACACAGGCACATCACAAATTCTGCTGGTTAAATTAGCCCAATAAACCTGTCCACTTTACTTAATTAAAATTACCTTTAGCGGGAGAAACAGAGGAAAAAGTATCTAACAGCTCTAAGCAGTCGGCTGTTTTTAAAAATTTCTTTAAAATCCAAGTATGAGGTACATCCCACCCATACCAATGATAGATGTGGAACTTGCAAAGAGAAGAAAGGGAATATACTGTGGAAGTGGCAGAAAAGAAATCTTAAACCAGCACCAATGCTCTCTATTTCACTCACTAAGATAATTAAGCCAAAATCATATATAGGAAAGAAATCTCCATGGTTGTGTGTCAGGCACTGTAACAAGACTAATCCATTTCACCCTGCAGACTCACTGAGAACAACACTTTGGGATGAAATGAGGTTGTACACAGCAAACAAGGAGACATCTTTCTAAATTATTTTTTTCTGAATACTGGAGAATTATTAGCATCTTATTATCTATGAAGTTCCAAATATGCAAATCATTTTACTTCATATATAAGAAGACTCCCTCTATATAGAAACCTTGAAGCCACAGAAAGTGATTTCACTGAGGGAATCACAGAATTATGCAATATCTCAAGGTGGGGGGGACCCATAAGATCATCAAATCCAGCTCCCTGTTCCTTGCAGAGTTAAACCAAAAGACTAAAACCCCTGTCCAGATCCCTCTTCAACTTGGATAGGTATGGTGTCATGAGCTCTTCCCTGCAAAGCCTGTTTCACACAGTTCCGGGGGCAGGCCATGCTCAGGATGAACTTCCCCTGGTGCCACTTCATTCCCTTTCCTGGTGTCCTGTTGCTGGTTACCAGGGAGATCAGCACCTGCCCCTCCACCTTCCCCCACGGGGAAGGTGTAGATCATCATGGGGGCATCTCTCAGCCTTCTTTTCTTCAATCTGAAGAAGCCTTTGTAAAATTTCACATGGTTCATCGTTGCCTAACTCTCTACCCTACATAAAATTTGCACACATGCTTATTCTAAGCTTTTTAAGAGTTTATGTCTTAATTTAACTTCTATAGCATAGTGATTTTGCTTCCAGTAGCTCCAAGAAAAACATTTTTGGCTGCAGTCAGAACCTTTCTTGCTACAGAAATAAGGACATTTTCAGGGATTTCATTCTCTTCTGCTTCCCCCTGACTGAGGCTCTTAAAAAGTAATTTTCCCTTTCATGCTTTGACAGAAAGGTACCCAAACAATGTGAAGCCAGTGCCATCAACTCACCACTGGCAGAGGTGAAGCAGGACTCAGGACTGCAAGGAAAGCATCAGCAGCTCAGGCAGTGGCCAAAACCACCCAGGGCTCACCAGATGTGTCACAGCCTCAACACTGAACAAGGACAAATCTGCAATATATTTGACAATATGTGCTTAATCTCTTAAACACTTTATTTACTTCCTGCAAATGGTGGAGAGTTTTTCTTGTGGTAGTTTACTTTGTTGAGGCTTTTAGAAATTATTCTGTCAGTGAGTTCCATCACAAGATGCAACTTATTGTTAAAAGAGGTGGCTATAACGAGAAAGTAATTATAAGTTCAGAAACCAGTTTCTGTGGTACTATATAGGTCAGATCTAACAGAATGTAAATACAGATATCCAATATGTGTCCATATCCTAATATGCTCTCACTAGAAAAGGGATCTTTTCTTTCTGATCTATGTGAAGCAAACACTCTGAGAAGGCAGGTCTGCTTCAACCCTGAAGACTACAAAATATGTGTGGATAAATAAAATCTGTTATAAAATGTGGCCAAAGGCATTTTTTGTTAACGTTTTGTACACATTCTTATTTATCCCAGGGGGTAACTAAGGCAGAAAATCTGAACTATCCTTAATTTTTCACAACAACCTCCATTAAATACTAAATGAATGCTAAATACCTCATTCAGAAGATGTGAAATCAAAAACTAAGTTGTCAGATTAATGATCTTCAATTCTTACCCACTGCTGGAAATATTCAGTCTGAAGCTTGTTCTGCTGTGGAACAGCTTCCCATCCTCATCCTCATCACAGCAAAGCTGTGTCTGCCTCAGAAGCACAACCTCCTGGGACAGATCTGCAAAAATGGGATGATTCTGAGGTATTTCAGAGTTTAGCATGAATTTTCTGTGGCACATTGCATACTCAGATAAAATGATGCATGATCTGAGTACCAAGTGCTGCTGGGGTTGCTTAAAAAACAATCAGCTCCTGCCCTGCTGAACTGAGAGGCTTTGAAAAGACAGTAGGACGGTATATACTGAAGAGAAATATTTGTGATCAGTTTGCAGAAATCTTCCAGAAATTTACTTCTGCAAATATTCCAGGAAAAAAAAAAATCATGTGCAAATTAAAAGATAGGGTAAAATAAAAAAAAAATTAAAATGAATTTCAATTATGGATTTTGAGAAAACCAGTCAAAAATATATAAAACCTAAAGTCTAATCATTTCACCTATCATAAAACATTCCATATTGGGGTGGACTTATATCTTTAGTCTCCTCCTCCATTTAAATAAACCCATTTTTAAGGACTCAAGGTTAACAAGTGATTGGTATCACCAGGATTGCCTCAATTTACCAAGGAATTCAATCAGTGCCAGTTCAAGCAGTGAGTCAATTCTGTATGCCACATCTAAGGAAGAATTCTTTCACTCAGGGACTGTTAAAGCCACAAATGAGGAGAATAAATCCTCATTTGTATCTAAATTTGACTTTGCTGTTTGACCATGCCATAACACTATCTATAAAAACAGATGTAGATACAGATTTTTTTTTAAATAAATGATGAGGCAGATCAGAAAGCAATGTGCAGTCTCAAAATAGCAGAGCTCCTACTCGCAGAGGGATGTTCCTTTTGGATCAATATCCTTTTTGTCTTTAAAATTATGGAGTAGAATTATTCATAATGACAGGATAATAACTGTGCAGCCAATTTAAAGAGAGCTATATTTATACCACATATAGGGAAAAGAAGAGAAGCACTTGGCAATATTAAAAAGCACCCTGGTGGCCAGATGTGTGACAAAAAGCATTATTGTAAAACACATGCAGTAATTATAATATAACTATAGGCAACAATTTATATTAAAGAATAAATGTGACTCTTATAGATCATGTGCTGCTAATTATCTTAAATCTTTGAGGAATGCTGTGATCTGGTGCTTCACAAAAAATAAACAGAATTTTATAAATAACCAGTCTGTCTTTAAAGGACATTTTAACTTTATGGATTAAAAACTGAAAAACTTTGATTAGAGTTTATTCCAGGTATTTTAAACAGTACAGTTACAGTGTTAAATATGACCTTGGGACTGCTCTATTATGGATTCATGAGACCAAGCCTGGATTTAGCTCTGGGATCCTCAGTCCAGGAGTGATGTGGATCTGTTGGAAATCGTCTGGAGGAGGGTTACAAAGTTATCAGGGGGAGTGCAGCCATTATCCTATGAGCAAAGGCTGAGTTGAGGTGGTTCTGTTTGGAGAAGAGAAGCCTGCAGGGAGACTTTGTTTCAGCCATTCAGAGCTCATAAAAAAAAATGGGGACAGACCTATCAGTACTGCCTTGAGCAATAGGACAAAGGGTGATGATTTTCATCCAAAAAAGGGGCAGATTCAGGTGGGATAAAAGGAAAAAGCTTTTTCTGAGGGTGTTGGAAGCCTTGCACAGGCTACTCAGAGAGGCGGCATCTGCCCCATACCTGGGAACAATCAAGGCCAGCCCAGAGAGGTCCTGAGTAACCGGGTTTAGCTAAAGATGCTCCTGCTCACTGCAGTCAAGACCTTTAGAGGTCTCTTCTAGCCCAAAAGCCATGATTAAGACTAAAGCAAAAGCTCACTTTAGGGCATTTCTGGTCTTCCTTCAACCACCCTTTCCGAAAAGCAATTGTGCCATGAGACAGTAAAGGTATTTTGCTGGAATGTATTTATAGAATTATAAAATTACCCAGTAGCTCTAACAGCTGGCTATGAAGTGGTGCATGACTGTGAATTCCTGTGGTTTTCTACATTTACCAATCAGAGTAACCTTATGTATGCTACTCAAATGATATTCTAATTGAGGGTAAAAAATAAATGGTTGTATATTATTCATATTGCAGAGGTCTAGCAGTTCAAACTCTGATCCACTACCCCATTATTCTACAAAAAAAAAAAAAAAAAAAAAAAAAAAAAAAAAAAAGAAGAAGAAGAAGTAAAAAAAAAAGTTGATTTCCCTGCATTGGAATTATTATTATCAGCATTAGCATTTAGTGATGGCTTGCAGGACAGCTGGTTCGGATGTGGGCTCACATAGAACAAGGTCAGCAGCCAGGAAGTTCTAGAGGTTAGATTAAAATACATCTGCATAGGCCATTAAATTTCAGTGCCACAAAAGACAGTAAATAGTATTGCAATTGCCAGTCAAAGATGTAATTTCTCATTCTAGTAGTAGGACAAAAAAATTAGGTAAATTGTTCCCAAAAGAGTTAATTCAAATGTTCAGGTTTAGCTACTGTGAGTCTTCATTTAAGGTCAAAATGAAACAAAAAAGAAATTCACAGGTCTGTATTTTAAGGTCTTTTTGTTGTTGAAAACAGGGAAGGTGATCAATGACATTACCTGAAGAGAAAATTTAAACTCTGTTTTTGCAGGGGTTGTTTTGGGGTTTTTTTAATAATATAATTTGATGCATAAACCACATAATTTTTCTTTATTTCTCTTTACCTAATTTCATTATGTCTCCTACTGTAAACTTTCCAAATCTCTCACAACCTCATAACAAGTTTTATACCAACTACTAAATGCGTTCCATTCCATAATAATTGCAATAATACTGTAATCCATTTTAACTCATTCTCTATTTTGGGTAACAATGAAAGGCACTCTGTTTGCTCTTGACAGTGTATATATTTGCACTATCAACTACAATTGTCTTTATACTGAATCAACGTATGATAAAATGGGATGTAATCTACAAATTATTTTTTTCTCCAGCAATAGCTTACTGTAAAGTATCATCTTCCATTACCTTTAGTTTTCCCCAATTTACATATTGTCAACATTCAGATGTTTGTTGTTTTATAAAAAAATAGATGTTAGTTTTTAACTCTGGATGAAGTCAGTGTTTTTAGCTTGTTCTCCACAGGAAATTTTGCAAATGGATGTACATCATAAAAGAAAAGCTTAATGTTGCAAAGTACCCAAAGAATTTATGTCAGAAAACATCAGAATTTGCCAAATGAGCCTGAAAATATTTTTGAAATGGAGATGTAAACTGATGAATCTATTTGAATCTCTGCTGGTGAATGCTTGATTCAAAATCACAATGGTTTTGTTTCACTAATGTAATGAAATACAATGTCCATATTTTATTTATTTGACAGGCTAGGGAAAATATTGGTTAGTGGAAAAGTATTAGTTGGTGTGTGGCAGCACAGAGTTGGTCAAATGATAAAGGAGAATGTAAAACAGTATGTTCCATGTTCATGTAGAATAAGTGCTTTCATAAAAAATTGCATGAAATTCTACTTGATACTAGAGAAATGAAAAATTGAAAGCAATTCTAAAACAGGAAATTTTCATTACCTCCCTGTGTAAGGGGACATCTCTTTGGACACAATTGATGGAATGTCCCAGTCCCAACTTCCAGCTGGTAGGACAGTGCGAGAAACAAAGTCCTTGACACTATGCAGGCTCAGTTCAGCAGTAGATAAGAATTCTTACATTACCAACACTCTTTTGATCACAAATCCAAAACATAGCACCATGGGAAATGTTACAAAAAATTATCCCAGCAAAAGCCATTCACTCCTTCATGGATGCAAAACACTTATCTGATGAGTTTTGAGATAAATTCAAGGTTCCCTGCCCCCAAAACAGCAGAGAACTTGCTGTTGCCTTTTCCCAAACCAAAACAATATGGTGCTAAATACTTTCATTTGCTGTTTAAAATTTGAGACAGAAAAACAAGGCCTCAACTACTGGGGTTATATTCCTAACAGAAGAATATTTACAAGACTGATGTCAAAGACATGGATACAAGATGTAAATGTTGGACACATTCTTTTTACTAATGGAACAAACATGGGGAATCAAGAGTAGTCAGTTCTTCGTTTTCTTTGTTTTTCACATTAGGATGTCACAAATTATTGATTTTTTGTTTGTTATTCATTGAACATGATAAATCAATGTTGGTTGTTTGGACTTCTTGTTTACACAAAAAATAATTCAATTCCTAAAACAAGGATAAATGTGATACTCACTCAATGCCATATTGTCAATCTTCTGAAATATGGAGGACATGAAACCAAATTATCAATTTGATACAACTATACTAAATCCTCAAACTTAGAGTATTTTGTGCCAAATTTCAGTAAATATCTGTAGATATAGTAGTTCCAGAGATAAAATTAATGTTATTAGTTAAGGTGCAACCTTAAGTCTATAAAATGAAGTATATCTACCAGTCACACAGCTTTAAACATGTTCCATTTCATTCAGTCACAGGAGTCTTAGGACAGAAGTAACGGGGTAAAATTCAATCATTTCTCAAATGTAGAATAAGAACAGATTACACAGACTCCAGCCCAGGACGTTAAAATGTACTTAATCTAGATTATCATGTTGATATGGAAGAAAAATTATCACCACCACCTAGGAATTTTAAATAAGTCATATTCCACTTCAAAAACATCTATTTTTCTCTCTTGACTGCAAAGTGAGGATTGGTAGCTAAGTTTGTGTCCAAATCTAAGTCAGAGATTAAATAGGTGGGTGAAATAAACTCCATCTGTGGGCCAGGTTTGTACACAAAGAAACCTTGACCTTCCTTCCTTCCTTCCAGAAAACAACCTCTCTTCTGAACACAGCTGAAAATGAGACCACATTTTGTTGCATGTAGCCAACACTAATAAATACTTTGGGGCTCCCACAGCCTAGGAATTGATTATCAGTTTACAAGCAAAGAAAGCCTCAGGTTATTTCAATAAATGGGCTGCCAAAGAACATTCAGATCAGTCAAATGAATCTATTAAATATAAATCATACCAAGGTCCTTCTTTGGAGAGATTTTTCTGTGAACCATGCTGAAATTTAATTGGAAACAGGGATCTACTTAAAAGTTATCATTGATTTGAGGCTGATTTTTTTTTTTCAGAACATGAAAATGGTAAGTATTTAATATGTGTAAGTTTATAAAGACATAGCCCCAGATCCCAATCAAAAGAAAAGGAAGTCTTCTAAAAACTTTTGGCATCTACCTCCAAAAATGCCCCCCAAAACTATAATTTCAGCTACCATCTAACTCAGATTCTGGTTAATCTAGACTTAGTGGGAAAATGTTTAGCCTTCCATTTTTTTATTTGTATTCCTTTTCTTCAGACAGACATAGAAGTTCTTGTCCTGGACAAAAATTGTGTCTTCCTAAACCTTTCCAACTATTCCAACACTGTTTGAAAATGGGATCTCTAAGAATGGATAGTGCCATGGTCCTTGAAGAGTTCTTTCCTAAAACATTTTGTGATCATGAGACTGGGCCCATATTTTTATGGTGTCTCAGTTTCACTCTGGAAATGAATGTTTCATTTTCCTCTCAGGATTCAGATGCTCAAATCCATATTTCCACCCACCATCCTGTGGTTTTGACCACTTGAATCATCACCAGCCCCTGGTGAAGTTCTCTCACTCTGAAGAAAGAAATGAAAATCAAGTGGACATCCTCAGGACAGGTGAGAGTTTATCTCTGTAAACATATTCTTTGAAAGTTTGCCTCAGAGAAAAAAAAAAGTTAATCAGAAAAAAATTATACTTGCCCAACAACACAACTACAACTTATAGCCAAGATGTGGCTCTGATCTCACTTTTTTCTGTGATCATTCACTTCAATTAAGTCATTCAAAATTAATTATGTCACTTCCACAGCAACTTTGCCATGATGAAAGGATGTTTAAGTATCCCTTAAACACATCCATCCCCAGGATGGAATCTAAGGTCCTGTTCATGCTTGATCACACCTTGATTTTCTAACTTGTCTTTAATAGGGGTTTAAAACACACCATGTGCATCCTTAGGCATTCTCCTGATCAGTACTGGTAAAGCAAACACCTCTTGATGAGTGTCACATGACAACAATAGCATATAGTCTATATTTCTGGCAACAAATAAAAATTTATGAATGAAAAAAGTTTTTCTTTCAGATTTTAATGTAGAAGAAATCTTATCTTGCAAGAAAAAAAATTTTAAAATCATACTTTCAAGGTAAAATGTCTAAAATTATCTGATGTCCAAAACAAAGGCTATTTTGCAAGCTGTTCAGAAAATGAGTTACAAAACTGACCAAAAACATCTAAAATGCCTGGAAACTGGCTCCACAGACCTCAACAAGGGTTTCAGGCAAAGTGCTGGATGAAGAAAAGACCCACCTAGCAGTTGTGAAAAACAAGAATTTTGTTTTCCTATACTGCTAAACAACACTGGCTTGGCTTTCTTCTGGTGCTGCACAGGACATGAAAACTCAGTGAATAAAATCAGGACTAAAAAGTCTTCAAAAGGAATTTCTCATCGTCTTCCTTCCTTTCTTCTTTTTTTTTCCCCCAAGCAAAGGTTACTGTACAGCTCAGATAAATAAAGTTAAGCCCCAAGATACAACATTACTTTACTGTGCTCATTATTTTAGCTGAGTAAGGCATTCAGCACAAGAATATATTCAATTAATCTTTTTAGAGATATTTACATCCCTCAGAAGGCAAATTCATGGGTGTTTTTCAAAGCACTGTGGATGTCTTTGTAAACAGAAATTCAGACAGAAGTTGTACACACCAAAGTTCCTTTGAAATGTTCATAGTAAGGAGATTTTTCAGGCTATAATATAGAATCAGAGTGTTTAAGGCCATGTGGTATAAATTACTTTTTTGAAAAATATTAGTTGCAAGTATTCAAGCTCTGGTGGCTATGAATTTATCTTTTATTTAACTTGCAGATAATTCCAGAGAGAACTTACCTGCCCCTCTGAATTCTTTCACAGAGAAACAAGACAGCTTTTTAAGAAAATAACTGAAAAATTTTCTTTCACTACCTTTTATTACGAAGAAAAGCAAACAAAAAAAGAGATAAAAAAACCCAAACCAAAATCCCCACATATAATCAAGCAACTGAACTGGTTTCGTTATTAAAGGCCTGTGGAGGAACCATTTCCTCATCAATTAAGTACCAGCAGAGAACATCAAATAGAAAATAGAATAAATCCAAGTCAACTACAGCTTGGAAAGAATAAATGTGGTTTTATTTATACAAATTTCACTTTTATAAGAAGAAGCCTTCAAGCACATTAATTGGTTATAGAAATTTTACAGTTTTTACTTTAATTGCAAACAGTTTTATTCTTGAATCTTATTATTTTTTTCATATTCTCTGATGTAGTTTTAACAGAGAACAAATCCTTGCTCATGTCGGATAGCCAAAGGTAACAGAAAACCACTGTATTTTGGAATATGTACTTCACAAATGTGGCCTTAATTGTTACATTTAGGCCTCTTGCATTGCTTTTTTAACCACCAATGGACAAAAAACTATGAAAAAATGTACATTCCAGTAGGAAAAAAATGTTGTATTTACAAAGATAAATAGTGGGCAGTGAAAATAAATATTTGGAAAATTGCATTCTTTTTCTACTGTTTCTGCAAAAGATTTTGCTTGCCAAATCAATGCTCTCTCTGTTTATCTTTTTCTTCACTGAGTTTAAGTAGCCTGGATAGAGTAAATTCGATATTCCAACTCCATTATGCAGCTCAATTAAAGCCTAAGATGTCGTATGTCCAGACATACTCTGAGTGTGAAGTCAGAGAGGCTGAGGGATTTATAATTCTGCGTATGAAGAATTGAATTCCCAAAATGTCAAGATCCTCCAAGATAAATTCTTCTAAGGCTGAATTTTTTATTTATACACATAAGGGCAACAAAGATAGAAACACACTTGTACACAAAGGACACCAGAAACAAGCAATCTTGCAACCACAAAAACAGAACTTCAGGATTTGCAGTTTTTCTTATTTCAATTTTTGTGATACCTCTACATAGTAACAATCAACTGTTCATTTTTCTTATTGTTCACTTGACCTTTTCCATGAACTCTACAGCTGTAAATGTTTGGGCTTGCAGCATAGAGTGCATAGAGTATTTGACTTCCATCACTGACAGCAGTTATCTCAAACTCACATTTCCTGTGCAAATAGTGGGGAGTACCAATTCACTTTCATAAACTTTGTGATTCAGTTGTTTAATATTCTCCTCCAGAGAACTTCTCAGAAATAACTTTTTTTTAATAACAGCAAACAAGATGCTGACAGATAAAGACCTTTCAAAGCTATTTTATTTTTAAAATAGAACATTGTGGCACATTTCTCAATAGCTGTGTTTTTTCCTACAATGCATGACAATGGCTATACATATAATGAGTTTTTCCTACAGTTAAAGCTGTTAAACAGATTTTAAACTGCTTTTCTAACTTGAATAGTCTTTTTGTAGATAATTATGTAATCTCATATGAATCAGACTAGAAAGAAGGAGGGAAACACTGCACTGATACAGTCGAAATCATCCCCAATGAATAGCAAATAAAATAAATTAATTTTAATACCACATTACTATAGCCAGCAGTGAGGAACATTAAACATGTAAATATAATGACTACCTGACACCAAGGTGACAAAAACATTAAGGACTTTTGACAGCTCATTGTGTCATTAAAAAGGTCATAGAATATTTGAGTCTGTAAAGTCTTTAGCAGAAAGATTAGTTTAAAGATTACCATAATAAAGGAAAAATAGATTTTCCCCAGTCTATATTATTTGGGCCTTTTAGGAAAACATGCTGTTCTTGAGAACAGTACAAAATGATATGTAGGCATGAGTCTTCAGACTTGTTAATGAGAACAAAGTCCTCTTCTTCAATTTGCTGTATAGTGACGTGAAAAAGGAAGAAAAAACTTTATCCATCCTATGGCCAAGAAACTGTAGCCATGAATCCAAGCTGAAGTATGCAGTAAGAAACAGAGCCATCATTAAGTTACAGAGACTAATAAATCCAATCTGCAGACCAGACACACCTACACATTTGCATTCACTTACAGAGGGAAAATAAGACAGTGTCGTTGCAAAGAGAGTATTTGTTGCTAGTGGTCTTTCAACAAACTTGATGTTCTCTTCAATTCCTCCTCCTTCCAAAAATTCAAATCCCAGCTTCCATAAAAGCAGGAATTTAATGCAGAAATTGGGACAGGCAGCACAGTAATGAAAAACTGTGTCAGTTCTTTTGCAAAAAAGGATTATGCATTAGAAAAGTAGCAATCAATATTTTCTATTTCTTTGCCAGTAAAATCTATTTCCTCTGAAGAGAAATGTTACTGTCACTGAGAATAAAGAAGAGTTCAGATTCCTGTGAAGAGGGACAAGTCAAACACCACTTATTTCCCTATAAAGTCCAAATTTGCATAAGGTAGGGTGCAACAGCATATTCTGCAGAACAGAGATATGAATATCAGTGCTTCTGACAACATTGAAATCCTTTTTGTATCTCCCCAACACAAAAGTTTATAAATATGAGCTCTGTGGGGCACAGCCTCTGTCATGACACTGGGTCATGCCACCACCACCCCAATGCCAGGCATGACTTTGGAGGCAACTCTTCCCAATGGCCTGGGATAAGACTTCACACAAAAAGGAAACCTAAACCCATCGAGCCTCTACAATGCAAATTTTCATGCGCCATAGAAAACACGGGTTTTTTAGACAGTCAAAATAGCTTTTCTTCAACAGTCTAATTAACTACACAACAGCAGAAAAGATATTTTACCCCCTACAGTAACATCCAATTCCAGAACATCAGACTCTGAGTGATGAAACTCAGGTTTCCAAAGTAGGCACTGGGTTTGTGAACAGTAAAACTCTCTCCAGGAGAACTACAAGATAGGAAGAAAAAGTCATCCAGGTTTCCGTAAATAGTCTTAGCTGCCTTAGAAAGCACCTAAGAGCTTTAAATTGAAACTGCCATGCTTGTGCAGTGAATAAGTATGGGTAAAAAAAGGGTTCAAAACTGGCTTATGAGTACCACCCGTATTGTGGAGTGACTTTTTTCCATCTCTACTTTATTTCCTCCTTAATAAGCAGATTGGTTTCTCCACAATAATCTTTTTCAAATGCAGTCTCAGTTCCTTAGCTTTCCTTCTCAGAGCAGAGAGTTTGTTTCCCTTTCTCTAAGAATACGTGGACTAAAAGTTTGACTCCTGCAAGCCTATCCTACAGGAATGAGATTTGAAGTCCACGTTGTAGGATGGCAAGCAGGGTTCTGGGCGTGGGTTCGAGAGACCTTTGAGTCCAGCTAGCTCTTGGAACATGCAGTTTATTGCAAGGGTCATGGGTAACAAAGGTGGGGCTTACCCAAGCTGCCAGCCACACTAGAAGTAAGCCCCAGAGAGGGAGAGAGAGAGCCAGAGAGAAAGGAAGCAAGCAGGCATGAGGAGCTTGTGTGTGTGTGTGTGTGTGTCTGTGTGTCTGTGAGTGTGTGTCTGTCTTTGTGTGTGTGTGTGTACTATGTGTTTGGGGTGTGTGTGGGTGAGTGCATGTGTGTGTGCATGTGTGTGTGGTGCACCTGTATCGTGTATGGAAGTGTGCATATGTGGGATGTCTGTGTGTGCCTGGTGTATGTGTGTGTGTTTGTGTGTGTGGGTGTGTAGTAGTGTTGTGTTTAGAAGCGCACATGCATGTCTTGTGTCCTTGTTACAGTACATTATATCCTTCTCTGTGTTGAATATTACCATTTACAACAACCAATCCATAGAAGACACAAATCCCATACTATTTACATATAGCCTATAAGAGTTGCTACATTACCATACCATGTTCCATTTTAAACCTTAATACCGACTTCCAAAAACTTTTTTCTTCCTTGCCACTTTACCAGAGTCTGTGACCCTTGGACTTTTAGCATGCCTTTACTCTCTTAGGGTATTGTTTAATCATGGGGGGATTCTCTTGGCTGGGCTAAGCTTCTGTCTTTCTAGTTATTCAGTGACTATCTGCCTGGCATCAAAGTTGGCTCTAATTTCTACTCTGCTTATAGGTTTTATATTATCTGGTCTTTTTGCCAAGTGTAATTTTAAGGCTGTCCTGTTTTATCCTCCCCAACACCACGTGAGCCATTCCTTAAAACTGTGTCAGAGCACTGACAGTGCGCTTCAATAATCTTTGAAAAAAATTACAGGGAAAAGTAAACACAATAAATAATTTTTTGACAACACAAAGCAGCAGTCTTTAGGCAATGTTATTAAAAATCAGGCATCAGGGGAAAATTATTTTAGAATGTTCTCCCCTTTTGTTCTTTCCTTCAGCTTGTCCCTCTTTCTTTTCTCGGAGTAATTTAAAGATTCCTCTCTTCCATTTTTACATGAAACAGTAAATTATGCTCTGACTGAATTCAAGTTTAAAAGGCAAGTGAAAAGTGCCCATTTTAAGAGGAATCATTTAAAATTTGACTGTATTACTACCTCACTGCTTACTGTAGTTGGGTATAAAAGTAAGGTTTATTAAAAAAATATAGACTAATATGAAGAATGTACGAAATAATAGAATATGATTGTATAGAGAGGTGTTAATGTCTCAATGATCTTCTGCTACTCTCTCACATGTGATTATCAACTTTCAGTCTTTAGATCCTCCTCATTAATTCAGAAGTAAGTGACAACTTAGAAGATAAGCTAGAACATAGCTGATATGCCTCTTTATTAAAAATCAGAGGTTCAGAAAGTCTGATTAGAGATTTAAAACTGTCCAACAACAGTCAAAATGGCCTAAAAAATCATACATCATAGTTTTCCTCATTTCTGACACATAATTAACCATCATCTGTCTACTACCTTAGAGATGCAAGAGCTCCATTCGAGGATTTTATGTCTGTTAGGAGTGTGGAATAGCAGGGTTTATTTGAAGTCACCACACATCCTGTGATTTAAAGACTCACCTTAAATTTATTGATGATTTTGTTGTGCAGTCAAGTCCATTACAGGGAACTGAACCTGCAATTCAAAACCCTGCCTGGCCTGTGCACCCTCCTCATCTTCAAATAATGCCAAGTGTTACTTCTGAGCAAACTCCTTGCCTTCCAAGACAGACAGGGAATAATTTATTCAGCCCTGTCTGTAAAGCCCAGGTTAAGTGAGAGAAAATGATGAAATTACATAGAAAAAACCTGTACTTTTCTATTGTGTCACTTTGATAAATAATCCATAAAATAAACATGAGACCTTGTACAGGGTTGTGTGATGCAAGAAACATAGAATCACAGTTTTATTAAGGTTGGAAAAGACCTCCAAAATCACTGCATGTAACCATTGACCTCCCCACTACTGTGTTCATCTTGAAACCATGTCCCCAAAGTGACACACCCACATGGGATGTGAGCAGTTCTGGGGATGTTGATTCCCTCCCCTCCTTGGGCAGCCTATTCCATTGCCTCACGACCCTTATAGGGAAGAACTTCTTCCTAATATGAAATCTAGACTGCTCCTGAGCAAATGCAAATTGAGACCATTTTATCTTGTCCTGTGTGCCATGCTTAATTTGAAATAGAAAGCCACAAAAAACTGTGAGGGGGGGAAACAGGAAATAAAAGACTAAAAGACTAGGTATCAGTCATGGGATTGATTTTTTGCTCATCCTTTTCAGGAACATTAAGTAAATTTCACCATATTCCCTAGAATACACTGAGAGAAGTCTTCCTCCTTTCTATGCTTTAGACTCTATCACAGAGTGTGCTCTTCTAATTTTAATTCTTTTGCTCTGTAAATAATTTTGCATAATAATAATTGAAAAAATAAAAAAGAAAATGTCAATTTGGGAAAATAAATAATTGTTCTATATGTCAGAGCCTTTATTGCTACAATCTTAGTGCTCCAAAAATTAACTGAGGAGAAAAAACTACAGAGATGAAATTATGTGTCTGGAGAGATTAGGTCATTTCAATAATTTTATGACATTTTATTGCAAGACATTTATTCTGGATGACTTAGGACGAATCATTAAAAATCAATGCAGAATTTTGCTTTCCTAATTTCCAGATTACACAGCAGGTGGTGGGGATGGGGAAGAACGAGGAGAACAATATAACTTATGAAATGTTCTGTAAAGTCTTGCATGCTTATGAAATGAATTGGTGAAATTTCCAGCAAGAATATAGTAGGAAATACAGATAATATTTTAGAAGTGTTTCTTCAGTACTTGGACAAAAATCAATATCGGTGTAGATCTGTGCCTTTATTTTTCTAACTTTTGCAGTTTTACTTGTTTTGAAGACCTGTTTAGAGGGGTATAAAAAAAAAAAAAGGAGACCAAGAAAAAGGGGAGCAGACAGGTGTTTCATAAACAGCTCAACTGTGAAAAAGACACTGCTGATGATCAGTTCCAGTCATTGGCACCCTGACATTTCTAATCTGATTTCTTCTAGAGATGGCATCTCAAGCAGAAATCAGCCTAGGGCTGCCTCAGAAGTGAAGTAGCAGCAGAAAGAAACCTGTAACTGCATCCAACAGCATCTGTGTCAATTTCTGTGTACATGAGAGAAGTGGCAAGCCTTTGTTTTTGTGTTAAATAACAGCATTAAAATGCCATTTTCTCCACAAGTGGATTAAAAAGGCATTTAAAGAATGATGTATGTTCTTGGTGGGCTCTCAGGAACCACTGGACAGTGCAATTGTCACATGCATGGCAAGATGGCCAGAAATACCATTCATCTGCTCACTTTTCCACAGCCTTTGAGGTTTTTTGCACTATTGTTTGCTTCCCAGGCAGCATCCCTTGCTCAGATTACATCATTCCTTTGTAATTTGCCCAGATGCAACATGTTCCATTTCTATAATTAATAAGTGACTATTGCTAGACGTGCACACACTCTGGATGGAATATTTATTTCATTTGGAATTGTGCTGAAGCAATTAGAACTTGCTTTCCCTGGGCAGTGTGATTTTAATAGCATAGTTTGCTGTGGTAAATTAGTAGCTAATTATTTTTATCTTGAAACTTCGTGGGACAATGTTCTGGATCCATCAAAAAAATCCCCTATGGTATTCCTGATTTACTGCTCCAGAGTACAATCTAGGTTTATTTTGAGGCTTTTTCCTTATAATTTATAGGTTCTTCCCATTGTCTTTAGCTGGGAAGGAGATTCAAAAGACCTAGCTAACAAGGCACAAGGTGAAAAACACACAAAAATCTGTGATAATGAAAAAAATGTGTTTCCATAAAAGTCACTCCTAGTGATTACTAATTAGCAATGAAAAAGATAAAAGATGCTTTGTTTCAAAAAACCAGACTGAGTTGACATTGCTGTGTTATTTATCCAGTTGAAAATGGTCAAATATGCATTCATGGGGTTAAAGAGGAAGGGATTGTATTTCATAGTCAGTTAGGAATCCACTGTCTGTGTTCAGTTTTTGTACAGAAATGTCTGGCACCTAAACCTGAACTTATGAGCCTGCTTTCTCTGGCTAAACTGAGAAAAAAAATATCATCAGTCTGCACTACTTTACCCCAAAAATAATAGCAAACACAAAGGCACTGCTGCATAGTGGCTCTCCTCATTTCTTGAAAATATTCAGTTGAGCAAAGATACAGTTTCCTACTGCTGCCAGAGGAAGATCTATGAACAGTGGAACTCTTTCATCCTTTATTTTCTCCTAAGGCTTTTTTATTTTGGACAACTTAATTTTTATTTTTTTTTTTAATTAAATCACACATATGAATAAGGTAAACTCCCATTAGCCACTTTTACTAAATAAATACAATATGGGATACTTCCCAGGAGAAATTCTCAGATGTTGGGTTTTGAAAGCTTCTGAAACAAAATTAATTGGTGCCTAGCAAGAAAACTGCAGCTGAATAGGGGCTTCTAACTCTTCTTCTATTTTATGTCATCTGGTTAATGACAGTTACTCAATCATTTATTGCTTCTGAAAATGTGGCCTCTTCAGTTCAGAAGAGATTCAACAGTGAAAGTCTGTGAGTTGCTTATGGCAATTCCTGTCCCATCTGCAACCTGTTTCACAAATAAACAAAAATTGGTGTGTATTTATATGTTTCTGTTACAAATCCTATTACAATTTCAATATCTGAAATTCACTGTTCTACCTTCTCTCTCAGTGATTTAGAAAGTGTAAAGCGACAATAACAATCAACTTGGCATAACAGCAACCAACAAACTGAATTTCAACAGCTGATTGAAAGTCATGAAAATCCCACTAAATAAAAAAAAGGAAGAAAAAGAAGGAAAAAAAAGAAGATCATTATATAAAGCTTAGAAATCCATGTTAATAGTGAGCCCATTGGGATTTATATTAATTTGGTTAAATCTCCAAACTACTTCACAGCTCCTTTTTTTTTTTTTTGTTTCCCTTTTTAGCTGGATTTCCCACTCCTAATCCAAGAACCAGGAACATCCAAGACATTTGAAGAAGTTTCTTCTTAATGTGCCTGTGTTTTTCTGGAGATTAAACCTGTCCTGGATTTCTAGAGCAAGAGGATGCCCTTCTACCTCTGATCGTCTCTGGCTCAGGGGGTGCCCAACCTAGCCTGGCCAAGGCATACCTAGACCACATGGGAATGTTCTCTCCTAGACTCAAAGCTCCTCTGATGCACCTCGGCTCTCAAGCAGGTTGATAATAATCCAATTTTCCCCCTGAAAGCTGAATTTACTGTAGCTTTGCAAAGTAACTGCGCAACAATGTGCAAACCAGATTGTCCAAGACAAATGGGTGTAATGCGACCCTTGTTCATCCAAGTCTAAGAACAAGCTGGGAAAACACCCACAAGCAAAAATCACTGATCTCTCAGGAATTCAGAAGAGAAATCTGACGCCTACAAACAGAACTTTTTCCTAAGACCCAGTTTATTTTGGGCCACTTCAGAGAAATGCCAAGACAGATGTCCAAGATGCTTATTATCTTTGATAAACAGGCTTCCATACTGTACACAAATATTGTCTGCTTAAATGTCTGCATATGTGCACAAAATTACATAAAAATTTCTGTGTTTTAATTCAGATGTTTAACTCAAAAGTAATTTTTCAGTAATTGCTTCACATCAAAAGCTGAAGTGAATGAAGTCTGGATGCCACTAAAGTATCCTGAAAGGTATTTTTAATTCCAGCTCTATCAAATATGTTTAATAAATAATCAAATGTACATTTTATTCATACTAAGTCCTTTCCTGTATATTGATATAGTTAAACCTCCTTGAGGATTAATGATAAAACCCTTTAAAAATTTCTCTTTTGGACCATGATATACATTGTGTATGACTTTCAGAATCACAGAACAACTGATGTTCGAAGGGACCTCTGGAGCTCACCCAGCCCAAGCCCCTGCCCAGGCAGGGTCCCCTGGAGCAGTGACACAGGAACGTATCCAGCTGGGCTTGGGATGTCTCCAGAGAGGGACACTCCAGGCCCTCCCTGGGCAGCTGTTCCAGGGCTCTGCCCCTCCATGGAGAGAAGTTCTTCCTCCTGCTGGGGTGGAACTTGCTGTGATTTATTTGATGGCCATTGCTTCTCATCCTGGCACTGGCACCACTGAACAGAGACTGGCCCCACACTCTGGCATCCCTTGGAGATGTTTGTATGGATTGATGGGATCCCCTCTCAGCCTTCCCTTCTCCAGCTTGACCAGGCCCAGCTCCTGCAGTCTCTGCCCATCTCAGAGATGCTCCAGAGCCCAAATCCTCTCTGTGACCTCCCCAGGCCCCTCTCCAGCAGCTCCTGGTCTCTCGTGTCCTGAGGAGCCCAGGACTGGAGCCAGCAGTGCAGAGGTGCCTCAGCTGGGCAGGGCAGAGGGGCAGGATCCCCTCCCTGACCTGCTGCCCACTCTCTTCCTGAGATACCCCCAGTACCTTTATTCCAGTTTTTGCCGCAATGGGAGTTTTTGTCCAGACCCAATGAACCAGGAGGTGCTGAACAAACCTCACCTCCCCCAGGAATCAGCTCCTTCCAGTAGCAAATTCCTCCCTTCTGTGCTTATCTCCAGTTCCTAGTGGGGTGGCCTAACTCATAGCAAGAGCCTTGTGTGGCCTGGACAGTGCAAGTCCAAACACACAGTAAAAGGGTTAAAACTGTTCATTCTGAAGAGCATCTTTCTCCCTACTTGTTCATTAAGGAGCATCTGTTCTTTAAAAAAAAAAAAAAGGGCATATAATTGTGATAGATTCCACTAAATGTGCTTCAAAAATATTTATAATATCCTGGATTACTTCTGATGAGTTCCACTTACACATGAGTGAATTTGTATATGTAAAAGACTAAACAATGACTAGACAAATCAACATTCACTACTAATTCAAATATGTATTTTTATATCCTTGTATGCATATTTTTTTATCTATTAATCAAATAAACACCAGTGTTTATTTGTCAGTGAAACCATCCTGTTTACACCAAACTCCTTTCCCATTTTTGCTGCCTTTGCCTTTATTGACTGAAAGATATATAAATATTTCCTTTGGATCTCTCCTGCCCAGACCCCAAACGTCCTGGATGACCTGCAACAGAAAACAATTTGCAGCATTTTATATTTTTATCTAAATTTATTTCTAATCTTAATTTTTATATTAATATTTAGTACTTGTATATGTATATAATATATATATATGTGTATATATATGTATATATAATACATATATCTGTACGTATATCAAGGAAAATCTGTAACATTTCAACAGAAAAGTGGAAGAAATGCAACACTATTTACACATAGTAAAATATAAATATAAGCCAAATGTTCTTTATAATGTGATTTAAAATGTAATTAAAAATTATATTCTGTGCAAAGGTGAAGACCTTACCTATTTAAAGCAAATTAATAATTTAAATTAACAAAGGTTGTTTTGACATTAGAAAACCATCTCTACGTCAAGTCACTATAAAATCTCAAGCTTATCAAGAAGAAAAAGCAAAAATCCTTTGCACTTTTCCTAACTCAAAATTATTTGAAGGGTTTTATTCATGACAATGATAATGGTAGATGATTTAATTATTTGATTAAATCCAGAAAATACAAAAAGTAAATGTCCTAACAAACATATCTGAAATACTAAACCAAGGGAAGATTCATGTTAGGGAAGAGCCAAAAGTGTTCAGGTGTCTCTCCATGCTGCAATCAAAAGGTATGACTTCCAACTGCATGCACAAAATAAATTCCTGTGCTCATTTCTGATTATGATGAAGCAGCCCAGAATAATTTGTTCAAGAGAAATGAGACTGTCAGGAACTGGAACCAAATATGAAGAAAATGCTCCTTGTGAGAGGGAAAGCAGCAGCTGAGCAGATTTTGTTCCTGAGTGAGGAAAATCTCTCAAAGGGTGTTGAGGGATCAACCCAAGTAGAGAGGTGCTGCAACACCAGGTTGGGTCCAGGGGCTTTGCGTCAAAAACCTCAGGAAGCAAATGGAGCAAAGGAGGGGAAACTCTGCATTATTTGTAAGTCGATTTTTCCATTGCAGCCATTCACCCTTAATCTCTTAACCAGAATTCAAACAGACAAACAGGGCTTTTAACAAATGTTCATCATCAAATCATACAAACAAACCCCCTCAAAAAAGACATTTGGGGATTAACTGAATTTCATGTTTCATCCCAAATGATGACAATCAGCCAAAATTAAAGTGTTGTGCATTACATTTACTTAAGACGCCAAATTTTTAGTATCATAGAAATTCTTAGCACAGGAAAATTTTTAATGTATTTGCTGCATGTAAACTACAGTTTCTAATTTTGTTTTTTTGTACCTCATCAGTCAAAAATATATTTTCACACACAATCAATATATACCCATATACAATGGGGGAATTACAAGAATTGTATTGATGTATCACACATTTTTAAAATTTTCTTTCAGGATTTATATTGCTGTTATGCTCTGAAATTTATGTTGAAACACAATTTTGTATGGGCTCCTATGGTTTATTTCCTAGAACAATTTGATGCCCACATAGTTTTGTGATACTTATATGTAGAAATCAATCACATTTGTTTATGCAAATTTAATATATTATTATTTGTAATTAATATTTTAAATAATATTATACATGAAGTTGTAACTTTGTGTCAATGGTGCCAGAATGAATGTTATACATATATATTTATTATTATAAAAATAATCCATGGGAATTTAAAATATTTTAAATATTAGTCAGTTCGAAAGCTCTCCTTGCCCCAGCTGTTATTAGTTTTAAGATATATTTTATATACACATTCTGTTTACTTTGGAAAAAGAACTCTCTTGGAACCTTTTGTTACTTTAGAAACAGAAGGACTTTCATTGCTGTCTAGTTTTGTCCTTCTGTGTCATTTTTCCTCCCTTTTGATGGGAACTGGAATGGACTCCCTAAATATTTATGACCATGTGATCAGGCCTTCTGCTAGCACTGCATTTACCCTTTAGCATTTAATCAGGATGGACATATTTAAAACATCAAGCCTGAATCTTGGCCTTCCTGTAGTCAAAAGACATTTTTCCATGGGTTTAAACAAGTCCATGGCTCCATCCTCCAGGGAAGGTTCTTTGGAAAATGTTTTTTGTGTCACTTCTGAGCAGTTGGTTGCTATCCAGCATTTTGCATTCAAGAACACAGGACTGGGTAAACAGCTCTAAAACTCTCCAGAGCAAGGTAAGGGTGACTTTTGTGTTGATTTCCAGAGAGTCCTTTATGCCTCTTTGAAACTTTTTGAGTTTTGGCTTAATTTATATAATTTTTCTCAACCTGCAGAAGTGTTATCCTTAATTGATTGAAAATAATCACTTCTGAATTATTCTGCTACACCCAAACCTTCCTTGGATTTTGGTACTGACTCTTCCTTATCTCTTCAATTGTTTTCTTGTAATCCCACCTCCACAGAATCATGGGCTTTTACATAAACTATGGAAAGATGAGCAGTTGAGAAAATTTTTTTTGATAAATTAATTGCAAAGTATAACTCATGGTTATTGACAAATGTCTTCTGATTTTATAAACATTCTGAATTGTAGCCATGAAAAATTGTACATGCTGATGGAAAAAAGGAAAAAAAAGTTGGAATGTCCTTTATATGAATTGTTGAATTTCAATTTGGTTTAAATTTTACTTCAGATATTTGGTTTAGACCAAAGAAAGAGTTTTCTGAATCCTGGACTAGATCTTAAACTAGATAGACTCATTTCACTTTTTCTATTCTGGGTATATCAATGGGATTTGATAGATCCAAGACTAAAAGCAACATCTGGAATTTAAAAAATTAACAAATTTATCAGTCACAAAAACAAATTCACTGTTTGTTTCCAATTACTTATCTATAAGTTGGGTGAGTAATTTTTTCTTTATTTTTCCCCTGTATATAATGGTGGGTCAGCTTTGTGTAATCTGATTTGGTTTTTCACTGATTCTAACCTGATATAAGATAAATTTTAACTTATCTGATGCAGCTCTGTTTCTAAAAGCAGACATGTCAGGTTACACAACTCATTGGCATCATGTGATTCTATATGTTTAAAATAGGCTGTTATAACTATATACAGATAGACAAACATGTGTTTACTCCAAGTGAATAGCAACCACATTTTTGGTGCAAAAAGATAGTATGCAGAACTATTTGACTTATTTTGGCCCAAAGGTGGAAAGAATTAGGCAAAGATATTTATTAATATCTTAGTTATTTTTGCTCTGTGTCAGAGGAAAGTGAGAAAGTAAAACCTGTGCCAATTTTAGCCTGCCCAGCACAGACCATGAACAGTATAGAACATTTTCCATACAGCAAATCTGTCTCTTGTAGTTCAGGGTGATAACTCAGCCAGGGGCAAGGAGGAGGATTCTATGAGTTCATGAGTTCCAAAGTTTTTGTTTTGTGAGGTGTTGCCCCCAGCCTCTGCACTGTTGTCTACCATGAAATTATCATCCTTTATGAGCACAGGACCAAGAGGAATTTGTTTTTATATTCATGCTAAATTTTTCAAGGGTGGAAGTATCTTGAAGTAAGGTTCTTAAAATAAGCATCATCATCAGATTTATTGCAAAATAAAAATTTACTATTATTTGCACAAGTACAACTTTTATTTACAATATTTATAGCATTTTATATTCAGAACTTTCCCTGAAACTTTTATTAATATCTTCTGCCTACAGCTTTTTCACAAATATCTTGGTAAAGTACTTTCTTTTAAATTCTAACTACGCAGCTACTAAATGAATGGAAAACCAAAAGAGTTATATATAATATTATTTCTCTGCATAAATATTTTCATCATAAGTCAGTCAGTTAATTCAGGGGACTCAGAAAGGAGCCTCTTCTGTATGTATACTGCTCCTGGCCTCTAATTTTATCATTCTCCGCTTTCAAGCTACCCACATGGAGGACCAACACACCCAGGAGCTCTCAGGTCCTCAAGATAGAGGTTCACACTAAGTTTTTAATTGGTGGTTGTCAGACAGGAAGGTTTAAGTGTATCATCCTTGGAGATGTTAAAAATCTGTCTGCAAAAGGTCCTGGGTAACTGGATCTGGGTGCTCCTGCCTGAGCACAGAGCTTGGGGCATTGACCTTCAGAAGTCCCTTTCACCCTCAACTATTCTGTGATTTTGTGACATCGGGGAGAGCTTAGATCAAGGTCATGCTGTGACATTTTTTGTCCTTAAAGAAAACATTGATGTTTTCCTTGAAGGTTTTTAAATATAGAGTCTTGACAGAACAGTAGGTTTCTGTACTGAGGCAGGTTCCTTATGGCACTTTCATTTCAATAATTTTACCTCTGCCTATGTATTCTCCCTGACTGAATTAAAAATGAGTGCATTAAAGTATATTCATAATTATCAGTGTAACCAGAGCCTAAATAAGCCATATTGCACATATTGAATTTATGGAGGGGAAAAAGCAAAAAAGTATCCTTCCTGTCTCATATTCTTCTGAAGGCTTAAGCAAAACACATTGAATTCAAAACAGCTCTTCCTGAAGGAAAAAAATAAAACTGTTTCTGAAAATAACGTGGAAAAATTAATCTTCTATCTGACTACTAATATACATTCTGAAAAGTCACATGGTATTAGATCATACCATTCCCTATATGATCCCTAAATAGATGGCTTTCTCCATATTAATACACTAGTAGCCTAGAAGCATAAAAAGTTTTTAAAGAATTTACAAATATGAACTGTATAAGAAGTAATCACCAAGTTTTACTTAAGTTACTTATTATGACATTAATTAGCATCCTATCATGTTGCATTTCCCTCCTGATTTCCTCCCTTTCTTAACTTGGCAAGAACTACTCCCCATGACTTTCAACTTTTCATTTCTGAGGGCCAGAATAATCACAGGAATTGAAACGAAACCAAAAGATAACTCTATGAAAAGAGACAATAAGGAATTGTGAATCAAAGTGGACTCTCAAGTAAAAAGTGAAAACCAGTAGCAAAGCAGAGACAGTCACTACAAGGAGTCAGCACACTGAAGAAAGCTAACCTTATTATTTTGTTTTCTTGCTCCAGCTATAGCTCATGGTAATGATGATGTCAGCACAAGGGTGAAGATTGCACAGTTCAACCAGAAAACTTCCTTCATTACTAGAGAGGTCAGGAACTTGGAAATATGAATGAAGACACGCAGAACTTGATCAGCTTAAGTTAGCCAGCAGAGTCAATCAAGGGAAAAATATAGAAAATGTTCACATTTTAATTTAAAATATTATATATCAGCTTTTAGTGGAAAAAACACTTCTTAGATTGCTTCAGGTGATGGAGGAGGTGCAGAGTCCTGTATGGCTCTTTAGTATTCTCTGTGGCCCTGTGAAAAAACTCCTCATCTTACCTAAATGTCAGACATCTATAACACAGACATTTAGATCTGAACTAGTTACCTGGATGTCTTTTACAATTGTCTGAGAAAAACAAGCGCAATTTATTTAACTTGTTTTAACACACCTATTTAAGGGTAAAAATAAGTGCACTCTTCAAGCGTTCTCCATTGCCTGTAGCAGATACATGTGCTATCAGAAACATGTTAATATAGTTTTCAAAGCATGAACTGATAAATATCACCTTGCAACCCCTATTTTATCTCAGCCTTTTTCCACAGTTATCCATCTAAGCTCTCAGACTTCTGTGGCAATTTCTAAATTAATGTGATGTGTTTTGAATCATTCAACAAACCACCTTTGGGCAAGCAAGGCCTTCTCCCATTTTTGAAAGATCAGCATTGTCTATGTATTTGGAAATGCTTTCCTGACCTCAGAGTTAGGATAATTTTATAAATTCTATACCATAAACAAGCTTCTGTTTGCATCTTGGATGGCTGCATGGAGGGACACAACTGGGGTCTGGTACTGTTTGCACACACAAAATCCTCACAGATTTCCCAGGCATCACTGGCACTATCCAGAACTAAACCTGCCTATAGCACTTGCAATAGGGTTTTGGTTCCTCAGGCCACTCTTTTATAAAAATCTAAAAAACAGACTTTGTTATTTTTACATGGCATAATCTCATTTTTGTGTTAGGAAAAAATAACCAGGAAAGCCCTTGCCTAAATTTTGCTCACTAAAATTCCCTAAAAATAGCAAAATCATGCCTATTGCTCAGAGATTTGGCTTTGTCTAGAGAAGATTCAGAAGATGAGGGAAACATCACTATGAAAACAGATTTGAAAACCTAAAAACCAAAGAAACTCTTTCAAGATGCAGTTTTAATTTCAGAAACTAAAGAAAGAACTTGTGAGGCTTGCTCAGGCTGCAGTGACATGAAAACAAGATACTTTTTATTAGATCCATGTAAATTCAGAAAAGTAAAATTATTTCAATTTGCCTCAAGGGAGTGTTGACAATAATGACATTTTGAAGTTCTTCAAGAGCATTGGGTTTGCACACTGTGGCAAAGTAAATCACCGTGGGAGTTAGATTTTGGCCTTAAAACACATTTTATCATCTTCTTAGCAAATTGATTTCATCGGGACCTTTGTTACTACTGGAGAAATGTGACCAGAATGTTTTCTTAATGTCCACACTTGTGAAAATATCCTGTTATTTGCATTTTACAACATTCTGGAAGGACCAGCTTGCCTTGCAGTTGTGTAGCTCATCCTCAGAGCTCAGTCTAATTTGTAGTCTTCACGTATTGCAGAAATTTGTACTGGAATTGTACAATACCAAAGGCAGGACCTGTGCTGGCTTCTGTGGTGTTTTTTCCACTTCCCTCCCCTGCCCGTTTATGGAAAAAACTTAACATTTATATCCTTGAAATGACTTTATATTGGAAATAAATAGAGTCTAAATTCTGCCCTCAGATGAGCATGAAGTTTTTGTTGATAGAAAGAATAAATTTGACTCACATTCTCTTTATATATCTGCAGCTCTGCAGAGAGTACTCAGGAAAAGCAGATGCTATCTGCTTTTCAGAAGTGGTTCTGCCAGGCATAGTGATATTTACTTGTCAAGATGAAAGTAATGAAAAATTAATCCTGTTGCCATTAGTGGAAAAGGGATAAAACCTCTTAAACAGATGCATCCTAATTAAAAAAAAAAAAAAAAAAAAAACACACCTTTGAAAAAATGGAACTTTTGTTTTGGCAGAGGGAACCCTTCAGCTACATGGAAGTATCTGGCAGTATCAGCCCAGGTTAGGACATGGTGTGTTTTCCTCCCTGTTTGCTTTTTCTCCCTTACTGTGAGTATTCTGTGCAAAGAGATCTTCACCTGGCCTTTGTAGGTGCTGAAGAGCAGATAAACATGAACAAGGGAATGAGGAGCATCAGCAGACATTAGGGATAAATAAAGATGGTTTGATTGTGAAAAAACTGCCCATATGTTTAGAAAGGAATTTTTCAAGCATGACGGAAAAGCTAAAAATAAAGGTTAAAAAAATTAAAATGGGTGCATTATAATCATGTTTGGAAGGTAAATGAATTACAATTAACAAAATGCCCTAAAATTTCTATCAAGTGCTGACAAGTTTTCTTTCAGTAAAATGGTGCATGTAAGTGTTCAGTCAAAACAGAAAATTCAGGTTGACTTGTAATGATGGCTATAACAATACTCTCTGCTAATAATGAGCAATTTGGGAAACATAGAAGTTAAATGTAGTGTGGTGCAATTCTTTTCCTAAACAGAAAAAAAAAAAACCCAAAAAAAAAAAAACAAACACCCAACTGTAAATGTACCTGAAATTCTGCCTAGATTTCCTTCCTGCAAGAGTTCTAGACCTGTCTATAAGGATGGCAAAGCTCATCTATTTCATTTACTCCTGTCATTCTGTAAAGTGTCAGAGAGTAGACCTTCTTAACTGCCTTATATAAGAAAAAGTGGAAAATATTGAAAGGGTCTGCATTTTTTTATTCTGTCTTGATTTGGGGATTTTTTTTCCATTTCAAACTTGATCTTTTCCTTAAGAGACCCTTAGAAAATAAAGAATTTTTTACAGGCATAAATAAATGTTAGAAAATTAATTTTCATTTTCGCTTTGACAAGAAAAGTCTTTACCAGAAAACACAGGAAGACAAATACCATCAAAGAGTATTTGATCTCCTTCTTACATATTTTTTGAGAAGCTTTCTTCAAAGTTAACAGCTGGAGACGCTTGTCACAGAGTGACTTGACACTTTTGCAATTATGTATATTTTTGTAAGAAATTCTGAAGCAGGCTATTCTGTTGTCAATTATAAATATAATATAAATATACACGTTGCAGCAGGATGATCCCAGCTAAGAGGGAGAAAGGGAATAGGACAAACTTGCAGACCTTTACAGCTTCAAAAGCAGTCCTACCATGACTACTGGTGACACAGAAAATTATCATTGTAGTCACTATTAAAGCTATCTTAAATTTCACATTAGCCTCAGGAAGACCAAGGACTTAATTTGTTGCTTTTGGAAGGAGGAACACCTAAGGTGGGAGCAGAAGAGAGTTGCAGTGAGGAAAGTGTTCAATACTGCAACATAAGAGCAAATGGTACCTAAACATAGCTTTGCAGGCATATTTTGTGACTATACAGAAAATACACCAACCTTATCTTATGTTTATTTTAATAAAGTGTCATACAGATAAAGCACACAGGGAAAAATATCAATATTTATTTAAGAACTTTCCCCCCCACCTGTATCCCTCACAAAGCACCCCATTGCAGTGCTGGCACGTAAATTTCTGAGTAAATGTCTGCACACAAGAGCCTGCAAATAGTGATAACAAAATATTCAATCTGCTCTGAAGGCAGGGGGTTAGCACAATGGCATCTGCTCTCACATCTATTCTCACTGTCAGCATGCAAAACGCAAAGAAACCAGGAGACTGTAAAAAAAATCTGGTGTGTTTAGTACAAATGACAAATACTATAAGGAAACAATATCTCCTAATTTATTATCATGCTGGGATCTGCTCCCTTTGTGTTTATAAATGAATTTAGTTTATAAGTGAAAACAGATTGCCTGGCTGTTTTGAGATGGAAATAAACAGACGTTGAACTGTTATGAGTAATAGGAAGACATTCCTAAGAAATAGCTTGTCTTAGATCAATGATTCATCTTAACATATTTATTTATAATGCCTACATCAGTGAGCAAGGGAAGGGCTGCAGATGTCATTTATCTGGATTTCTGTCCCCCACAACATCCTTTTCTGTAAATTAGAGAGATATGAGTTTGATGGGCAGACATTTACATGGGTAAGAAAGTGGCTGGATGGTCCCATCCAGAGGGTCATGGCCAACAGGTAAGAGCACTGATGGATAAGCCCCACAGTCTTAATAGATGTTTTTTATAAAACAGAAATAGGAAAATAAATAAAGATTTTTCTTCAGTAATAACAGGAGGGCACTACAAGAAGGAGCATTTCATTTAAAAACTGAGGGCCATTGCACTCTACTAGAAAGCTGATGTGCTGTCCAAAGAAAATTTACCTGAACAATTAGTTTTAGACCATGCATTGAGGCAGTATTTTTGTTAACTTTTTCTTGTGAAGTATCATAGCATAACAAACAGGCATGAGAAAAACAAAACAAAACAAAACCCAAAGTAAAAAACTAAAAGTTGCCTGCTAAATATAGAAAAAAAAAAAGTTTAAATTTGTATTTTATTAAAATTTACAAAGTAACTATTTTTGGTTTTCTAACCAGTGCATAATTTCCATACATGATCATGCAGTTGATATACACTACAATATTGGTTTTCTTTTAATAAACAACCCCATTTCTTCGATAAGGAAACAGGAACTTGAAGAGGAATGATACAATTAGAACAGTTTCACTTGAGCCATTATTAAGAGTTATATAAATTCTGTCACAAAATGACGCTACTGTGCAAAAGATAAATACCACAAGAAATCTTATTCTCATTTTAGAGAGCTTGCAGCTAACTTCCACAGGAAAAATAGAAACAAAAACAAACCAACACTTGAAACCCAAGAGTATTTTATGGATCAGGAATGTGCAGGGAATTTTTTTCTCTGTATTTCTTCTCCCTAGATATTTTTGCCAGTAAGTTAAATTATAAAAGTAAATCTCAGCCTGAGCAGAATGAACCTCACATTTCTCCCCAGTCAATCTTACACCTCCTGAGCAAATGCTAAATATTTTAAGCAGAAATTAATGAATTTTGCCACATTTCCAAACGCTTCTTTTCCTTGGAGTCAGCAGACCAGTTCAGTGCACTGTACTTTCTGCTTCACTGACCCTCTGTGCTCTGTGTTTCAGGCCCTGCTTGAGGCATGGCTTAAATTTTTGATGAGGAGGGGTTGGCGTCTCAATCTCAACAGCTCTGACTTTGGGGTAAGGCAGTAAGCAATAAAGAGATGAAAATACCTGTATTACACTCAAAAATTAGTCATCCTTGCATTGCTGAAACATGTTTGAATGATTCAGAAACATGAAGGATTCCAGGAACCTGAGTGGAAAGAAAATTATTTGTATTTTTATGTAGCCCTTGGTGGTACTACAGGACCTGACTAAAGTACAAACCAGGTATTTTTATAACCTGGGTATTATTTTAGCTTAGCCACAGAAATTTAGATGTGGTAGAGAACTATTAATGGAGAGTGAAAAGTTAATGATGTTGCACATCAGATGAGAAAATTGTGTCATCTGGCAACCTGAATAGAAATGGTTCATGACAATGAAGCACCATGGGGGAGAGATTTCTTTAAGAGAAAAAGGCAATGGCTGAACAGAAGGAAAGCAGGTAGTAGAACATTGTCAAAAAAAAAAAAAAAAAAAGAAAAGAGCAATTCAGAAAAAATCACTGCCATCCTGCCATATGGATTGGAATTGTTCCATCTGCCAAGGGCAGGATCCTGAAAGGTTTTTTGCTGCTCCTTCATGGAGTAATGGTGCAAGTGGAAAAAAGCAGACAAAACCAAAACCAAATAAACAAAAAACCCCACCAACCAACCAACCAAACAAAAAACCTACAGAAAGTGAAAAATTACTCAGAGATTTGTCCAAGATGCCATCATCATGGAACACCCAAAAGTGGTTTAGGATCCTTTGCACATTCGTTTGCCATACCTTCCAGCCATGTGGAAAGGCCATCTTTCCTGTGCTGGCTTCTTGCACTTACTTGAAGAAGTCTGGAAAACCACTGGGAGTTTATTTATCTATTTCCTAAACTGGTTTTTAATGATGGTGTAAGCACTCATATTGGTGCATATGGAGGGCAAGTAAAACACAGCAAAAACACTTAAATAATTTAAAAACATGACATAAATGATTTTTTTCATAAAGTCCCCATGCAACTGTAGTGAGGAAAACTTAATTAATCTAAATCTTGTCTCTATTAAAAATGAAGTTCAGATCAAGACATTGCAGTAAGTACAATTAACACTGTTACAACACAGCAAATTAAAGAGGAATAAATGTATTTTTATTAATACATGTTATGCAAAAATGGTTTGTTTCCTCACTGGTTAATGATTAAACTTTTCTATAACAAAGAGCACTAAGTAATATATTAGAATATACACAGTGAAATATCCTATATTTGTCTTTGTAATTAGAGTTGAATTGTTGAATTTGACCTAATTTCTGTGGTAAACTGTTTATATTAAGAATTAACCTATGCACAAAAATAAGTGTGTAGTGAATACAGACAGGACAAAAAAAGTTCGTGTTGAACTTTTCTCAACCTTTCCTGTGTATTAAAAGCTGCATTACATTTCTGAATGCTTTCATCTCAGTAGAGTGTGGAAGTGTTTCTTCTTTATTACATTTTTCTCACCAAAGACATTGTAAAAAATTTTAACTCTCACAACAAAGGTTCTGTCTTCGCAGAAACTTCATGACTGTCAACTATTTTTATCCCATCATTTCTGCATGCAACAGAACACAGGGCTTTTCCTTTTTCTGTCACCTTCTATAAGAAGAGGAGGAATTCTGTCCCACACCCAAGTCTGAGAGCTCCCCAAGCTCTGAGCTCAGCTCACTCCCGTTTTAGCAGGCAGAAAAGAATCCTCCTGAATATAGGATTTGGCACAGGTACATAGGACTGCCCTTTTTTAGCAGACGCTCTTGGAAATATTTACATTTGACTGCTCTCAATTGTTTAAATCCACTTTACTTGGAACTGAAAGCCACTGCAGAACTTCACCAAAACAGCAAACATCTACAGGGAAGGTTTTATGGAGACATTTAAACATAACACATACATGGAGATATTACCTTCATTTTTATTTTGACGTGATTTATCATCAAGCAGGATTTCCTTCTCCCCTCCAGCTTCTGCAGAGCTGATACAAATTTTTTTGCCTTGTAGTATGACAAGCAGGAGGATTAATGACAGAGAAGAGAAGTCCTCTTGGTATTTAACTGATAACTCCATCACAGCAAACTGTGTGTAAATCAATAACTCTGCCCTGCAGTGCCAGGGAACAGCTTGTCTGTGGGGCTCTGACATGGTTAAAATTCAGGTATGACACCAAAGGTGCAATGTTATATTTCCTCCCAGCTGGCAAGAACACATTTATTCAGTGTGGGTCAGTGTGGGCAAATATAGTGCCTACTGTGAGGAAACAGCCCCTCCTCAGCAACAGTCAATACCTGCATTATTATTTGCATCAATTTCTTTTTAGCATCCTGTTGAAGCTAGAACAAAGACAAACAATTATTTTCAGGCTTTTTGAACTTTTGTTTTTTGAAATTACTTTCTCAGCCAGCTACAGATCATACATTTCAAAATTCTTTCAGATTAAAATGGTAGGGTAATACCTGCACATCTTGTATTTATAGAGTTATCAGTGTTTAAATTAACAATTTGATCAAAGCTAGGGATAAAAACTGTGATAAAAATAGGTTTGAGCACTTACTTTATACTGATTCTGGACATACATCAAATTATCTGACCAGTCAATAAAATGAAACGTTATCTTTTTGTCAGTCAATGGACTCAAATGTAATATCAATAGAATTTCTGTTTCTGTCAAAATTAATACACTTATTTCATTAATCCAAAGTGTCTCTCCTTAGCTCTAAGAATACTTTCTATGTATATTGCTTTAAAAATGAAGTAAAGACATCTGAATGTCTTTGTCTCCTGTTTTTTCCCCCATGCAATTTCTACTATATGGCAAAACATTAAAATTATGAAACCCTAATTTGTTTTTAATGCCTTGTTTCATGGGAACTGCAGGCAGGAATAATTTCTGTAGAGATAGAAACACTAGCATGGTGTTACTGGCCCTTGGCTCTCTTTAACAAGTGTAGTACCACTAAACACTTACAAAGCCTGTCCCCTTCAGAGATTAATTTGAGCAGAAATTTAAAATGTGTAGATGGGCACAGAAAGCTGCTTGGAGCATGGAGATGGTGAGAAATAATCTTGTCAATCACTCTTGTAGTTTCCCACTTAACTGACATACATCTACATTAATACATGGCTTTTTCCCAGGTCTCAGTAATCTATCCAAGAAGAATTAAAGACTGAAAGAAAAAAATGCTGAAAGGTAGGCTGCTGTCACTGACTGGTTTACAGCCATATGAACATCAATCCTTCGCTCAGGGCAGTGTGTGGGATTACAAGTGCTACTCATATTTGTCAAAATGTGTTTTCTCTTCTCACCTGTAGCTTCACTCTGTCTCTGTCTGAAATAATGATGCGGTTGATCCAAGTGTTTGCTGCCATTGAAACAGTGCTGGGCAGGCACAAGGCTGCTGGGAAAAGTGCTGCTCACAGAGCACTGTTTTGATGAAGTCTGCTCCCAAATGGGCTGTTACTGCAGCTGGAACGAGAGTCATGGCTAGGACCCCTCTCTTTCCAAACATCTTTTTATGACAGAACACAGGAAAGGGCTTTCACAGTGTTAAGATGGGAATGCCCCTCTTGGTGACCCGTGCTGCAAGATGGGGTGCTCTAATGGGTGATCATTTTCTCTTTTACATCTTCTGTTTCATAGTCTGTGAATATGAAGAACAAACGATTAAACACAAAAAAAATAAAAAAAAAACCAAAATATGTCATTTGGGAGAATAAACTGCATTGATCCTCTTCATTAAAAAGCTGCATAACTGCCAGGTGAGATGAAGAGAAGCCAGAAAAACAGCTCTGATCACAGATGCCATTTAAACAAGTCTTCCTTTCATCTGTCTGAGTATTTACCTAAGACTTCAGTGACCTGAGTGTGGTTGAGCAGGATGGGCTCAGAGTAAGGAAAGACAAGAATACAAGATTAGGATACTAAACTTTGCAGTTCTTTCTTACTCCTTTAAACACACTTCAGGGTTTTATTTCAGTTAATTTTGCTTTCTGAGCAATAATTTAAAAATATTTATAGTGTAATGATCCATGTAAGCAGAATACTAAATCACTAGCAGTATTAGTTCCTCAGTGATTAAATGGTAACAACAACAACGACGACAAACTCTTTGGGCATTTAATAACTACAGGTAGAAGCATCAAGACAGGAGAATGGTAGATCTGGATACATCAAGAACAAAAGCTTGGTTTCTTTGTGGAAGTCTGCTTCCATTTAGACTACTATTGCAGTTGGAATGATGTCCATGACTCGGACCCCTTTCTTACCAAACAGGTTTTTATGTCAGAAAAAAGAAAAGACTTTTCACAGCATTAATAAGATAGCAAAATGCCTCGTGATGACCCATTAACGTGCCGTTTAATACAGTTAAATTGATACTCTAGACTGCAAAAATGTTGTACATCCCACTTCTGTTCTGAAAAGCAGGTATTTAAACAGATGTATTTAAAAGAAAAAGGAATGTACTAACTCAGATTAAGGTAAATTTAGGAGCTAAAACGTGAATGTGTTTATCAAAACTGTGGCTCATTCCATAGCGAATGCAGAAAAATTAACTGCCATTCTGGTTGAAAAGGGACTTCCTTTGATTTTTCACCCAAAAGCACTAAATTGTCTGAATTGCATTACCAGTAGTGGCACATAAAATGGAAAACCTTAAGGAATGAGAGGAAGAACCAGCAATATTCTGAGTGCTGCAAAAAGTTAAGGTGTTTTACACCTTTGTCTCAGCACAAAGGAAAAAAAACATAGGGTGGCAATCAACAGCTGCTGAATATAGGATGTCATTTTCAAGGAGGGAAAAGTTGATATGGCTATAAAGTTTAAAACCACACAGAAACCCCATTTCCTTCAAATTGTCAGCAGTCACCTATGTGTGTCTACCTTACTAATGAACTGCTGACCTTCTGCAAGGCAGTTTGCCATGGTTACAGCAAAAATCATGAGATAAAGATCCCAGGTTTATTGCAAATGTAGGTGGAGACACACAAGCCCTGTGCTTGTGCTGCAACAAGCTTAATTTTGTGAAGAGGAGAGCAATCTGAATGGATTTACATAACAGAAAGCAGGGAGGGGGAATGAAATTAGGCATTTTAGCAGGATCAGGATGCCGGAAATAGCCTGAGTGATAAGAACTCTGCAAATAAAATCAGCAGGGATTTACAGCCTTTCAGCTAAAATTGCAGTTTCTCACCAGGCATGCAATGCATGGCTCCAGGAGCCAGTAGGCTTCCAGGTCAATCTCCTTCAGCCACCTGGTCTGTTCTGTTGTAAGAACACCTTTAAAAATAAAACACACACACACACACACACACACANTTAGGTTCCATATGCACACACACACACACACAAAAAAAAAAAAAAAAAAAAGCCCAAAATAAACCAGAACAAGCCTGAAGGATGAAAAATTACCACCCCCAACAACAACTTGAAAAAACAAAAATATAACCCCCAAAAATCAAAGCAGACAAACAAAAAACCCCAAACAAATATAAAACCAACCAACAAACAAAACCCCACCCACAAAACAACAAGCAACCCAAGTATACCCATACTGGCTGAAATTCAAGAAAATTCCACTTGTAATACACAGGGAAATGACAGAAAATTCAAAACTAATTGATTACTTTCAAAGCTAGGGCTAGTAGAAATATCTGTCCAAGGATGGCCTCTAGGCAATTAATTTTTAACACATGCAAATGTGGCCTATACCTCTTTTGTTCCATATATATATACAGCATACATATCTATTATATAATAATAGATATTATAAATACTATTATATGTAATATATTTCTTATAATCTTATTTATATCTTATATATACACTAAACCCCTCACTTTTACTTCAGTGTTTTTAAACAAGTCAATTTTGTTATGATATTTAAAATCTCAGGGCTGTGAGTTCTGATTGTTTCCATTGAAGCTCTTGGCACCTGCTGATTTCAGAATTGACAGTACTAGAAAAGTAATGTAAGTGTCAACTGTATCAAAATTATGTTAAAGAAGAAGGAATATATTTTTTTAGGGAAAGCTTTGCCTTCGTAAAATGAGACATGCATAATTTTAAAGGATCATGTGCATCCTGGAAGATAACTACTATTTCTGGATTAACTTTGTAACTGACTGATATTTCTGAAGTTTAGAAATTATTAGTTTTACTTATCAATTATGAGCCTGGATAAAAAGAAGAAAAGATGGAATACAGACATAAATAATTTATGAAGACACCTCAGTTCAGGTTTCTGGAAATCCCTTATTCCATCGGGATGCTCAGAGCTTACAGCAAGCATGAGCAGAATCAGTGCACCCCAGAATTTGGACTGATCAGAGCTTAGACAGAAGTGAAGAACTTACTTGAACTCCTGATAGTGTAATAGGCCAAATGTACAGAGAATGTAAACAAATAAATTCAATTAATGGTCCATTAGTGGGCAAAGTCTTTACAGTTGCATATTTAGGGGGTTTGATGTTTAACAATTTTTGAGTCACTATGTAAAATAAATAAAACAGCAATTATGCTGAAATGTCACCTATTACATAATATAAATACTATGAAATGCCAATAACTCATCTATAGGGAGAAAAGATCACTCTTAACTGCAGGGGGAATTTGTTGAACATCCCACACAGTTTCTTCAAATTGTTTGTTTGGACAATTTTTCTTTTATCCTAATATGACCATATAAGAAAAAAACACTAAAGGTCTATAATGAAAATGCCAGTATTTCTTATTAATATTTGACAGGATTCTAACAGTCAAGATTAATTCTAAATCATGGTTTAAATTATCAGCCTTCCAAGAATTCCCCCACCCAAACATGCCAGAGCTGGCACTGGTCAAACAAACTTCAGAACTTTGTCCCATTAAAGCTCCTTGTTCTAAAATCTTGAAGTATACTTTAGGTTCTTAGGTGATTTCAGGATTATTTTTTCAGGATAGTTTAGACTACATTTAGAAAGTGAAAATGAGGCAGTATTAAATCCTTTCCACAGAAAGATTTTAATATTGTCTCTCCTTTTTGAGTCTCTCCTTTTGAAATAAGTTCCTTTTTGATATTTTTTAATGTAGATCAAAAAGGAAACTTAAATTAGAAATAAGATGATTTGCACAGAACTCTTCTGAGGAAAAAACTTTTCCTTTGGAAAATTAAAAAAGGTGTTGTATGACAAATGGGTTTAGACTAGAAAAAAGCATTTGGCATGCACAAATTCTTCCATGAATTTAATTCCTATGCTCATCCATGAAGGGAAGGTTCCCCATCCCAAGAGAAAGTTTAGGGGACAACCATGGAGCAACTCACCTCCTATCACTGCAGAGATTACTGGGTTTCTCGGGAAGCTCTGTGCTCAATTTTAATAAATCCAATGAAGTAGTAAGTGGCCAAAGCCACTTGAGTGCTACTTTAAATTAGCTAAGCATTACAATAGAACTCTTACGGCTGTTCTTGTGATGCTGAAATTAATTTTAAATGAGTTCATTGCTATTGGTGCAGCCCCACTGGAGTGAATTGAGGAGACACTCAGAAAAATAAAGAATTTCCACTGAACATTGAGTACAGTTAGTGCATTGTGTTTTCAAACTTGCATTTTTCCATTTCTGTAGATTTTTGCAAACCTGCATAACTCAGATACATGAATATTTGAAGCTGAATAAGAGCCTTGTTTTTCACAAATCCTTAACAATGGTTTGACCTGCCCTTTTTCTTTTATTTATCTTCTAAGAGTTATTTCAAGTTATCTTTTCAGTGGTTTGTGAGTCTCCTCCTAAAACAGCTACCCAGTTTAAATTTATGAAGTGCAGACGCTGCCTTAGAAATCAAAATCTGGTATCTCTGACGTGTCATGCAGGCAAACATTTCCACATCAAGATGCCAATCTGGAGCAGCTGCTGAAGAGAAAAGCAATAGGATGAGTATTTTAGGAGGGTTACTCTACCTCTACCTAATTCCTTAAATGCTGCATTTCAGACCTCAATAACACACACAATTATGTTTCTTTTGTCTCCTCAGCATTCATTTATATGAAATTTCATTTCAAAGTAGGGATATCCTTGAGGTTCATACATGTAAGTACAGAGTCCCTATGAATCATTTAAGAAACTTCTCCTTTGCAATGTCAACATGGTTTTCAAACACTGCAGGAATTGTTTTCTGGAGATTCCCTGGAAGAGCTGGAGCACACTTTAAATGAGGAAGCTGTGCCACGTGTCTAAAACTGATATTTTCCTGCCCCAGATGTAGACTCACTACACTCACAATTCAGAGTTAAATCTGAATTGTGCAGATGATAAGGACCTAACGCAATGATGTTGTTTCTTCCCTTTCTGTGAATCTTTCAAAGGCAGAAAGAAACAAAAAAGTATCTTTCAATTCCTTGTTCTAACTATCTCCAATCTTGGCAATTCATGATAAGTTTCATAAAGTAAAAGTTTAGGGTAATTTTAATTTATTAAAATATGTTGGTACAAATGCTGCATGTCTATAATATAAATAACATTTATTTTTAAATGCTAACATGGAAAAAATAGCCTTTTTCTTTCAAATTTGAAGAGGATTACTTCAACAACACTGAAAAGATTTCAGTTTTTACATAGAAAATTATTTTAAAATTACTCCTTTTCATTGGCATTTTTTAGTTTAGTTAAAACACAAAAAAAGATTTTGCTAAAAACTCATGAGTATCATATTCAAGTATTTTCATCTTCAAATTAAGTAAGTAGAGGGCTGCATAAATTGCAGAGATAAGTAGTTTTCCACCTCATTTGCTAGATACAGCGCTTCCAAAGAGATGGCTGTTCTCACAGCTGTGATTCAAAAGTCTGATTTGTGGTAAGTTATCCAATATTTTTTGTTCTTACATGTGGTTTCATGCAGATGTAATTGCCAGACTGCAGAATTTTGGACTATGATGCCTCAAAATAGAAAATGCAGAAATTTACTTGAACTACTATTGTATGCAATAAGAAACAAACTATATTTTGCAGATCTCATTAAATAATCCAGCAGCAGGCCCACCAACCTTTCCCCATTTTCTTGTAATCTACTCTTTGACACCTTTTAAATCTGCAAGCATGTTTTTGCCAAACTCCTGCTGTACAAATTCCTCAACAAATACATAATTCTCAAAATTGCAAACTGTTTATTTTACAGATTTATCATTAATTGGGCCATAAAATTAAAAATGAGAAACACTTCAAAGCCAAAATATAATCCCTGTTTCAGCCTGCTATAATTTGATATTCAGGAAATAATTATTTTGAGTTCTGACATTTTAAAATTATTACTGTTATTATAGTTATCATTATTAACTATTTTTGTTAGGGTTTGTGGTATTATTATTATTATTATTACTATAATTATTATTGCTACTGTTACTGTTACTATTATTAATCCACTATTCATGGACGTGCTTCTGTTTAAGGAGAACTTAATTATTCTGGATCCACATTTTGATAGGTTTCATGATTCTAGACTCACAGAGCCTTTTGTCTCTCTGTATGGCCCCATTCTCAATCACAAAAGACTAAATATTAGTTTGTTTATTTTTAATGGATGGAGAAAACTCCTAGACCTTCCTGGCAGTATGATTGGTAGATGTATTTAAGATACATCTGGTGGCTACAGTCATGATACAACACTAACAGTGAAAAGAAAGCACTTCAGACAGTTTCCCTTCTAAGACTTGAAAGCTGGATGTCTCACAACACATATTTACTTTCAAAGGACTTACTCTGAAGCTTTAAGCTGTATCCTCCTGTGGTGAAGAGATTAAACATTGCCTTCAAAGGGAAACAGAAGTCTTCAGTTAAACAAAACAAAGTGCAAATGAAAAGCACTTTGCAAGGCTAAAAACATGCTTTAAAACTTTAAAAATATTTTGAAACAAATACTTTTGATGTTATTTGTTGTCTTCCTCAGATAAGAAAGGTTTACTTGGGTCTATCAAAAACCTTCTTCTTTGGTTCAGTGTAACACATTCCATTACATTTCGGGATTAGAATATACCTTTTTTTATCTTTATTTCAGAAGTGGGTGGGACAGCAATAAAATAAAGCAAAGACTTTCCTTATTTTTAGTGTAGGGTAGTACTGCTCCAGAAAATGTTCCCTTAAGCAGTCTTTCCCAATTTCTCCTTATAAAAATTAAGGTACTTTAATCAGCCATTGTTACATATTTGACACTCTTTCTTCAAGAGTTGAAGAACTCTTTGCATTAGAATTTCTAAAATGCTTGGGGACCAAAAGCACTAAAAAGCACAAATATATCACTTTTATGCTGCCTATTGCTTTTTCACATTGTCTGTCAATATCTACTTATCTTCAACCAGACCTTTAGGGAAGAGTACTTCTTAATTTTGCTTTAAGTACCCACTATGTATGTCAGTTATTCAGCAGCAGAAGCTACTGTAATTATTCTATTTTCCATCCTTTACAACAATGGTCCACACACCATAGCTATTATGCAGCCATAAAAAAAATAGAGTTTCCAAGGGAAGTTTTCAGTGGTTGGAGCCTCTGAGTGGTTTACAGACTATGCTCTAAAATTGTGGAGATAATTCTTTTTCATAAGATCTCTGTTAAAAACAAAATGAGCAGGATTGATGGATCAAAGCAAGAGATCAAATACCTCTGATTTACTCTGAATTTTTTTTTCAAACCTCATCAAGTATGAAGTGGGCAAAATCACATGATCAAATTCTCAGATGACACTGCAGAAGACACAGAACTTTATTTGGACTCATTATGTGGAATCCTTATTACTGCTGATCTCCTTGAGCTGTCAATGTCATCAAATATTTAATTAACTTACTTTTAAAAGTCTTTTCCTATGTCTCTAAAAAAACAAAAAGCCCCCAATAAGCCCCCAATCAATCAAAGAAAACCCAGTCAAAAAAAATTTAAAAAACATAACCAATAAACCAAAACAATTAAGCAAACTAAAAAAACCTACAATAAAAAATGCTTTAGCTATGAAATTGATATTATGGATTTATTGAACCAAAACTATATCATATTATCCATAAGATTTACATTCCCAATATTTTGCAATTACAAGAATCAAGAAATAAACCTTTCCTTACTTAACTCTGGTTGTTAAATTCCACATTAGTCAGCATTCTTTCAAGTTTTTTTTCACCATTAAATATACCAAACTTAAGTAATTAAATTTTGAGCCATATTTTACTCAGAATCTCTCACTTCTCAAAAAAATTTGGAGGTATTTGATATCTTTAAATAAACATTTAAGAATAGAAATTAATTTTTGGAGGGAAAATGCCCACTTCATTTCTGTAAGAGGATTGTGATATCCTTTATAACATCTCATATTTTTTTACCACATCTTAGATGTTTACTATTTGGCTATAAAAATGTTTTCCATATAAGGTCATAGGCGAACTACAACGTCTGATGGCAGCACTCAGCCAACAATACAGCTAATGCTTTCAGAGGAAATACAAAATAAATACTACTCTGTGTCCTTCAATCATCTTCCTCGTATATTGAGCCATTATTGAACTGATGGAAGTGAATGGGATGATTACATTTTAGATAAGAATAAACACGTTAATGGAAAGTGAATTCATCATTTTTTAAAATGGTCCAGATGAAATATTCTTCTCAGGAAGCCCTTAAGCAATGTATGATGGACAAAGAACAGAATTTTTTTTTTCCTCCCATTTCATTCGTTTTTATCTCTGAGATGGAGATAGCCTCTGATGAAAATATGTCCTGAAAGCAAATCTTGCATTTCATCTACCAGATATTTCCTCTTATTCTTATGCTTTTGGGATTTTTTTTTCTCATATTTTATCCACAAGGCTGGGAAGACAAGAGAGGCAATAAAGGTTGAGCACCACAACCCACTTCTCTAAGTTCAGAAAAAAACATTAAAATTGAGAAAATTGCTTCTTATATGTGTGTCATTTAATTACAACTTTGGTAAAAGCTGCCTGTATATATAATTATAGAGACAATAATAACAGTTAGCAGAATGCAGAATGTCAGTCCTCTCAGTAAGTTTTTGTGGGTTTTTTTATTTTAAAAATCTCCTCAAGATCTAAGATTTTTTTTTGTTTATTTAGGATGTCAT
>VWYE01020355.1:146705-200744 GCA_013398995.1 Alaudala cheleensis
ATTTAGGATGTCATTTCAATGGATTGCCATGTCCTATGTCCCCCTTCCTAATTCCCCCCTTAAAGCATGAACAAGAAACATATTTTCATGAAGTCTTGGCAGTGGCACTCATAAGCCACTTGGCATAAGGAGAAAAAGGAATGATGTGGCAAACTCCTCAGTGAAATTATTTTCGGTATTTAATACATAATATCTTTATTTCTGCCAAATCTGGAATTATGCTGCATTAAAGAAAATAAACGGAAATCACAGGTGATGCCAAAAAAGAATGTAAACTTCATTACTATATCTTGAAAATATCAAAGTATTAAAAAAAAATTAAAAAAAGAAAATTTCCACTAATTGAAATAATGTGCCTGTCATCATTCTTTTGGATATATTCTTTTCATTTTATTTATCTAAAATATATGACAAAATAACAAATTTACCCAAGTCATTTAGGAAAATTTTCTACAAATTAGAATTCTTTTTCATTGGTTGGCTTTGAATTTGGGGGTAGAATTTTTCCAATACAGTGTGAACTACAAATCTAATTGTCAATCTAAGATTTAATTACTCTAATCTTGTTATTTTATGTAGTTCCATACCATGATAACCTAGTAGTTTTAAAATTGCTTCCAAAATCTATGTATTGATTTCCTACTCAAGTACTAGAGTTTTTACTTCTTGCTCAGATTTTTCTCAGATTCAAACTGATCTGCATCAAACAAAATACAAGCACACATTACGTAACTTTATTATTTTTAACTTCCATATTTAGTCTTTTTAATGCATAGCAATATGGAAGATTTTCAGTATTCATTTTTTGTTTATTTACATTTAATTTCAAGTAGCATAGGAGTAACATTTACCATTCTATGACTTTTAATATGTTCTGCAATATATAAGCCATTCCTTGACAGACTAATTAAATGGCTCCATTTTGTAAAGTCCATTCTCACTCTGAAAATATTTTTATTGCATTCTCTTCAAATTCCTCAAAACAAACAGCACACAATTATAGAAGTTGAATATTTACAATTATTTTACTTTAAACGTGCTGGTATTTATAAGTTTACACATAAATTATGATTATTTCTTTATCTGATTTTGTGGTTTCTATTTAATTCATTAGAGATCTGTGCCCTGCTTTCAGCACAAGGTTGTAACAAATAATTCTCATTATTTGCAGACCTTTACCTGAAGCAAGCTGCACAACTGAACAACCCACTTAGTAATTACTGAACATTTTCTACAGGTCAATTTGTATTTATTTTGTATTTTTGTGGTAATGGATTTAGAATCCTGAAACATCAGAGGCTTACATGTTATATTGACAATTATTATTACAATTTATAAGTCAAATAAATTCTTAATATCTTGCATCATCTTATGGGTATATTACAACACGTGCAACTGGTTTTTACTGATGTTCTTACATTGGTTTAGAGTTTCACAGTTGTGGGGGATTTTTTGGGTTTTTTTTAAAAACTATATATTTTGAACAATGCCCTTTTCTTCACTTGACTTTTAAAGAAAATTTGAAAAATATTTCAAGACTTGTCTGTTTTAGGACTCATATGTGTAATGAGGTGATTCTATCTTTTGAGAGACAACCTTACTGGTAATAATTTAAGGTTTTATTGGATCTTCATATATAATGACAAGACTTTTTTATATCTGTTCCTTCCCATATAATGTCAAAACCATCTGCCAATTTAATTTCTCTTGCCTGCCAGAAACGTAATAATGTGCTTGAAAAAGATAAAATATCAGAAATAGTGTCCAAGTTTATTCTAATCAAGTTAATGGCTGTTTATAAAAGACAATATTGACAGATTCATGTACTAGAAGGATACTGTAAATAACCTAAGAAAGTCATTTCACAAATTAAAACATTCATCTCTCAAAACAGAGAGGACAGAAGAATATCATTCACAGGAGATGTCCATTTAGGAGTCAAGGAGTAGATGTCAGTAAATCTTTGAGACATGCAGTCATTCAAAAATGTGATAATGTTATTTTAAGACTTCCAGTATGTAAGTATTAAGTATAAAGAGTAGTGTGTAAACTTTCATGTAAATACCTTCAAGTTTTGTGGATGAAAATACTTAGATTTTTAGCTACAACCACTAATTTCTTCTAATTACCTGATATTTAGCAAGCACAAATTAAAAATAGGCTCTAAAAATATACTCAATATGTTCCTCAAATTCACATGAGAATTTCACAAAACATTAGATAAGGTCTGCCCATCAACTTATTTATTTCTTTATTTATCTATTGATTGATTGATTGATTTTAATTCCTAATACAATGGCAATACAGTTCTGTGAACAGGAAAAAAATGTTATGTCATAAACTGAAATCTTAAATATTCTTGGTATGTTGATTTATTCTATGAGTTATTCTATTTTCATTTCTAACCATTTTAAGGCAGTGGTGGCTCAGGACCTCTTTTCCATGGTTACTCTGGTTATTCTCCCAAATGAAGGGAATATTAGATTTGGTAGATGTGAAACCAGTGTTGAACAGGCCAGTTCTTTCTCACAGGAAACATATTTCATCTTCAAATCGTGTCCAGCTCACAAACTCATGTGATCAAATCCAAGAGAATTTGAAAACAGAGGCACCATTTGTCTCTGGTTTTGGTATATAACATTTAGATAATCAGCCTTTTATATTTTACCTTTCTTCAGGAAGAACTCTGTCTCATCTCTAGTTTTAGGAATTCAGTAGTAAGAGACTATGTGGGTTAAACTTGGATACAGTCAAAGTTAAAATGTGGAATTTTAGCCCAGCTGAGTGATTTCATCTACTTATTTCAGTTATCTGGTTTGGAATATGTTTGTAGAAGAGAACAAAATTGAATTCCCAGAAGCTAGCTTCTCCTTTGTTACATTCTTGTCCAGAAAGTGTTCATAGTTTATTTGCCAGATTTATGCCTAAAATCAGCAAAACATGAAAGCTGGGTGCATTATTCTAATATTTTTATGTTCCAGGGCAATGGCTTTAGCATTACTTTGTAAGACTTGGTTCTTATTCTTACTCTGCCCTGATAATTCACATATCTGTGATGTCTATTTGATTCCTTGGCTGTGCTGGTGCTGTCCTGCAACAGAGGACAAACACTTCTTAGCGTATATTATTGCTTATTTCCCTCCGTGGATATTTTACATAGCCAGGATTTGAATAGTGAGACACAAATCCATCCAGGCCTTGCCAAGAGCTATTTTAGCTTATTCTCCCCTCTCAATTTTCTGCTGGGTATATGTGACTGGAATATAGCCAAAGCATGATTTATGTTGCAAATAGCAGGTGTGATTTAGGAATGAAGACCCCATTATTCTGTTATCAGGGATAAGCTCTACAATCATATAAATCTCCCTGCAAGAGCAACAGAAGACATAATGGGAATATGGCTGTCCTAACTATTATGCCATTAAAATATAGAAGGAGAGGGTGTCTAGTGAAGAGGTGCTTTCTTTTGTGGAGAAATCATTAATCAAATCCATCTTTTATAGGCAAAAAAAAAAAAAAAACACCACCAAACTCACTCCAGACAAATCATTTCCCTAGTTCTGTAGAACTAGAATTTTAATAATTGGGTTGTCTTGGAGCTCTCTCCTGGCAGTTGTACTGTGGAAATAAGTTAAACAGATGTCAGTAAAATCTTCCTGGGTGGGAGTTTTGGTGAGGCAGTCCAAGAGAACTGGCACTATCAAAAGGTGCAGCAAACTTTTCAGTTTGAGGAAAGTGAATAACTTTATTATCTAGCACAAAAATTGACCAAAAAGATATTTTGTACTTCTTTCATGTATCAAGAGGTGCAAAAGTGACTTTTTTTTAATTACTAGAATGTAAAAATTCTTTATTAGATGTGCCTGCCAATTTTCTCAAGGTCAGCTATCCCTTCTTCTGCCATAGGATAAAAAAATTGTGTAGGTCTTTCTCATCCTTTTCCCTTTCGTCTTTTCTTTACAGTAGAAAAATCTAATTCAGTAACAGAAGTTACCTGCCTCTCCTCTCAGTGTTTCTCTAATACATCAGCAGCAGAGATTTCACATGCACAGCCTGGTTATTTTCAGCTTTTGGCACTGTGAAAATAAGACAGCTCTATACCCTGCTGCTGATTTATACAGCAAACACTCCACATTCCCTCAACACAGATTAAAGTGTGTGCAAGCCTCTTTGACGGGAAAGTTCAAAAGAAAAATAGGCTTAGTGTATCTTCTTCACCTGATAGACTAGTATACTTACTCAGGCTAAATGGTTTAAATATGCTGATTTGTCAGAAGCTTTAAAGTTGAAAAGAAGCCATGTTCAGCCATATTATGAGAGTATAAACAGGGTTTATAGATAGCATATTCCTACATGTTAAGCAGTTGTGAACTCATGAATCATCCCTGGTGCTATACGACTAATTAACAGCCAGCAGGAGTGAGGTTTTTGCAAATCAGGAAGGTCCTTGTGTCATTTCTCAAACAAATACACAAGTAGAATTTATAAATCATTTAGAGCTACTTAGATAACATTGAACTGTGCATAAACCAGAGGTTTGCCTGTTTCTTAGCTTCTCCTGCTTTCAGCACTCCTTCAGGTGGTGAATGTCCTAAGCAAACACTTTTAAAACTTACTCGATTTATTTTGTTGTTATTAAATGTGATGTTGCGCAATTTTTTCAAGCAGCAGTAAAATGAATATGGAAGATATCTGCAAGTTTTCACAAGGCATTTAAAAATGTGTCACCACCTCCACTAGTTTATAAATTAATGCCATTTTCAGTACTCCCAGATTATGGTCATTTTGACATTTCTTATCCACTTGATCATAAATCCTATTTCCAAAGTGCAGTCCTTATGACTCCATTAAAATGCAGACATGTCAAATGGATAGTTGCTGATAATAAAGAATAGAGAATCACAGAATTATTTAAGTTAGAAGGAACCTTAAAGATTACCTAAAGGTTCCCTATTGGCAGAGATAACACCTTTCCCAGGTGAACAGGCCATGTATTGTTGCACATGATCAAATAGTAGAGGATGCCATATGTTCTATTTTTAACATTTTAATTAATCTTGTGCAATTGTCCTGATTTATTTCAAAGAAACACAAAGAATGAATAGTGGGACAGGCGAGATCAAGAAGAAACCACTGAGATTTTAAAAGCAAATGATCTATTAATAAATAATTTTGAGCTGGATATTTTCAAAATATTGTTCCTTCATGGCTCTCTACTTTTAATTGTGGGCCTTTGTGAGAAAAACAGTAAGAAATATAATAGAATAGGAAAAATCTTGCCATTTTGAGGTATTTTGCTCAAACACAAAGCTCTTTAGCACTTTAAATAAATTATTAAGGCACTTGTTTTCTTGTTGTCCCAATTAATATACTTGGTCAAGAGGAGGACAGAGAATAGAATGAGCTGAGTATTTAAGTGGAACTCCTTTTGATTACCGATAAAACTTGGAGAAAGATTTAATTTCCTGTAGCTTGGCTTTAGGAATGGAGTTTCCAGGTCTCATGTGCATAGGAACTTCCTGTCATCCAGAATTCTTTCAGTTCTCCTGTAGTTCTTTCTATTCTTCTGTCCATAGTTCTTTCATCCCACCTAAACTCTGACTGAAACTAAAACACCTGAGAGACACAAGAAGAGGCTTGCCCAGCCAACAGGGTGATGCAGGAATGTCTAAAATTCTTTGGGCTTTTCAGGATCTTCTTGTTTCCCTTAAAAATTTCAGCTCCTGGGTCATTCCCCCAGTTGAATTGGGGAGGACAGTTGACATTCATGCTTGGAAATACTTGTTGTCAGAACAAATTGACCCAAAGGCCACAGGTTTACTCAGGAAGTCAGAAAACAATTTGTGTAAGACTTTAATAGAAGGATAAATTTTGTTTTCAGAAGGAAATTGTTGTAAAAAAACCCACAGAAGTGGTATGCCAATTTGTGTAAGACATGGTCCTAATTAATGAGGACTTTGCTGTGAAACATCAGCTCAGCTGGAATGAGGTGTTTTTTTCACAGAAATCAAATGCAAGCATAATGATTCAACCCTGAAAAATAAAGTGTGGGTTTTGCCAGAAAGACAACAGGATATGTAATGATATAGTGCTCTGAAAAAATAAACCTACTGTAACCCTGTTCTCCGTAAGAATCAATTATTTCATATTTGCTTTATATATGCTATGGAAATCCTTCTTGCACAAAGCACTGGACTTCTTGACTCCTTTCTGTTAGTAGCCTCTTATTCATTATGATGCAATTCATTGTTCTATGGAAATAAGTAATCAAAATAGCCTAAGCTTTTAGAAATTGATTTCTTTCATCTTTTTCTTTTCCATAGCTTTGGAAACAGAATAGTTTGCATCTGTTGTATGTTTGATACTGATCTTGTGACACTTCTGTATAATGCCTGCAGATAAATATCAAAATTCAGTGAAATCGGGGAAGAAACATGCAGTAAAATATATTTTTTAAATCCTTAAAAAAATAACAGTTTAATTGGGGGATGAGGACTATGTGTTTATGCAAAGGTCAACAAAGGTCAGGATATGGAACCCTATTAAAAATTTTCAAGACACTCTAAGCCTTTTGAACATCAACAGCTGTGAAATACAAGATATAAATCCATATAATCCACATATCAGCCCATTACAGCAACATAATTGTAAAAAAGGAAAAAACCAAGACTCAGGAGCTTGTTTAAAATTACAAAGCATCAACTTGAACATAAGGGTGATCTAACTACGGTCTCCTTCCCTCCACCACACAGTACAGAGAGTGAAGCAATGAAATGAGATATAGGGTACAGAACATAAAAACTGAGACATGACTTCCTTACAAATGTAATTTATCACACAACCACAGTAAGTACAAATCTATGTATCATGAGAGATAAATAAAAGAACAGCAACAATAAAACGAGTCTTAGATCCCAATTTATTTCTGGCTTGCAGTTAAAATTTATGAAATAGAGTTCCAGGCTTGCTTGGGTAAATTGTGGAGAAATGTTATTAAGCCTTTGAAATTGTTCAAGGTTTGGGGAATAGACTGAAATCCACACACAAAATCACATCTGCATTCAAAGTCTGAACATTCAGACACTCAGGTACTTCATCTTCTCAGAAATATTATCCTGTCTTCCTCCTTTGAAATGGTCTCAAATGTATTTGCTACAACCACTACGGTTTCCAAACCCATTTGATGATTTACTTGGTCCTACAAAATTTCTGATGTGAGGGAAGGTGAGGACACCTTTTGCTAAGTGAAATTTCTCAAAGAGATTTTTGTTGTAGAGCAGAGAAAAAGTAAAAGCACTTAATGAGAAAGGATATAAAGTGAATGTGGATGCCAAAAGTCCCTCTTGTATGGGAAAACCTCTTTGCCTTTCAGAATTATTAACAGATGCTGGGTGAAGACCTAAATCTCCTCCTATGCAGAGGAACCATCAGTAAAGAAATTTTTCCAGAAGGGCATCCTGGAAATGCCTGACTGCAACTTGAAGTGGCCTCCAGGTCTGAGCACCTGGAAACCACACAGCAGTGGGAAATTGTCTGCACTGATCCTCCTTCCAGTGCCATCTACTCATGCCAATGACAAGAGCACCTCCATTAGCCCAGTCTCTCAGGCAAGCAGGAAAAATGCAAAGCTGGAAATACATTTCCCTTTTTTTCTTTTTTCTTCTTCTTCATATATTCCTTTTCTATCTGTTTTTGCCATTCCTGTATCATCTAATTATTTTTAACACATCATTTTCATATCCAAATCAAAAAGCAAATATGCATGAAGCTATGCCTTAATTTGAATACAACCTGAAACACTAAGATTTTTGTTGGTAATAAAACTTTATGGAAATCTTATAAAAAAAACCTTAAGGAAACTGTACAGGAAAACTGTTTCTTCCCATGGTTGTCAGACCACTGTATTTCTGCTACATTAAGATAAATATCCATCTAAATGTCACTTCTGAATGTCTTGAAATTATTCCCATCCATCATGTTTTGTATATTTACAGCACTTTCAAGTGAGTATTGTCATGGTAAACACTTTCTTGTATCAAAAAAAGTTCCACATTTCTATTTATTATGTGATACTTTAAAATAAAACTTGCTGCTAAATTATGGACTGCTTAAAAAAATTCTTTTCGCCATTTGCAATTAAACACTTTCCTTAAAACACCATTTTTTAATAATATTTGCCTCTTTGCATTTTAATTTTTCCACTGTTGCTACCAGGTAACAATATATGGTACATCATGAACACAAATTATACTGAACCAAAAATAGTGAATTCACAGATTCATATGCTTCATGCTTTTTTTTCATGCAAAAGGCAATTTTAAGACTAAATCTGATTGTTAAACAATGTTGGGGTTTTATTGCACTCAAAGAACAAGGGAAGAGAAATAGCAGAGGGCCTTCTGAGAATGCTGGTTTTTTGTCCAGGCATAGATACAGCTGTGATTGGCGAAGGACAGAATACATAGGGTTTTTTCTTTCTTTAGCAAAAGAATCAAACATTTTTTCACCACTGTTATCGTCCATAAGTCCCTCAAACCATATTTACTTTACTTCAGAGCAAAAATTAGCAGAGCAGAAATGACCCAGTGTAAAAGTGTGCAAGTTTCTTAAAAACTCAGTTTTCAGGAAAATTTAAAAGGATTGTAGATTGTAAGACAAGCTGTAGATAGAGAAAATAGATAGATGATAGAGATAGATAGATGATAGATAGATAGATAGATAGATAGATAGATAGATAGATAGATAGATAGATAGATAGATGATAGATAGAATCCCTAATATTTTATATCAAATTTATCAAAACTAGCTTATTTACCTTTGATTTTTTTAATCTCTTTGCCCCAAACTTTTACCAAGGTGCATACACCCACCCTTAGAGAGCAAACACTGCACATTCACTGTGAAAAATCTTGAGAAATATTTTAAATATAGATATTAACAATATTTAATTTTCCACATGTACTTAACAACAAATCACTCTCACTTCCATCCAGAAATCTTGGTGAAGACACCTCTGCTTCACTAGAGTCAAGATAAAACAACAGTTTTACTCACCTGAGGTCTGACTCAGAATATATTAACCTGTACTGCCTGGTCACAAAGGATATTGAGATAACTGTGTAGTTAATTTTACAGGTAAAGAGAGAGTAAAAAATAAGAAGCATAACAATGATAGATTCCACCACTTAATTCTCTAATGGCTCTGCAGTAAAAGCAATTTACTTTTCTACTAAGATACACCCATGTTATATATTCTGAAAAGTAAATTAAGAGGGAAGAGTTGAAGGGTGTCTCAGAAAATTCTGATGTGAAAATATATTTGCATTATATGAAAAAATTTGTTAAAATTTCAATGTCGCTATAAAACACTACCCTTAAAAATAAAAAGCGACCTTTCCATGAAAGGTGACCACACCCAAACATGCTCAGAAATATTTAGACACACTTATACCTCTTTACTAGTTTTCCAAAGAACTAAAATGGGCAAGCTATGCATAAATCTCACATCTCTTTGTCTTCCATCTGTTTTCGCACTTTTGGCAAAAGCCACAACTTTTTTTTGTGCAGAATATTAGAACTTTTTTAATGGGATCAGGATGTGACAAAGGATAACCAACAATGGTTGAAACATGAAAAGCCTTTAGGGATGGGTTGTAATGAATTCAGAAGAAGCTGCATATAGAATCATAAGACCATAGAATGGTTTGGCCCACCCAGTCTCACCCCCTGCCATGTGCCTCCCACTGTCCCAGGTTGCTCCAAGCCCCAATGTCAAGCCTGGCCNTCTGGTTTCGGGTCCTAGCTCTTGCCTGCCAAATTCTGTCCTTTCTGAGGGGCACTCACCAAATGTTTGTGTCCTCACCTTATAAACTGCAGAATTTGGATGGAAAGTTCTGACAAACAGACAAAATGAACAGATCTGCCTGGGGGCAACATGGTTTTGACCCAAATCTAGAATACAGGGTGGCTTTGTACTATTCCTACACACTGTTTGTAGTGATAAACTGAGAGGATTTATTGGATGAGTCCAATGTACTACTATTGGTGATTCCATTAATTAGTATTTATGTTCTGTTACTTCAGTGGGTGCTCTACACTGATAATGGCAAGCAATTATATAGAAATAAGCAATTAAGTAAGCAATCTATAATAGTGCATGTTAATTTTTACTAATTGATGCACTTGCCTCACATATCCACATAGATTTATAATTAAATATAAGATTAACTTCTATATTATTTATTACCACGATGTTAATTTCAAAAGATGGAAAATGGGGGGAAATAACATTTGAAAAAGAAGTTTTACAAAGGTTTTCCAATACTTATATGGGAATAAAACAATTTAAATAGGAAAATATTCTCTTTAAATGCGGGAATATTCAAGTTTGTAAATCAAGCATTACAATTTCAGGAATACTCCTCCTCTTCTTACAATTACTAAAATAAATAATCCTAACCTTCTTTAACCTGATAATTATGAAGATTTAGTGGTTTATCTTTTCCTAAATCCTTATTACAAACCTCCCATACAATAATTTTATTTCCCAGAACTGCTCTTCACCAGAAGTTATTATCTTTATGATTCTTACATTATTTTAAGAACTACCATTACAGTCATTAACTCTTTCATTCACTTTCTGTAAACATATTTTTTTAAACTTTTGTAGATATTTCATAACCTTTCAATGTTTTATTCAAAATGTCTCAGAACATTTTATATTTAAATTTTAATGTTTAGGTATTAAAAATATGTCAACCTTCAGTTGTTTCACACTGAAAAGATGTGAAACATTGACTTGTGTTTTCCACTGTTTAAATCTGTCAGCTTTCATTTTAAGGGTGTTAAGCAGCTGCCAATCCTATCTAAACTGTTTGATGGGATTACCTAAATTAATGTAATTGCTAGACTATCTTCCCAAGGTTTTTTCAATATCTGTATTTTTGTTGGGTTGAAGGTTACAGAAGGGGAAACTGCTTTATATTTTTCTTTACATGGATTCCTTGTCCCCTTTTTCGATCCTCGTGAACCTTTTCACTTTAATTTTGCTGAAGTTTAGGGTTCAGAAGAAAAAATTAGGAATTTATTCTCCTTTCACTGAACATTACAGTCCAGATTATAAATGCAGCAGGTTATCACGGCAGGAATGGTGAATTAAAAAATACAAAGTCTAAAAGAACTTGGAGATTATTAACAGATCACTTGAACATTCAAAGAAACAAAGAAAAAGGAACCATTTGAAGTATCTTGTTACCTTTTGATTTTTTGTCCTTTTAAGAAAATCTAGGATTCAATTAAAATGTCTTAGTTAAGATGGCTTCTGATCCATTCTGTTTCAATAAGTAAAATAACCTTTTCTCACAGGGGGAAATTAGGAAATCTTTCAAGTTTCCTTTTTTTTAAGAAATATTTTCTTGTCACCACCTCAAGACTAAGAAAAGAAACTCCATATGGTCTCTCATTAAAGCAGCTTCATTATTGCATGGTGCAGAACAGTTATGGCTACACCAAATAGGCAAGCAGGTTCTTGGCCAGTGCAAAATAGATAAACAAGCACTGAAAACAGCTTTTCTTTCAAGTTACAGCTGGTTTAATGTTTCAAGATTTCTCCACATAAAGCAAAACAAGGCTTGCACTGATTTTGAATTATCAAAGCTGGGGTTAAAAGTAAGCCGCTAGAAAAGTGTGGACCTGGGAGCCTCAGCAGCCTCTATTCCAATGAAAAATATCCCTAGTGATAGCAAATAACAATATTTTAAGCAGAAAGCTGCAATATTTGACATTGTCTATCTACACAGACATATTCATCTGAAATAACTCTGCAGGCAATCTGGGAAATGCCACCACACTAAAGGTTAATGAAGCAGTAAGACATGACAAATCATGACACAGTGCAAATCTGTACATACCTTAGGAAGACAATGAAGCAGAAGGTAAAGCAAAATGCCTCTGGTGCACCAGAGCTATTTATTTATGAGAATGAATGCATATATATATATTTTTTTTTAATTTTGAAAAAAAGGCTTTCAATTATCCATTTGCATTTTATATGCACAGGTAAAAGGTTGGAAGAAAATTTGAACAAGCATCTCATTAGGGTTAGAGCACAAACCTGAAATGTTACCACCACAGGCTGCAGAAATAACAGGACCTTGGGCAAAAGGGCAACATATCACAGTACAGAAATGCTTCAGCTGGTGGAAAATCTGCTTAAAATTAATGGCAAGTTTCACTGGTTTTCCTTTCTCTTAAAGCACAGGAAGCTATCCTGTGCCCTTACAGCTAAAATCAACTGCAGAGGCATTCACTGGAGTGGGGAAATGATGCCACAAGTTTTAGCTTTCATGATTTTCAGATTCTGTCCTGCCTAGGTGTGCAGTTCTGAGCCTCACATTAAGTGCTAGTAAGCTCTTCTCACAGAGTAGGTAGACAAAACAAATCCTTTTCCAGCTTGAGATCAAGGACAGCTGTGACAAGTTTGGGCCCAAAAGCCCAAACAACAGTGGACTGAAGAGAGAGAATAAGGAGGGTGGGACTTCACAACCTGAAGCTGTAATTGGACAATTAAACCCAATATGCAAATAGACCAAAACTAACAGAAGTTTGAGACCTCATGACCAGCTGTCCATCTTGTGACCATTTTGAGTCCATCTTGCATGCAGCCCTGGCCACGCTCCTGTGTTGCCCAAGGCATATCCTTGAAGGCTTTTGAATAAACACCTACTTTATTCTTTTAGCTCTGTCTAGTCTCTGTTCCAAGTCAGCTTTCTCAAGGCATCAGTTCAACACCCAAATCCTGCACCAGTGATGAGATGGACCAGAAATCTTCTCAGATATATCTACAGGAGGAAGGGAAAAAATCAAACCCATTTCCTTGTTTCAGACTGCAAATAAAATTTTCCAGCACTCAGTCACTTGTGACATAATAATTTGATTTTATTAATATAGCTTTTGATTGCAACACCATTCTCCACTCTAAACAGCCTCATATGATGTTTTAATTTTAATTAAAATGTACTCAATTACAATCATAATCCACCACTCAATGTTTCATGCTAAGAAAAAAGAATTTGTCAGTCAGAAAGAGCATGCTAAATCAGAAATCCTGTGGTGGAGCTGCTATAGTAAAACTTTGCCAGATGCAGTTATTTTAAATTATTCTAAATTATTTCAATTTGTTTATAACTAATTTAAAACTTATTCTCAAAGGTAATTGTATTTTATATTATTATATCACAGCAAATTAGTATGTATTAAACCTCTCTCAATTCCAAAACAGCTGAGCTGTTGTTTGGTCACTACTGTGAGAATGTGTAGAAAGGAATTTGTTATTATAAGTTGTGAAAAAAGAGAGAACTAAAGTGTCTTTGGAACAGTGGGCAACTGATGAAACCAACGGTCAGGAATCCCTGGCAACAGCTTTTTGTAGACCCTGACCAAATCACATAAACACTTAATCTCCCACCTGTGTATCATGAACAAGTCTTTTTTCACACCCTTTTATTTTCTATATATTTGGAAACTACTTAGTGTTTCAACTTTTTTCCTCTCTCAATCTGAAAAAAAACATAATAAAACAGGGGGATTCTGGCAGAATAAAATAATTTTTACATTTACTGAATATTTGTGCTCCTATAAAAGCAATAGGTTTTGATTCAGTTCAATACCTTTGCTCTTTTAATACCAATGTACGTTTTGAGAATGAAAAATAATTTAAAACCAACCATAAATCTTCATACTAAAAATGTCACCTGGGATGATGTATCATAATCAAGACTATTCAGTTAAAGGCATGGAGATTATATCCAAACAGAATTTAATCAAAAGAGATACTTTCTGAGTTACATACTTTTATAAGAAGTTTAGTATCTCTAAACACAGTGTAATATGCTTGTGTTAAGTACATCCTCCAATTCCTTCTCATTCTTTCACCTAAAATAACTATGAGTTTTTGAGAAATGGTAAAAGGTAAACTAATTTGTCTTCAGAGACTGTGTCATGTTTTACATTGTACTCTTGTCTGAACAATACCTGAACTACTTTTGTTGGATAGGAGCCTTGTTTGCAGCCTCTGTCACGTTAGGAGAGAAAAATTACTTGTCTATGGATAAAATTTGACCTTCACAAGAAAAAGATGATGAAAGTGTGTTGATGTTTCAAAACAGCCATTTTCAAAAGCCATTGGCACAGAGTGCCCAGAGAAGCTATGGCTGGCCCTGGATCCCTGGCAGTGTCCAGGGCCAGGCTGGATGGGGCTTGGAGCAGCCTGGGACAGAACAAGGCATCCCAGCCCATGGCAGGAGTGGCACTGGATGGAATGAGCTTTAAGGATCCCTCCTAGCCCAAACCATTCTGTGATTCTATAGTTTTATAATAAGTGAGTTGTGGGGTCTTGTGTAAATATACCACATGTAAATTCCTAAAATCTAAAAGTCTCCGTTACACTTGTGTCTCTTTGGACATTTACCATTTTGAAAGGCCTGGCAATGTCCTGCCACACCTGACATCAGCTTTCCAAAGGTATGACTTTTCAGAGGTCTTCTTTAAACAAATACCTGCCTGTAGGGCTGTCTCTTCCTACCTTTTACTAGTTTGTCTCAAAAAGTTTATTTGCTTTTCTGGTGGTATTACAAAGTAAGGACTTCTCATGAGCTACCCTGCCCTTTGCCTACAAGGATATTCCTGCCGATTTCAGCACAACCTCAGTAGCTGCTGAAGTCACAGACTTATTGGAATGCTTTTTCCACCATCTGTCATTGCTAATTTTCAGGGTTTAGTGTTTCCCTGAAGAAAAGCATCTTCTGCTGAAACCATTTTTAATCATATAGATCACCCTCGATTCCATCTAAGCTTTAAAAGAATCTACATCCATTCCAACAGATGACTGCACTTTTTAACCACTTCTGTCATTTCTCAGCAAAAGCCTTGGAGAATTTTATGAAGCACAGAGCGAAAATCATCCTTACCAATGTGCTTATATTCAAAGAGCAGTGATGTGTTTCAGTAGCAAAGGCCATCCCACCAGGATGATTTAGAACAAGAGAAAGATTATTCCTTTTCTGGTTTTTATTGGAGTAAGTAACTACATGCAGCACAGGAAACACTTCCTCTAATCCAATTACTTTTAAAAAGTAAGCATTCATGTTTGGACATCCTGCCTGACATTCACTGATGTTCTTGAACACATTTCTAAACCATCAAAATGGCTTCATTTTCAGGGACTGAATTCTACACTTTAAAAAATCTGTGATTTACAAAAAAAAAAAAAAAAAAAAAGAAAAAGCACAATTTTCAAAAAAAAAAGGTGGTGAGAAATTGTTCATTAAAGGTTTAATACATTTTTGGGGAATATCAGGCAGGAGATGCCTGAAAACGAAAGAATCATTGTTTTCAAAATAAACAGGTAAGAAAAAAAAGAATATCACTGAATCTGACACTGCACAGATACATGCAATAATTGAGCTTCACCATTTATTTAAAAATATATTAAATCTCCATATTTATTCTTTGTGCTGCATATTCTGGTACCAAACTTTAGGAGCACTGTTTTATATTTTTATTAGAAGGGAGCTGCTTCTTACTGACAGGTAAATTTGAAAACAGGACCAGCCCATGTGACAGGTGGGTGCCATTGCCATTCTTGCCCATCAGAGCAAAAATTGGTTCATACTCAAGTGAGAAATGAAAGGTTAGCACAGAAAGGCCTGCTTTTTGTGTCAAATTTGAGAAAAACAGAATGATTTTTCTTCTATTTGTTGCTTTGCCTGATTGAGCAAAAAAAAAAAAAAAATTGAAATCCAATGAGTCTCTTTCCTTGTACCTTTTGTACTCTGATCATCCCAGTTGTCTTCAGTAATTCTGCTCTGAGTTTTTATTTCTTGGTTATGTCATAAGAAGCATCTAATCTGTTGCTTTGCAACACAGATTTAAAGTCAAATTTAGGTGTTAAGTCTTGCAGAGTGCCAATAAACCTAAGGTAGATGATACATTCTATAACCAGAAAATCATTCAAAGATAACAAGAAAAGAATGAAAAAAATTTTAAGCAGAAGAAGTCAGAGCCCAAGCAAAATTCAACTGTTAGGAACTTTAAGGCATTAAATAAATAAACTAGCTCTTCTGAAAATTGAACTTCAGTGTTCTCTGGAAACTTCTACTCAAAAATGGTTTGGAGAAGAGATTTTTAGTTACCATCATCAGCAAAAAAAAGTTGGCTACAAAGTAATTACAGAGGGATTTTAAGATTCTGATTTAATTAAATCTGACTAAATTCTGTGTTGATAATTTAAAATTATTTACATAGGGAAAACTCAAACTTCTAGGTAGTTAAGGGATCTGAGTGACCTACTGCCCCTAATGAAATATAAAATAGAGTTTAAGTAGATAATCTTATGAAAATGTCACCTGAATGTAGATATATATAAAACTTATTAAGAATTGAAGGAGAGAGAGCACTACATAAGGTAATTTATCTGCATCTTGGGCCTCCACATGAACTTCACAGCTTGAAATGAGTAAATACCCCCTAACTCGGTTTATTTCCAAACACAGCTTTGCATAATTACCTGCTTAGTGGCAGTATCCTCCTCCTCCCCCCAGGTTATTTATGGAAAATGAAAACTAACCAACAAGAAAGTTTCTCCCTTCCTTTCACCATTAAGAAATAGATACTTACTTTTTAATGGGAAAAACCTCCAACCCTCTTTTGCAGTTAAAAAGAGTAATTCCTCTTTTTGTGTCTGTATTTGTCCTCATACCAGTTTTTTTCAACTCAGAGATTTTGCTTGTTTGTGACATAAATATAAAAAGCAAGCCCTTTGGACCAAATCTTGCCTTTAATTACATATTAACTCTACTATGAAGATAATGTTCTACTCCAACCAACATTAACTAGGAGAACAAACATTTTAGGTTGTTAAGAATTATTTAGTTAATAGCTCTTAATAGTTGTTACTATAATAATGTGCATTAGCTACCTCTCACGGAAAAATTAATAGGTAATAATCTCATTAGGGACAAGATATTTTTGTTTACCTAGCAAACATAAAGAACAATTTTAAATCATCTACTTGAGACCATAAAGAACTTGCCCAGGTTTTCCTCCATAGCAAGCTGTTCTGAAGTTTTAATTAAAGCAAATAAAAAATGCAGGGGGAAAGGAATCTGTCCAGGTTACAGATTTAATGCTACAAAAACATAGGCCAGCAAAATATTAAAATGCATAATTGACAAAGAAAAATATAGATTGCGTCATATATTGTTGTACATTGCAAATGAACAGCATTTTGAGTTGTAGCCAAAATCAGTTTACAGGTACTTGAACCCTTCACGCAAGCTGTGACTTTCTTATGGGAAATTGTCTTCTGCTCTGGAACTGAAGGTTCAAATAAACTGCCTTTATATTTAAACTAAAAGATAATTGTTACTGTACTTGCTTCACTGTGCCCCGAATACCGGAGAATTTATCAGTGTTGTGCAAATCTCATTTTTCAAAATGTTCTGATCAGAACAAGGGACTCCTTTGCTTGTGGAGTTTAATGTTACTTAAGTTCTAGAGTGGTTTGGTCCGATGAGTGAGTCAAAACACAAGCACAGTGGAGAAAGGCATTGCTTTTTTTCTTGGCAATTTTGGGATTTTAGGCAGTTTCACTTTCTGGAGTCAAGGAGTTTAACATGTTTCTGATATTCCAACTAAATGTAAACATGTACGTTTGATACTGACTTTTCCTCTCCTAAGCAAAAGTAAATGTTACATTTGCTGCTGCTTGATCTGCCAAGAACAGCAAATACTTGTTCAAGACTACATTTTAAGCTTTGCTGTCTGAATACCCCATGGTTTTCCCCTCATGTTCCAGGTCAAATTCAGCCAAAGATTCCTCAAGATTTTTTCACGTCTCTCACAGCGCATAGTGAAAAATTAGAGGCCTATTTTTTTTTCTTTAAGCATGGGGTTATATCCCAGAAAAGGGGAGAAAGTTGTGTTTTACCTTTCACCTTGAAATAAATGCTGCAAGTCCAGAAAAAAAAAAAGAAATCTGTGCATTGTTAAAATTAATTTGCTTTTCAAAATTTAGTTCTTTTGTACCTACATTAAAACAGCAATCCTTCATTTCCATCCAATGTAGTTATACAGGGACTCTAATTTATCAAAAAAAAAAAAAAGCCTCCACATTCAGACCCTATTTTTGATGTGAATTTTATGTCTGTAACATTTACTTTCTGCAAAATGAGTCATGCTTTTGACAGACATCTGACAGGAATATTAATGTAGCATTTAAACCCATTATTCTGTTCCCAAAAACACTGCGACAGTGTGTGGAATCACTGCAGGGAAGGCTAGGAAAAACTGTTATATTACATAATTAGTGATGAATCCATATGAATCAATTAGGACGGCAAAAAGTAGACACAAGATGGGCAACCAGCAGCAATGAAAGCTGTCCAAGAAAAACAAACTCTACATATTTTTGTGTCATGGGCATTTTTTGAAGCTTAGGAAAAGTTCTCCTGAAACCTTCTGGAGATTATGGAGCATCTTCCTCCATCTGCTCCCCACAAGTCTTCCCATGGACGCTGTGATGCTTTTAAAAACCTCACTGACTGACCCTTAAAACGCCCTCTGATTGCTTTAATCTGCCTTTTACTCTTCATTGAGGAGGCACAAGCCCAGCCATGGTTAAAGCAATAGTATCAACACAATGAAAAGGAAGATTTCAGGGCCCATCTCAGCCTTTTTGTGAATCCTCGTGGTCCTGCAGGGCTACATTTTCTTTAGGATGTTTGGTTCATTACATTCATTACTCTCATTAGAACTCAATTTTTCTGATCTCAGGTTGTATCTGGGAAGATTTATGTATGTAAGCTTTTAAATAGTCACTTAATTTGGGGAAAAAAGATTTGAAACCAACATTATAAAAATAATCTCATTTCTTCTCCAAAAACCCCACCAATTTGTAATGTGTAAAAAAAACCAAACCTAATTAAAAGGTACAATTAAGAGCCAAATAGAATGAAAACTGAGAGCTGGAAGAAATAAAAATTGCAAATTATGGTTTTCTGGCCAGATTTTCAACCCTACTTTCTGCACAAAACCCATTTTTTTGTTGTTGTCAAAATGACTTCCCCAGGTGCCATGGTAATATTATTAAAATCCTTAAAGATGACATGACTTTTGGAAAAGAGTTGGGTCATTTATTGATCTTGCTGTCCTTTTATGTCCTTACAGCTGATAGAAATGACAGTGATAGTACAAATTAGATCAATAATCCCAGAGGAGAGGAATACCTAGAACCCACTGTTAGTTCCAGCCTTTCTTCTGCTTCACTGCTACCTTATAATGTTCTGTAGCAATTGAACCAGCATTTCTTGTGTCAAAAAAAATGGGCTGGATAAAGAATTGGTGTTTGCAAGGTTTTTTGGGTTTTTAATATCATTATTTACTTTGTCATCTTGTTACTGAAAAGAAAAAATTTTCATAACAACCCAGTTATTAGCATGGAAGACAAATGCAGGGGAGTTAGAGAAGGAGCATTCTGTTCTAAAAAAGAGAAATATGGCCCTGCATTTTAACAGTCCAAGTCCGATAGTTTTGCTACCTCTAAAAAGTCAGATCAGTGAAATGATTCATTTAGATAACATTTTCATTTCCTCCAAATTTCTGTTCTTGTTCCTGGTTCTCTGAAGGCTCCATGGGTCAAGACCTAGACAATAGACAAAAAAAGAAAAAATTACTCACAAAACATAATCATGGAATAAAACTCTTTTTTAATCTCCATAATATCATGTTACACAATGTCAGACATCAACAGTGAGGGCACTACGTTAAGAAAGCCACTACATATGAAAATACCATGGTCTGTATCTCAGAATCACTTACCCAGCTACAAATGAGCAATTTGGTTCATTTCTTCTTGCTGGTGAGCAAAGTAAAAATGCTCACATAATATCAAGTCTTAGCCTGTTTGCCTTTCTTTCTTTTGAGTATAAGCCCCCTTCCCAGAGCCCAGATACTCCTGTTAAACCCACAACATTGTCATGTAGTAGATGCAACTGCCCAATTCCTCATTTTCTCATCTCTGGAAGAAAAATTCACTCCTTTGAGATCAGAACAATCATGTAAAAAGAGCTTAACCACCTAAACTAGATTTTTTTTTTAATGTGAGTTTGGATACTTAGAATCAGAGTCACCATTTTCTGAGGCCTGCTCAGTTCAGCTCCAGCTGTCTTTTCTAATGCTGTCTAATTCCACATGTAAAGTGCACTTAGAAACACCCCACCTTCCAAGTGTGCCCAGCTTCTTTCCAGAAAGCAGCCAGAACCTTGTTGGCAGAAAGTTTAACCCACAAAGCTTAGTATGCATAGCAGCACGGAATTTAGCTCAAAATGCAATCATCTATGACCCGTGCTGTCAAAAAATTACTGTGGTGATGTCTGCATGATAGTTTCAAGAGCAGAACTCCTCATTGCATGATAAACCTTGATTCTAACCCTGACAAAGTCTGACAGTACCTATTTCCTACCACTCAGAAAACATTTTCAACACTTGAGGCTATGTTAAATGTTAGAAATAACATTTAGGAGCAGGTACCACAGCACTGTGCGGACTGCACAGGACTGAGTCAGCTCTGTGCTGCTTTGAGTAACACAGACATGTCCTGAGGTTTCAGTAGGATGTTTTTAATAGGTATGTAAATCCTAAAGTCAGGTATTTACTAACAATAGGGCTTTAACACCAACGAATCTATTTTAGCAGTAGCAGAATATAGCCAATATTGAATAATTTATACCATACCCACAAACATTTCATTATTCTTCCTTTTCTGATAAACTGTAATTATTTCCTGCTCAGAGCATCAATTGAACAAACAACTTTGCAGCGTTGATTTTCTGAGCTGAGTTTTCAGAATTCTTGTATTAGAGCAGGCCTGACTGAGATTAGAAGGTAAATGTTCTATACTCCATTAACAGGAAAGCTCAAACCCTTTTGCAGAAAGGTTTGCATTCTTCCACACCCTGAACACACCCTCTACACCTACACTGCCTCCCTACAGATTGCAAATAATTCATAATTTTATCAATTTAGCATTCTTCCCTCTGCATTATTTATGCCACCACTGGCATTGTTACACATGGGTACCTTCAGCCACCAACCAAGGAAGAGTAGCACCTCATACAGCCATGGTATACTATCCTATTTTTAGGAAAGAAAGATGGAATAGCAGAGAAATTAATCACTTGTCTAAATCAGACAGAAAATCTATAAATGACAGAGAACTGAAGCTGTATTTCTGGGGTTATAATCACAACATCTTTTATATTTATCTAGTGGGCCCACACTGAGGTTTTATATGAGGCAGTGAGAAGCTGACACACACTTCCTTGGACATTGAGTCTGAATCTTCTCTGGAGACCACAAATTTCAAAACCTCATCAGCTATAGCCTGCATTTACAAATTAAAAAATAAAAAATACAAATTTAAAAATAATAATTAACAGACTCACTAAAGTCAGCTGAAAGAAGCACATTGTACAGTAATTAAAATTGACTTTATTTCTGCCTTGTCAGGTTTCAAAATTAATTGCCTGTCCAAAGGTGTCTACCAGACAGCTATTGTGTTATGGAGATCGATTTAAGAATAGCCACTATCTGAAATGGGAGACAGCTTAACATACAGCACTTCAATACATGCCAAAACTAAAATCAGAGAGATTTATGGTTTTATTTTTAAAACATTGCAAAGTTTTCAGTGTCGGGTCTCCTAGGAATGAGTTCCTGCACTAAAGAGTCTCCATCATCTGGTAATCTGCACCATGGAATTTATGAGAACACACTATGGTTCCCACTCTTCCTTTCAGGAAAACTTTGAAAATCCCAATGACATCTGATTGACTGCAAGAGATGCTTCTCATATCTTTCAGTAATAAGTTACATTAATATAAATAATATGTGCAATATTTTCACAATAATTCTAAGAACAGAGGCATAATCAACTGTTCTGAGCAAGAGTTCTAGAGGAGGTCTCATTTTTACTGAACCATTATCTGGTTTTACCTTCCCCAGAGTCCTGAAATATAACAAAACCAGGGGGGAAAAAGAACATCACGGTAGAAAGTCCCTAATATGTTGTGAAAGCAGCAAATTAAACAGAAATTCAAGGATGTAAGCACTGCTCTTGTAGCTAAGGTCTCCATGACTGGAAAGGTGAACAAAACACATACGAAATAGAAAACTGATGTATGAATTTGTAAAGGCAAACCTTGTTTAACAAGCCTGAAGAAAATCACTGCAGAATAATGAGAGCTGACAGCAGTCACACTGACAAGTTTACTTAAATTTCAGGAAAGCTCCCCTAAAAGAATGTTGCAAAGTTATTAACAAGTGCTCTGTTGCTTGTGCTACATGCTAAAGGGAAAAAAAAATAAAAGTGTGTTAAAATCAGAATAATTCTGTATTCAGGGACAGAAGTGATCACCTCTGAGACTAAATGAGGGGACACTGAGGGACTCCAGTTTGCATCTCTTTTCAAGAGGTGTGACTTTGCAAGAGCATGTAACAGGTTTCTTCTAAAGCACAAGTACCCAGACAGCTCTAAAATACTTCAGAGAATTAGTCAAGGTAAAAAATACTTCCACAAAAAATCAATTCTCTTCAGCATAAGTATCCAGTTAATCCAATGTTTCCTCTTTCACAGAAGTGGTGTTTAATATTTATGATTACACATTATCTTAAGTGCAGCACTTTTTCTGAAGAGTTCAGGTTTTAGATTAATTCTCCTGGTCAAGTCACTCCTCCTTGAACTTTTTGAAGTGATGACAATATTCTGTCCAAAATACAGTATAATGTTGCAATGTGGTAGTACAATTAAATATTTTGGGGACAAAGACTCCCCATTTTGGTTGCACTGGTCTCTGCATTCAGTTTATAAAATTCTGAAGGCCCTTTCTCAATGTAGAAGCTATATATATGTAAATCACTTTAACCATTTTTCTAAAACATGAACATCTCACAGTGCTCATAAAACACGTTTCAGTATTATTTGGGTGTTATTTTCAACTTTCTTCCGGAAAAGATTTTCCTAGTATAACTTCAGGGTCAAAGCCTATCAAGAAAAAAATATGCAAGCACCCAATAAATTTCACCATATCATTTGCAAGACATTTTTCATCCATATTCAAGTCAGAAATTGTTTTCATTTTCCAAGCATTTTTCCTCTCATCACATCACACATAGATTCATTGTCTTCTTTCCATTTCCTGGAAGAAACTCATATTTTAACTGCATCAATTCTAGAAAACTTCATTTGTAAAAGCCATACACTCATGTTAAGACAAATGGCCTAGAGCTTGAATCTCCATTTCAAATGCAAATACAAATGTTTTTTTGAAGAGCAGCAGTTTCCACCAGATTCTTTATGATTCTTTATCTACAAAGCTCAGAAAAAAAAAAAAAGAAATGATAAATTATAAATTTCAAAACCAGAGCTTCGGTGCTGAAGTCATCAGCCTCATTAAAAAATGCAGAGACATGTCCTGAACTCTGCTTTGCTATTTTTCTGTACAACTTAACATCTGAAAGAGTAGGACAAATTAAAATTGCTCATGTATCAAAATTAGAATTAAGCACAAGACTTGCATACTGGAATAGGTTACCTCATAAATGTAGCACTGAATTCAAATATGGCATGCATATATGATTACCAATTTTTAGGGTTTCAGCTGGGCCCATCCTTGGGTTGAATGAATTGTTCCTTAGAAATCTACAACAAAAAGGCTGTGAGATAGAGCGTAGGAAATTGGAACTACCAGAAGCCTAGAAAGTCCATCTTGGTTGGAAAGAGTTATAGAGCCACAGACTGGTTAGGGCCGAAAGGCCCCTTAAATATCATCTCCTTCCCCCACCACCACCCTGCCAAGGATGATTCTGTTTCTGAGAAATATCCACATATGTCATAGAAAAGAGAGGAAGTTGTTACTAACACAAACACTGCAGGGCAAGTAACATTATTTACAGCTGTTTACTGAATCTTTCTGAAAAATGTCAAAAAATATCTGCAACCCTGAAGACTAAACAGGGTATGAAATATAATATTTAACAGCAAATTCAATGAACTATTGGTAATTTGATTAAGGAAATAATATTGCTGTGAGTCAAAAAGGAAATCTTTTACTGTAAGAAAGCATCTGACTCATACAAGAGTGAATTTTGATTCACTGGGTTTTCTTAAGATCCCGCAGGTCTGTAATCAAATTCACAAAAAAAATCACCAATATAACTGCATTGAGTTTGTGTGGGTGGGTTTTGTTATTGAGGGGCTACAGGGTTGGCTTCCATGAGAAGCTGCTGAAAGCTCCCCCCACGTCTAGCAGAGCCAACCCAGCTCAGCAACAGATCAGAAACTGTGGCTGATTGATCAGAAAAATTTATCAGTGTCACTTCATCAGTGCATGATGAAGTCATGATGTGAATCTTCACCTGACAGGTAAGCAAGGACAGGCAGCACTCTTCCCTTGTATGGGAGTTTTCCAGGAGTCATATACACGGTAATTAATCATCAGTGGCCTAGTTTGTGTTTATCTTATCCCATTGATTGAGCAGACAAGGATAAATTTGATATCAAGAAACTGGAAGAACGCTGTTGGTATCAGAACCACAGTATTCACTATGTGATTATTAGTACTCAGAAAAAAAAAAAAAACCCACTTGTCTAATAAGATGTACAGGATCTGGAACTCTGCTCAGCACTAGATGAAGTGCCTTGCCTGCAATAAATTTTTTTCACACATTTCCCATGTTTATGACCTCCTATGGAAGGTTTCATATGCCGTTTTTCAAGTTTTTCTCATGTGAAATGAAAATTTTCCAAATCACAAAGTAGACTCCAATATCAGCCCACAGAAAATAATTCAGATTCATTATTTTTACCAGAAAGGCACAATACTTAAAAAGCACAAAAATGAATTGTAATAATAAGCTGTACTGTTCTACTGTCAACCCAGACCCATGGACATTTTGCTACTTATACTCAATTAATGAAAAAGTAAGTACTTACTCTCTGTACATTAATTCTCTAATTAAATATGGGCTGCTAACAGCCCTGTCGTACCTATTTTAGACAGGTTTTTACCCTCACATTTTGCTAATCCTCTTTTAGTCTTTAAAAAGTGCTGTAAGAAGGTTGTAAGTGAAGGAAATTGGACCCTGTATAGAGTAATTTTAGAATAATTTAAATGCTGAGCTCATTTAGAAAAAGCTCAGTATTTTTCCCCCATTCCCTCTACAGTCATAGCTATTTTACTAATTAGTATATATTCTATAATTAGTACAGTATTCAATATTCATTTCAGTTACATTTGTTATTTCCCAAATCCAGTTTCATACATTCTTTATCATTTTTTTAAAACAGTATTTAATGGACACTTGATTCTTTTCATTCTTGCAACACTGGTGTTGCAGTAACTGGACTAAACCAATGTGCTCACTTTCAATTGCTTAACAATATTGATTAACAATGATTATTGTCATCCATTCATTTAAGGAGCATGTTACAATACAAAGCAGCATTAAAAAATTAAATGGTTTATTGTTTGGTTGTTTTTTTTAATATTATGGATATCACTTTATCCAGCATAGGCTGTATATTTTGCCCAAGGTTACCAAAAGAAGGGATGGATTTTCTGATGAGGTAAACTGTCATAGCAACAATGAAATCATGGTCTGTGACTATGTAAACATCTGACCCCAGCTATCAAAGATGAGATACTTAAATCTGGGTTTGTGTCATAGGAATCAAAGGATTTGTTCCATAACCTTGTATAATAAATCAATAGGAAATATGTGTCCAAAAAGAACTTTAGGAAAGTGCAATCATCGATATAGCTGGTTGCTAAACATTTTCACACTCTTAGAAAATCCTCATAACTGAAATAAATTGTATAAAGTCTGATTTGCATACAACTTTCTCTGTCCTTTGGGTCAACAAGCTGTCCTACTGAATATATTTCTCTGTTACTACAGTCAGCAATCACCCAAAAATAATAATAGCATATTTTACAAATGAAGATAGAAAGTAAATCTTTGACAGAAAGTAACAGTGGAAAAGAAGAAAAATCATTTTCATTTTCTGATCTCTCCTTTTAGAAATATTTTGTTTTAGAGCCCACTTCAAGGTAAGATTACATTTTTAAAATTTTTTTCCCCTCAGGAATGCCAGAGGTAAAGCATCCAGGCTCCCCATAGTAGAGTCAATACAAATATTTTGGTGGAAATAATGAATAATGCTATTGAACATTCCAATTCTGCAATCCAAAAGCTTTGACTGCCATGCTTTCCAGGAGAAAACCCATCTGGTGTTATTTCCACTCTATCCCATCAGGGCAAGGAAAGACCCTTGGACAGTGGCAGTTTCAAGCTCCTCCCAGGGCATTCAGCTGCATGTTCATAGTTGATGTCTTGGGGGTGCTTTCTTGTCACATTTCTGCAGGCCTGCTTTTGGAAAGAAGGAAGTTAAAAGTTTCTCTTCAAAGTATAATTCCATTGATTTGTAAGTATTTTGCTCAAGATAGATTAAGTTTAACAAGCATGTAGTATACAAACCACAGGATTCCCATGGTACTTTCTGTGAATTATTAATTCCTCTTCTGCTCCACGGGCCAGTCCTTAGATTAGGACAGTTCCAGTGTTGAGAAACTAAGATTTCCTAGTCCTGGTACAGCATGTAGTGAGATATTAAAAAAAAAATAAAGCTAGTACCTTCTAATTCCAGTCCCAACAAGCTTATAATAAAGGTTCTTAGTACAAATAAAAAAATCAATACCCCAAAAACCCCTAAAAGCTGTTAGATATGTAAGAAGGAGAAAGTAATTAAGCTGTTAAGGAATCATAAATTTTGACTGCTTACACATCAGCCACAGTCTGTTAATTATCAAATGGTCTGTAGGCACATTGTAAACAGAAACTTAAAAACATCTTTGGGAAGTTGTGAAAGTGTAAAAAACCAGAGAGATATGGGAGAGAATGGAAAAGTGTCTCTTGAGAATGTGATAAATGGACCGTGAAGATTTGGATACTTCAAGGAAAGAAGTGGAATCTCTGCAGCATGAAATGGTACAGGTCAGTCTCACCTGTGCTAAGCAAAATTCTCTATGATAATTTTAATAAATGAGACCCAGTGTTCATATATTATACAGTGTGACACAAGGCTGAAATGTCATTTTACCTCGCACTAGGTGAAAATAATTTGCTTGAATCTTAAATTAGGAGGGAAAAAAAGGCATTCCAAAAGGAACAATTCCACTCGGGAAGCACTTGTGGTATATAAATTTTAAATGGCTCTTTGATTTTGGCCTTCACTGTATATCTTTCTGTTTGTTTACCTATTTAAGCCTTTATAACAAGTTTCTGTCTGCATTAATAGACAGAGAATCACACTTTTCACATGGTCAGCAAAACTGCTCATATTTACATGATGGATATTCACATTTGTTAGTAAAAATGCACACTCTGCCTTGTATAAATTTCAGTTATTCAGATGGTTTATGGAAAAAGCTCTGTGATTACACAAACAGCAGGCTTCTAGAACTAAAGACAGAGCAGCAAAGACATAACTGGGAGAATAATAACACAGCAGTGAGGCAGAACAAACCCCAGGCCAAACTCACTACCCCAGCTCCAACTGACCACAAGCAAATTACTTCAATAATAAATACTAGATAATAAAATTAATATAAGGTACCACAGCCTTTTTTTTTTCCTTAAGCCCTCCTAAGTCCTTCAAAATTTGTATACTGGGGTCTTCCTGAGATTAAGAAAGTGTCATGTATTTAATATTCTTTCATAGAATTTTTGTCTATTAATTCTCCTAGCCTTTTAACCCAACTAGGCCACTTCTGTTTTTAAGGTTCTGCAACAGGTATTGCTGCTTGAACTAGATAAAAATTATGTGTTTGAAGCTGCCTGCTGATAGCTCTGATGCCTTTTAGGTCTTCTATCAGAGGAAAGAGTGATGCCTTCTCCATACGGCTCATGCTTCCATATATGTCTACCAGACCTCTTATTCATTTATTTTTGAAACTAAAGAGACCTATTCTGCCTAATCATTCCAAGTAAAGAGGCCCTGTTATAATTTTTTATCATGCATGTCTCTGTTGTTGTTAAATCGGTGATTTCAGGGTGCATATTCCTTCACAGCCTTGAGAAAATATTTTGCTTTATGCACTGTGAGTAATCATACTGTTTCAATACAAACCCTCACTAGGGTTCTGGAGATAAAGAGAAAATTATGATGATGAGTAGTACTTTCATAACTGAAGCAAATCAATTGTTTTTCTGCAGAATTAATGGGAAGGCATGCAAGGGATGAACAGAAAGGCCACATTCATTATGAAGAAATTAATTCTCTCACCCTTAACTATAGCAGTTACCATATAAAAAAGCATTATGACACTGCTGGTGGCTGCTGGCTTGAAAAGTTAATTGTTGTACAGATAAACAGCCCTATGAAAGCCTTTTTTTTTTTTTTCACCTGTACTTCTCTCTAATATTTGGCTTTGGGGATTTCTGGAAGAAGAGGAGTTTCTGTTTCATCAACATTGTCTCATACTCTGCCTTCATTTCCAGCCTGGGGACAATCTGATCTCCTGAATACGGGAAATGAAGAGTTGTGGGTCACATTATTGACCAATATTAATAATAATAATTAGCATTATCATCATCATCAAAAATCTGGTTTGTTCTTACTTAACCTGCTTTGGTACCTGACTTACGTCATTCCACTGATTTCTTTGAGAATTCATTTGCTGCTTCTCCATAAACATGTCCGATTTCTTAATTCTCTGCATTTTTCCTTGGCTGGTTATGTCTTTTAACGTGTTCTGATTTTTTTTTTTTTAACAGAAGCCATAAGTATGTTCATATTCTGATAGAGTATCTGCATAACGCCAAGTGGTCATTTTGAAAAATTAGAAATATGTCTTTTGGAGTAGGATCATAAATGTTGGAGCCTCCGAAAGCTAAAATCACATAATCAAGTCCCCATTGATGGAAGTTTTAAAGATGAGATTGAAAAGGGTGCTAGAAAATCACACCTGGGCTGCCTTTCCTGTGAAATGTTGCATCAGGTGATCTTTCAAGATTCTTTCCAAACTGGGCTGTTCTGTGGTGTTATTTTCTCTGTTTGGGTTCTTTTAGCCCAGGACAGCTGCAGTCAGGTTTCACTGATACACTTCTGAGATATTTCAGTGGGTTTTTTCCTTATCTCACAACATAGGACAGACAAAATCAGAAATGGGAAAAAACTTGAAGCCTATGTTGGATCAATAGTGTCCATTTTTGTTTCTTACCTTTTCAGATTTACTTTTTAGACTTTTCCTAAAATCATCACAAATTTTGGAGGCACAGGCAAATTAATTTGGTTTTATTTAGAAACCCTTAAAACCATTTAACAAGTTCCACAAAATTTTGGAATGTTTTTGAAATACGCACAGGCATAGAAAATACTGGGGAAAACAACTTTCATGATGACAGAGAAGTAGAGGGGAAAAAAAACCCAGAAAATAACTTTGATTTTCTCTGGATTCCAGGAAAACTCTATCTCAGTGAGAAAGCACCTCTTCCAGATGGAAAAGGATTCAGAGGAGTTCTGTTTGCTGGAGAAAGTTCACCATATACAAAGCCCAGGAAGTTCACAGTGCATTACAACAATATTGAGTGAGAGAGTTAATTGAAACTCTCAGCAGCTCGTGTAAAAGAGAGAGCACTACAGAAAAGAAAACTAATTCTTTTCATTTGATTCTGAGTCCAAACAGATTATAACCAAAGCCAAGAGCAAGGCCTTTTTATGATTAATTAATGATGGGCTAATTTGCTTTAGGCTACAATGTTTTCCAGCCACTCATTAATCTCAGAAAATGCCACAGGCCACAATTGTTACTGTTTAATTAAAACTTATGTCACAGATGCAAAGCTTTAGAAAGCTGTAAATATTATCTTTTGCCAAGTATTTACATATCCAGAATAATCTGTAGTCAAAGGGAGAAGTACAAGAGGAAGGCAGAGTTCAGCACCAGATGCTTTAGGCTGAGGTAACCTCTTTTTTGTCACTGTGATTCGACAACTCTGAATTTATACATTTTTGCAGCCTCTTTCAGCAACAGTTTTTCATCTCTGTGGCTGATTCTTTATAATTCTATGATCCTCAAGTAAAGCCAAAAGAAAGACTTCTGTTACCTATCATGAGAGATTGGTTCTGTCCAGACAGCCATGAAGTGAAGGCAGAATTCACTCTCTAAACTTCAAGAGAGGAAGATGTCAGAATATAAATGAAGTATTTTAAAAATATTTCTGCAACATTTAGGATTCTTAAAAGCCTGTTCCTGAATCCAAAATAAGGCAGTCCGGGAACAATAAAGCAGTATATCTATGATCTTTATAAGAAAAAGAGAGATAGAACAATGCCCTTAAAATATAGAGATTGTTTACCTCATAAATTTGCAATAAAATCCATTACTTTTTTTTCTTTTTTTTTTCTTTTTTTTTCTTTTTTTTTTTTTTTTTTTTGAAGGGCATAACTGTAAAAACACCAGACTGTAGAAATCTGAAAGTTGAAGTGACTAATTTTTCTTATAAGACTGGAAGTTTTTTTTCATTAAACTGTTACCAAGTAAAGAAATATGACAGTTCTAAATCCTAGTCGCTAAAAATTAACTTAGTAATAAGATTTAAACCTAAAGAAAAATCTATGGTTTCCCTGACATCTATGTCTTTGATGAATAAAAATTCTAAGACAATTGAAATTAATCCTAGGTTTCATTTTAATTTTGTAGATCTCCATTCTAACTGCAATATTAAGATATTAGATGTTGAAAAAGCAATAATTGTGTATAAAAGTGCAAAAACAATAATGCAAAATGTGTATAAAATTGTACAAACTGTGTTTTCTAAAACAGCAAGCACACATAACCTGACATATCACAACAAAAGCTGCCACCACCACCTTAAGGACCAGCTGTCCTGAACCTTCTTTTGAGCCAGCAGAATAGAATGTCTTGCAGCATCCATTTCAGAAATCACATCCTTCTCATGAGATTAATTTGAGAGATGAAAAGTCAGGGTAAAGTTGACCCCACTGGCCCCAGGCTGCTGCATGTGAGAGTTCTTGTCTGGGAACAGAGGGACACAAGGCTTTCCCAGAACTAGGTGGATGGAGGCGCTGAAAGCAGGAGATTTCTCTTTTTAGTAGAAATATTCTTTTGCTTGAAAACAGACCAAGACCCTTGGCTGAGGGCCCCTCAGTTTGCATTTGGATGGACCATGATTCTGTAAGGGTTTTCCTGCTGCAAACTCTAAAGTTGCTACCACAAAAAAGGCAAGTTAGAGAGAAAACTGTGGAAATATTGGGTAGCAAAACTTCACTTTTATGTTCTTTTTAATAACTTTTATATAGAATTAGCCAGATTCATAGACTCCCATAATCTTTTTTTCGCCTCTGTCTCTTGACTTTGGTGCCATCCTCATTGAGGTATAGAGCAAATAAGTATCACAGGCATCTAAAGCTCCTTGTAGATAAATTACAATGAGGTGCTTCTTGACTCACACAGGGCCATCTTTAGATCTAGCTCTTGAAGTTTCTCCTGAAGCCTAGGCAGACAGTTTAGACAGGCTATTTCGTCTTTTCGTTTACTGCAATTTCTTTTTGTTGTTTTTTGGTTGTTTTTTTCCTTAAAACCTCCTTTCATACTGATTACTTGTTTGTGTAGTGATCGCCAGCACTACACTTCTGTTTTTTTCTGAGCTGACTTTTCCTTATCTCTGGTTTTTTGTCATTTTTTACTTTGGTCAGGTTGCTGCATCCTTATCTTCAGCAAACCATTTTTTCTTTTAATCTCTTTTGATCTTTCTCTTCTGTATATTGGGCTGTCATTTTCTGTGCTTTTCCCCTTCTGTCTCTGTGTGTATGTCTGTGTGTTTGTGACTAGCTTATGATATTTTCTGGTCCTATTAAGAGATTTCCTTTGTGTTCTTCCCTTTATTTTTAATGTTTCTGCTGTTATTTTTGTTCTAATTTTTTTCTCAGTCTGTGCCATTTTATTTACTTCTTCCCAAATCTTAACACATTTTTCCCCCTTCTGGATAATCTCATTGTGTTTTCTATTTTGTTTTTCTTTATGTGTTTTTTTTTGTTCTGACTTCTTGAGTGTTCTTAGAGATCAACTTCACTTCTGATTCTGTTCCTAAAGTAACTATATATACAGAAATGCACATACCTTCTCTTTAATTTCACTACGCTGCATGAATAGCAGGAAATAATTTAAATACCTTCTTGTGCCAAATTCTTCACTTTTCTTTTTAGCTTTGACTTTATTTTGGAAGAAAACAGCATGAGCAAGTGTACCCCAAAGAACAGCAACACATTTTTTATTTTTCTGGCCCCTCACCTGACACTAAAGCCCCTTTCTGCTGCTGTGGCAGCAAAGAAGGTGCTCATGGAACACCAGTTCAAGGCTCCTGTGCATTGAGGGGATGCCAGAAGTAGTCACTGGACAAATGAAAACCAAGTTTGGCCTGTCTTAGCCTTGACCTGAACATCTCACTAATGATTAGCAATGAAGTAGACATCACTGATCGATTTTCACTTTTCTGATAAAATTTCTGACAAGCAGGAGAACACTGTGCTTTGAGGAAATAAAGAATATCAGTGTTTGAAATGGACTTCAGGTCATTGCACATTTAGAGTGCAAGTCTTGGATGTTTTGGAATAATACTGATGGTGACATGCTAATATGGCTGGTGCCTCAGTCCTGTGCAGAAACTGATTTTATTTTCTGCATCAGGAATTTTTAAGCTTTTTTTTTTTTTTAAACCACCACAGGGAAACCTGTATTGCTTTTCAGGCTTGCATCCCAGAACTCTTTCTAAGGAGGAGGAGAAGGATGGCTGCATACCTAAAGAACCCAGTGTATTAGTTTCCTCCTCTCAAGAGCTATCTCTGCACTACATTCTGACATTAAACACCAATTCAAGTACACAATCACTCCTTGAAATTAAAACTTGAGATGCCCTTTCCCAATGGACAGTGTTAAAATCCATCTCACAAGCTCCTTCTCCCTCTGGCCCCTTTTGCCCTTTGCTATTGAATTAGAAATTTTACCAGGCTTTGGGGGTTTGTTTGTTTGTTTGTTTGTTTGTTTGTTTTTATTATTATTCCGTCCCCAGTCTCAGACTGTTATAGCAGATACTCACAGCCTGGTGCTCTGGAGAATCCTGGGAGCAAGAGTTATGGTTTCAATAACCTAATGACAAGAAGACAATTGTGTCTGATCCCTCTGTTCCTCGAGCCAGCGCTCAAAACTTTGGTGGAGGTGGCAGCATTTTCCTACTGCACTTGGGAAGGGAACTGAAAAATTGTTATCTACTCTCTTCCTTTGCAGTGAATACTCTCCCAAAATAGTCCCAAATCATGTTCCACTGGACCTGATGGAGGCGGAAGGAATAAATTCTTCCTCCTCCCCATAGTTTGCCATTTTTTCTATAAATAATGCAGACAGATCCAGTTAAGGCCTTTCAAGTGAGACAGAGAAAGGGGCCTCCACACCGCAGATTCTGATAGTGAGTAGAAATACAGGAGGTACTAAACTAAGCAAAGGTGAAAAGGCTATCTCTGGGCAAGCACAGAGATGCCAAAACACTGAAAAGCACACGCATCTGAGGGAGTGGGTAGGAATTTGCCTTTTTTATATCCATTTTCTCTCTTTTTCCATAGCTTATTCCATTCCTCACTTTTCCTGCTACCAGACTTTACTACTCTTTGATTTTGTCCATCACTTACTAGTCCTTCATATTTTGTTTTTTCTGATTTAATAAAACAACCCAGCTGTGCTGTCAATTGCAAAATGAGGAGTCTAGTCTTTCTGTAGAAATTACACTCATTGGAGAGCATTGAACTTGATGCAATGAAGTCAAATTATGCTAAAAAAAAAAATCTGTATAAAGAAAATCTCTTCACAAAACAGTCTAAAGCAGTGTGATTTTTTTTCCCCCTCCACTTGTTGTCCAGCAATTATTTAAAATCAGATGGACTAGGATCTATCCAAGGTTTTTTCAGTTTTTTGGGAGATATCAGGGTGTTGCTCCTACTGGTATAAACTTCATGATATTGTTACTACAAAGCCCCACTCCTATTTGGGAAAGTTTGAGTAATGAAGAGCTTATTGACCCTATAATGAATTATTATTGGTATTGGTATTTTTTATTGTTATTGTTATAGTAAAAACAATTTTTCTACTTACCAGGATGTTTTGAAACAATAATCAGTTTGCATACTGCCCCACATTTCCATGATGGTTAGTAGAAAATCTATTTTTAATAACTTGCTGCAAATCTGGTAGAAAGTCTACAGAACTGACCAAAACTAAACACTGGATTAGGAACTGTGCTGGTTTTGCCTGGGCTGGAGTTAACTTTCTTCCTAGTGGCTGTTATGGGGTTCTGTTTAGGATTTGTGATGAACACAAAATTGGTAATTTAGAAATGTTTTGCTATTGCTGAGCAGGGATTACACACAGCCAGAGCCTTTTCTGCTCCTTGTTCTGCTTTTACCAAATCTTCCAAAATCATGGGATTAAACAAATCCATTTGACACTGCCTTTTTAATGTCAGCAAGTCAGGCATCACTTTGTTCCTGGCCAGGGTTTGTGTGTCTGGCTGACAAAACTCTAGCCTCCACACAGGCACAGACACAAAACTCTGTCATTTATTTATACATTTTTCTCAAACAAAAAACTAATGTCTGGTGGTTCTAAATTACATAATCCTCTCTCATTAATCAGTATTCTCTCCTCTATCAGTTATTAATTTCTCACTTCTCATGCTAACTAGTCCATATTTTTTAGGTTTTTTAGCATCTTTTTCCTCTGGTTGGGGTTTTCCAATGCATATACTGAGTCTTTTTTGGTCTCTTCTATATCTTCTATTTGCTGCAAAATGCCCTTATGGCCCACTGCATTCCAGATGTCCAACCTCAACCATACACCTCTCTCTCTCCCCTAGGCTTTGTTCATTGAAGCATATTAGAGTTAGTTTATCAAAATTGAAAGTTTCAGTAGTTTTCCCAAGCTGTGCTCCTACAAAAGTAGCTCATGAAAACTTTGACAAATGCTGCCTAAGAGTAATTTAGGAATAACACACAACTCATAATTAGTATATATATGTGTGTGTCTGTGTGTGTGTGATGATTCATTAAAACAATTAATTTAGGCATGAATTAAAGCCATTAAATGAAATTATTAAAAAGTTTTATTGTTTCCAACATTGCTGTTCTTGGGAGGGGGCTGGGGGTGCCTGGGGTGTCTGGAGGGGACACAGCCAGTTCAGGTGCCCAAACTGACCCAAGGGATGTTCCAGGCCACGTGACAGGGTTCAGTATGGAAACTGGGGACAGAAGGAGGAAGGGGACATTTGGAATGATGGTGTTTGTTTTCCAAGTCATTGCTCTGCAGGATGTGACTTCGCTCTGCTGCAGGTGCTGAACACCTCCTTGTCCATGGGAAAGAGGGAATTGATTCCTTGGGGTTTTATTGCTAGTGTACAGGCTTTTGTTTTTGCTGTTAAAGTGTCCTTGTCTCAATCCATGAATTCTCCAGCTTTTACCCTCCAAATTCTCTCCCCATCCCCTCTGGTGGGGCAGTGAGTGAGCAGCTGCCTGGGGCTGGGGGTTAGCCAGGGTTTGAACCTAGACTGGTAGGTACCAAATTTGGGAATGTATCACTGAATTATTGTGTGGAATGCTGAGTGGTACAGATTAGAAAATTCTTGAAAGCAGAAACCTAAATATGTTAGAATAAAGACAGATGTTATTTGCACAAATGCATTTTTGTAACCAGGAGTGATCACAGAGGTGCAGGGAATAACTTTTAAGGGCCAGATTACCAGCTGATATAAAACTGCAATGTCCTAAACAAGCTCTGTAATGTTGAAAAGCATTCCTAGGTTATTTATTCTTTAAACCACTATCAGACCGGAAGATTAGATGGTAAGAATACTTCTGAGCAAATATCAGGAGAGTATTATCAGTTTCAGATTCATAATGAAAGGAAAACATAAGGAGCAACATTGTGAAGGGGTATTTCTGTTCAAGCTAATACAGAGAGGAGATGTCACTTTAAAATACACATTTTGAGTAAATGAATTCTCAGGAACATCATTACTGAACAAAGCCACATCAGCATCTAAAGTTCTAGGTCCTGAGAAAAGAACTATAACAATAAAAGGAGGATCCAATGCAATTTCACGTTTCTTTTGAGGTTGTTTGTGGCAGCATATGTACAGGAAAAACTTTCATATTCCCCATGGATCTCAAAGATTTGAAACTAGTGTTACTTTACATTAATTTTATCACCACATGTTCAGGGTAAAAGTCTGCGTAATAGTGCTTTCTAACCAATTCTTTGTTACTTATGTACGAAGGATGAAAGTGGCAGAGCTATGAAGGAGAGGTAAATGGCAGGGAAATTACAGAATTAGTGACAGACAGGATAATACAGCAAAAAAAAAAAAAAATTACCTTTTGAAAGACTTATATGCCACCATCAGAGATAAGAAAAGGTGGGGAGGAAAAATAAACCCACAACCTTTTAGCAAACCAGAGCTTTTCAAGTATTTTAGGGGTGCCTCTGAGATGTGATGTGAAAGTGCTGGAGAGTTGAACCCAGCCTGTGCTGAGCAAAGCTCCTGATAAATATTGTAACAAGGGCTATTTACGCAATCAGAGGACGGGGGGGGGAAGGATGCTGCTGCATTAGGAAAACTCCATAAAGTTCAGGAAGGTCCACAGCTGCCATCAAACTCCGCAGTTGGGAGGCATATTTATTTACATAAAAGTCAGACGATGCATTAGACTGTGCCTGCCTAGACTCAGATAGATGAAAGGAGTCACAGCTCCAAATGAATATTAATCCACTGCTATGGCTAATTTTAACAGCTTGAAAGTCAACAAACACATTTGTCTTGGGTCCGAAAGGAATAGATGTGCTTTTGAAGTGCAGTGATGAAATTATTGTAGGAAATAAAAAGCTAGCTATTGTACCAAGCGTTGGGAAAATGAAACAGTGTCTTGTCAGGTATCTAAAGAGAAATGAATACAAATAAATTTTAATTAAATGTGAGAATTACAACAATTTTTTATGCTTCAAAACTATGCATTACACCTCATTTATCTTTACTTCTTCACTGTTATTAATGGGCAAAATTGGCTTTTACTAGCTGTGACTCTCAAATGTTATGAAGATGTTCTTTTTTCCTCTGTGTGTCAAAACACATCTCACAAACATGTTGTCACTGACCTAATGTTGTTAGTGCCTGATGGAACTCAGCAGAAAGCAGTAAAATGGGACTGAGTTTTCTCTTCCATTCCTACTGAAGTCCATGGATACTGAAATTGGCTCTTAAACCAGTTTTATGATGGCATTGGTTGACTTACTAGTTTCCTCCTGCTTTTTGGACAGTAAAGGAGAGATGGGTGAAACTTTTAAAAATTATTTAATTTTTTTCATGTCCCAAGCAGCTTTTCAAACAGAATTTAAATGTGCATGAGAGAAAACTGATAAACCAGGGAGAAAACCATTCCATAGTGGAAAAAGAAAGTACAGTAGAATACATGATATTACGAAAGAAAAACTTCTAAGGATCAATCAGGAGAGAAGCTGGCAGAGCAGAACTAAGGTTTGAAGTCAGGTTCTGATCACCACTTACAGGGGACATAACACCAAGGACATCAGATTGGAGCACTGTGTTATGATGTCATGAGATGGTGTAAAATGTAACCTTAAACACTGGAATTTCCTTTAGAACAATAATACACTCTGGAATTCATTATAATATACCAAATATCTATGGATTTCTTAGATATCATACATTTCCACAAGAAAATATGGTTTCTGTGAGCCAAAAAAGCACCCTGGAAGATCCTGTGTGTGAACTCTTCATGACCAGCATGATGACATCTTCCATGAACCATCAGAAATGTGAAAATTATCAAAAAAAAAATATATTTCAAATGTATATTTAAAAACCTGCAATTGGGATATTTTTCAAATAATGGACAAGAAGTCTTCAGCCTAGTCACTCACAGATATTTAACACCCACATTTGTACATTTGTACATGTTTTAATGTTATCTTTATTTGTTGCAAGAGTGTGTACCTCTGGTTTTTTTTTAAATGTATGTGTGCATTCTACATAACTGATCATGATACCTTCAGATCAACCTTTACAGAGACAGAGGTCTGAAGGTCATCTACATTCATGAGATGGGTTTTTTTCCTTTTCTCTCTCTCTCCCTCTCCCCCTTTTTTTTTTTTTTTTTTTTAAGTCCTCAGGCTAAGGTTTGCAACACTTCAGTATCTCCTGCTTGGGTAACTGAACACAATTCACCAACAAGGAATCTGTCATTATTTGGTTCCAAAGACATTGCATTTTTAATGAGCTCTCATGTCCTTTTCTAATCCAGAGAAGTCCATTCTATACAGCCTTATCAGATCAATTAGGACTCTACCCAGGCAAACCACGAGCTTCAGGAGATCATTTTACATTAAAAATGGGAACAAGTTAAAAATCATCTTTCTTTTTAGTCCTTGGTCTTATAAGTTCCTGCTTCCTCCACTTCCAGAACTGAGTTTTCCAAGGACACTGTTCACACACCACCTTTACTCCTTTACCTTTGGGCTCCCCACAGAGCGAAAATGTTTTCATAAGGCATTTTGTACTCTCTTTTCTGACCGTGGATTCTTCACATTCATGTTAAACGTTCACTGTGCTCACACCCTGACTCCCAACCCCTGGAACAAACTGCCAGACACTGAAGAAAGTGTGTTTTCATTATCCCTCCGTAACCCCCATCTTCCCAGTATTGCAACATCAAAGTGACATATAAATTTTTCAAAACTGGATATCACCTCTCAGGATGTAGCCATCAAAGTGAGCTAACACTATTTCTCAACTTTACTTGAACTTAAATTTCCCCTGCAGGTTACAGGGAGTTACATCAGCTTTGTTCATTTTTAAGAGTTGCACAGGGTCAGCAGCAGCTCAGAAGCAGATTTTACCTGCCAAAAAAAATAGATGTGCATTCTTTCTAATGACAAGTCTCTATTCAGAATAACTTTTTAATGTTGTGAATGAAAAGCTTGGTGAAAAACACAGACTTTGATTTTAAGAAAGCAAGATTTATCAGGCAAACTAAGTGCTGAAACGGCAGAGAATCAGTTAAGCAATGATGGAATCAGAGAATCTTGGAATCATAGGCTCAGGGAATCATAAGAATCACAGAAACATGAAACTAAAAAATCAAGAAATCATAGAATCATGGTATCAAATGATTGTGGAATTACATAGGCAAACAATTATAAAATCAAGGAGTCACTGAGCCACATACTCATGTAATCACAGAATAATGGAATATTTGCATAATTAAGCCAAGGAGTCAAAGAATCATTGCATCAGAGAGTAATGGAATTAAAGAATTGTGGGATCATTACAATTTCATCACAGAGTCATGGAATCACACAACCACAAAATCAGAAAATAATCCAGTATAGAATCAGGGAACTGTAGTGTCATAAAAACTTGGAATCAATGGATCATAGGCATACAGAATCATAGATGCAAGGAATCATAGACTCAGGGAATGACAGGGTCATAAAGTCATAGAATAATTGCAACATATAGAGATACATTCACAGAATCATAAAATTATGGTATCAAAAATCATGCATCATCTAATCAGACAATCATAGAATCATGAAATCATAGAGTCATAGGATCATGGAATTGTGGAGTCACAGAGCCATTGCATCAAAGAGTAATGGAATCAAATAATGGGGAAACCATAGAAAAACTGTGTCATGAAAACATGCAAACCTACACAGAGATATAAACAAAATAATTCTGTCAGAAATCATATAATCAGGGAGTCATAGAGTCATGGAATCTGTGCATCACAGACCCCAAAAAACCATACAATTACAGAGTCACTGAATAATTAAATAATAGAATGAAGGTATCATATAATTACAGTATCTTGGAATTATGGAATTGTGGACTCAGAATCATTGAATGCAGGAGCACAGAATAATTTAATAATAATATCAGAGAATGGCAAAATAATTGAATAATTAAATCACAGAATTAGGGAGTCATAGTGTAACAGACGAATAGAGACATACAATGAGAGAATTATGGAATAATGGAATCATTAAATCATAGAATAATGGCATCATAGAATCCTAGAATCAAAGAATCATGGAGGCATAGAACTGGAGAATTGCAGAATCCTTGCAACCTGCATTGTATTCCCAGTGTTCCCAGGCAAAGGCTGACCACTGGTACCACATTCACTTAAAGTTGCAATAACTAAGGATAAATGAGTCATTTTTATATATATAGATATATTTTTAAACCTGCAGAGAACTCTCCTTTACTGTAAAGACAACAAAAATACACATTCTGTCTTTTAATTTATAGAAGTGATTTTGTGAACCCCAAAACACTCAATTTTTTAGCTATGCAAGTTATTTTCCCGCAAATGTGTTTTATTTTTTTCTAAGAGTTCATGTGTTTAGATCTATCATCCAAGAATGAAAAAAATATTTTATTTTTATACATACTTTTATATATTTGTTAAAATAGAATAGAACACATTTTATTTTATTAACAGCTTCTAACACAAGTGAAACACGTGGACTCTTTTTCTTTTTCTTTTTTTTTTTTTTTTCCATTTTGGTTATTTTGAAATTCTCTGGACCAATAGGAGTGAAGAGAAGGACTTGAGAGTGAGAATGGAACTAGAAAAGATAATGAGAATGACACCACACTCCCAGCATTCTAGTGCAAGGTGGTGACAGGGTGACATGAGGAAGATATAAGAGGAAAAAATATGACAAGGGAGGAAAATATAAAAAGTCAGTATCTCAGATACTTTCTCATTGTCACTTAACATTGTCTCTCTTCACTAATTCCTGTTGACTAATTTCTAGTGACTTCAGGCGGCTTCTGCTTTTTTGATGGTAGATTTTTGTTTGGGTGGTTTTTTTGTTCCTTATCAAGGTATCAGCAGCTTTGTTTGCAGAAATTGCTAAATTAAATGACAACATGTCCAATAATTATCTCACATGCACATATATTGTACACTTAACAAACACTTTCATTATGGCTAGCCCCAAGTCATACTCTTCCCTGCTCCTTTTAGTCAGGGAAATTTGAATTTGGATTCAATCCATCAGATTCAGCTTTGATTTGTCCCTGCATAAAGCTGAACATAAAGCCCTTTTTCAGGCTTTGCATTTACAGTCAGTGCTGTATTGATACCTGTCTCACCTCCTGACCACTCTTTTTGAGCCCCATTTCATTTTTGACAGCCTCAACAGGCAAAGGCCTCAGCCCATCAGAATGTGTGGGATTCCCCAGCTCCTTAAGAACCCCTGGCTATTTATGGTGCCCATGGCTTAAATGACTGTACTTTTTAATAGCCCATTTCTAGATGGCCATGGAACTTCCAATCCCTACTTTAGACAGAAAACAATGCTTTACTTTTATGCCCCTTAAACCATAATTTGGAGTTCCAAGTGGATTTATATTCTTTGCTTCCTATACATTTCAGCCTGGGTAGTATTTCTTACTTTCAATCTGTTCAAGTCCTGAAAGGTTACAAGAAGTCCTTTTTCCACATGTTCAGGTTAAGTGGCATGGGACTGGAAAAGTTGTATACCTGCCTGATTTAGTGACAAAAATACACAGACCACAGAATAGGATTACAGCATCTTAAATCACAGGACTTTTAGGAAATTTTGGATTTTCCAGGATGTTATCATTAGCAGAAGGCAGCATTTCTGGATTCAGGACAGTAATAGCTATGAAGATGAGGACAAGCCTCAGGAGAGAATCAGCACTGACAGGGGGGCTGGCCCTTAATCCAGATCTCAAATCCCACTCCTAGATTTCAAAGGCAAAAATTGTCACTTATCACTTATACCCAATGTGGACTAAACCAACAGAAGATATCCACAGTGGAGCACTACTCAGCTGAAAATTTCAGGAAGGGAATAGAAAAAATAAAGCTGACAAATAGATTGGAGGCTGAATCAAAGAATATATATATATTAAAAAAAAAAGGAAATAGCTTAAGAGGTTGCAATTAATTATAGTAACAAATAGACCTTTACTTTGCAATATACTTCAGTAATTCTGATGCTTGTAGAACACCAAAAATTTACACAAATAACAGAAACAAACAAGATGAATATATCACCTTCTATAGTGTAGAAGAAAATATATAACCAAAGTAAAAAGAAAAATTTCATTAAAAATACACAATGGAACAACAATATTGGGAGATAAGAGCTTGAAGTATATGCTAGTCTTCAAAACTACAGTATAGCTGTAATGTCTGTAAATAACCCTTAATTAGTACAGTTATTTCATTTTAGAAGCATTCTGTACTTGTAAAAGTACATTGTCATGTACACGATATCAGTTCTCCTCTGATAACTTTAATTTCATGTAAAGGTAAGGGTTTGAAACTTTCTTTTGTGGGGGGGGTGATGTTGGGGATAGTGGTGGCAGGGGACAGGAAAGAAAATTCAAATTCAAGATACCCTCTGGTTACCTAGAACTGTAGTACAAGAAAAAAAAAAAAGTTGCTATTTCACATATTGACATTTTTCCATTTTCTTTCATCTTCCTGTTTGGAAAATGAGAAAAGGATTGAGCAAAGGTTCCTCTTTTTCTGCTGGAAAGCTGTAAGTGTCAATCTCTGAGTTGGTATCCAGCTTCCTCCATTAGCAGATAGCAAAGAGGTGCCAGAATCTCAGGCACAATCTGAATAAAGAAAACACACAGCCCTTCAGATTCTTGCAATATTTTCCTTAACAGTATGGTAAATCTGAAGTACATTGTCTAATAACTGCTGCTACATTCACTATAAATTTTTTTAAAAACCCCTTCTGAAAAAATTTCTTCTCCAAGTATCCTTACATCATCACATGAACATTACAGGATTCTGATTTCTTTTCTTAAAACAGAGAGCAAAATGATTTTTATTTCCCTAGGCATAGGAGACAAAATAAATACATAACACTGGTTCAAATAAAAGGGATAAAAAGAACTCAAAGACACCAGAAAAGGTCCAAAATTTATTTATATCTGAATAACAATGCAAAATGTTTCAAAGTAAAAGCTGCCTAACATACCAGCTTGTATTTATAGATTCTAGTTTACAGATTTTTTTTTCCTTTTCCCTCCAATTTATGTCAAGACTTTTAACATGACATTTCAAGACTGTGTTTACTAGAGAAAACTGATCAAAATAAATCAGTCACTTCTGAAATAAGGGCTGGGAAATAATATGCTGCTTTGCCTAGTACATACTAATAGCTGACCTCTAACATTTCCCTGGAAGTTGTCATTTATCTTGGATTATAGTGCAAAGAGCTTTCCCTTGATTTTCAGTGTTCCTCTTTAGTAAAAGTGATTACCTTATGTGTGTGAAAATCACAGGGGTTTAAAAAGATAGAATTAAAATGAAAGCAGGTTCATCACATAAACAGCCAGGATCTTGATGAAAGACTGGAAACAGAGCTGGTAAAAAAAGAAAACTTAAAAGTGTAAAATAAGCAAATGGCCATTATAGAAGAACCTGAAAATCCTTCCCCAAACTGTTCAGAGTGTTGTTCAGGTGTTGGCTGCCAGGTTAACTGAGGGGGGCTGAGAACTGACACACATATGGGAAATTTTCCAAGATTTACCTCAGTCTTCTCTTAAGACTGATCTCACCCTCTTCCCAATTCCAGCACTCATTATTTAGCCCCAAATGGAGATATAAGCTTATACCACAACATGACCAAAAAGTCACAAAATCTTATGTTACCCTTTTCATTCTAACTGAGGTCAGAATTTTAAAAAAAATTGCAGGAAATGGGACAGGATCTCAAAAACTATTATTTCATTTTCTTGTTTGCTTGTTTATGAATGTAAAAATTCTCAGCAGGTGCATTTGTTGCTACTGATGACACCAAAAATGTGACAAAAACTATGTTTTGGGGAAGGCAGTGGCCTCTGGATACAGGGATGAAATTTTGTTTTATATTATGTAGCATGTCTTGCTTGAACTTCACCTTCCTCAGTGGCATGGTTTGCCTGAGGCTTTTCCTTTGTTCCTTCCTGTGCAAGGTACATAATATTCCAGAGCAATTAAAAAAGGCACATGGATCTCTCCACTGAAATCCTTTTTAAAAATAAAATAAACTTTTGAAAAAATTAAGAATCATCGTTTCACACAGTTGCAGAGAAAAGAAAATATCCATTCTACGAGTTGATAATAGTCAAATTAGGTCTTCCTCTCAAATGAAGCTGGAAGCTTTGTGGAATATGCAGTTTGTAGGCAAAGGCAGTGGGGATAAGAAGTGAAGAGCTGCTCTCTGCATGCCTGAGAAAGCTGGATGATTTGAATGCAAAGATAACAAACATTTATCTTGGTAAGTGGCATGGGACGGAATTAAGCGCTGTTGGATAACTACCTTTGAGAATAAAGAGCATGTAGAGATGCTCCTATATTTTTCTCCTTTTAATTATATGCTGTAGGTCATTAAATCTTCTTATCATACTCCTACACATTCAATTCTTAATGTAACTTGAATGTAATTGCCTGTTTTACCAAACCAGATTGGAAGTTAGTCTTTCTTTAGCAAATTTTTATTGCAGGAGCAGAGGAACCAGACAATATAGTTTGGGGGTCTAATTTGCATGCATTATATCAGATGCCACATTTTGTTTCCTAGGGGGAAGGAAAAAAAAAAAGAAAAAAAAAGACAGAAACTGGATCCAGACACTGTTACTGCTCTGTGTCACTGTCATATTTCTTCACTGTATTCTGCCACGAGCATACATAAGGCAAAACTCATCATACGCTGTACACATAAACTTAAAATGCTGTTCTTGTAAAGCACTTCGACTATCAACATATTTCTGAATCCTAGGGCCAGAATGGATTTCATTTCCTGCATCAGATGAATGTTGGCATCAGCTTTTGACAAACAAACAAACAAAAAAAAGGAATTCTGAAGTTCCATCTTTGAGAGCAATGATCATTAAGTGATAAGGCATGTGACTTCCTACTCTGGAAAATTTGAAAACTTCAGTCCACAGAGCTCAGAATCTTCTGAATATGTTTTATTTCAAGTTATCCCAAAATTGTAAAAGGGCACTAACTCCAGAATTTACTCTGCTGTTTAAAATTTCACTTCCCACATCTAGCCTGGCTAATGTGCAGTTAGATTTAAGTGAAGAGAAAGGCATCTCTCAGCTACTCTCTTATTAAAAAGAAAATTGCAACAAAGATGCTTCAAATAAAAGAAGAAGAATAAAAAATAGGTATACCATATGGTTCTGTGTATATATATATATATATTCAGGCAGTCTACAAGGTTCATAGTCATTGGTCCACAAATGATACCACGTAAGGATGTAATTAGAAATTAATCTTAAAAGAATTTTTAGAAGGAAATACAGTGTTTTGGAATTTCAGCTGGTTTTTGGGGAATGAAGGTGAATGTTTATGATGCAAGCAGATAGAAAAGGATTAAGCTTTCCTGGCCAGGGAATAGTGGCTGTTATAGATGAACCTCCAGCTCACCTATATGGGCTTTAGTTACTCACTTTGGAGAGTGGCTCAGGATGTGAAACTGGAAAGGGCAAAACAGAAAGGAAGGAGTAATATTCAGAAGGGGTTTTCTGGCCTTAATGCACTGGGAGAACAAAAGCAGATGTGTTTGAAGAAAAAAATCAACTGCCAAAAAAAAAAAATCCTCCTATAATGGTCTATGCAAGAAAAGGAGGATGGTTCTAAATCAGGAATACAGTCCAGAAGTGGGATAATACCACTGAAGATGGATGATAAGAGATATAATAAGGAAAAAAAAGTGGTCTGTGCAATGAAAATTGTTCATTTTTGTCCCTCCAAACTCTAAAATACTTCTTGAAAAGAATGAAAATTAAGATTACAACACAGTCACATTGGGTTTAATTTGAAAGACTATGATGCAATGGAGAGAAGACACAGAAAATCAAGGACAAATACTAAGAAACAACAGAGGCAAGAAAGGGAAAGGAAAACACAAGTGAACTGCCTGGGAAAATGAGAAAAAAAAAAAAGGACACTGAAAAAACTGAAAGAGGAACTGAAAAAAGCTAAGTGTATTCAGGACCCTCTTAGTAGCTTAGGTGTTTCTTAAATTAGAATAAGGAAAACACAGATCAAAAGGATGTGTGGTGAGATTAAACTCATCCAGGTTATAGGATCTCGTGATATTTATTTTCATACAATTTCTGAATTATTGATGATCATATGTGAGAAGTAATGGGAAAAGAATGAGCCAAGAGAATTTAAAAAGGGCATAGATACTATTTGTCTTCAAAAAATTGTTAAAAAGAGGACAAACTGTCCTAAATTTAATACCCAGGGAGCTATCTCAGCAAATGACTAAAAAATTTATGTGTAAATACTTTGGTGATTAGAGCATGGATCTGTCTATGCCACATGATAGCAAACCAATTTCATCTCTTTCTTTGAAAAGGTCATTTGATCTACCATAAAAATAATACAACAACTGTAATGTAATTTGAATTTTGTGGGACTACCGCACAAGATTTAAATACAGTGGTTGTAAATAAACCCACTCTGAATGCATAGCTAATGTAGCTGAAAAATCTTTTTGGAAACAAATAAATAAACAAACAATCCCTGTTATAAATATTAGCAGTTAAACTTTGCAGATTTCTTCACAATTTAGGAAATCCAAACTGTTTGGAAGATTATAAAAGAATGTCAAAATTTTTCTTCTCTTAATGTATTTATAAACATATTCTGTTCCTGAATGACCTCTTTACTTAGAATCTTACCTGTTTTTGTTTTTTCCCCACACACTTGGAGTATGTGTGTATATGCCTACTGACAGTGTGTAGGTATAAAATCAGATCTATTTGCCCTGGAAAAAGAGTTAATTCTCTGCATTGTCTCTTTCTGGCCTTCACTAAAACAATCTTGATGCAGCCAGGACAACTATGCAATTTAATTTTCAATTGTACAGGGAACTTTTGGCATTGTGCACATTCCAAATATCTTCCATCTCATCTGGGATACCGTATTTTCGCTATTTTCTTGTGACATTTCTCCTACTAATTCCTTAGTTGCACTGAAAACCATTTATCCTGTATCCTTCTGTAATCGCAAGTACCTTTCCTGAAAATAAATGAGTTCTTACATTTCATCCTCACTTTCATACAAATTCCCTTCCTCTTTCCCATTCTGCATCAGCTTTGATCTGATAGGTGGATGCCCCTCAGCCGCATTCCCCCACCATCTGAAACACAGAGTTGTCTCCGTCCAGATGTATTGCCTGAGATTTTCGAGGATTGCTTTGTTTTCCAGTGTGGAGCTGATAATCTGATAACTCCCAAGACACATTAATTCTTACTAATCTCATTCTTGGACATTTCCAGTCCTTGCTGAGGTAGCTCAGTTATCTTTTGCTTCCTAGAAAGCAAACCTCCTCTCTTACTTTCTGTCATCTTTGTCATTGAAAGGGATTCAAAACTTTGAGTCTCACATCTTTCAGGCTAAATACAGTTTGCATTTAAACTAGCAAATAATTAATGCAAAAGGACCAGATATAAAGAGCAAATCAGGATTTAGAGGGATGGCACTAGATGGTCTTTAATGTTTCTTCCAACCCAAACCATTCTGTAGTTCTGTGCTTTTTCTTATTTATTCTACCATTTCATAATTTCTATATTGACAAAGTTAGTTCTTCTCAAAAATGCATTTCCTTTTTGATCAGTATATACCCACAAAAAATTAAACTTTCAGTGTCTACGGAAAACTTTCTTCTTAAAAAAACATTAAGGAGATGAAGAAACAATATCATTGTCTTTTGGAAATTTCTACTTGGAATTTATTTTTACATACCAAAATAATGCTCTGCACCAAATTTCAATTTTTATTTTCTTTCTTTTTTTAGCCCTCCATTGAAACTAGGAGCTGACAGATGGGGATAAAAAACCCATCATTATCTGTATCATTTGGACCATCATTAATGCTCATGGTCTGCAAGATAAGAACCTCAGATCATTTCCTCTGAGGTAAACATTTATGAACATAAATTTCAACACTTCCACTCTAATATTTACTTTGACTGTTAGCATCAGTAAGATCCCAGAGATGTTATGAATAAAGAACTGTTCATGAATATTTTTCCCCAATTATTCCAGTCTGCTTGAGAAACATCAAAGTAGATTTGAGCTGGAATTTTCATTTACAGGGGCTTGAAACATGTAAAAATATTCATGCATCATGGTAAGTGGTCCTTGCTCTGACAAGTAACAAGTCAGATTTTGTCACATAAATATATTGTTAAGCAAGGATGCAGCAAAGGTGTTGGCAAGAGCAATATTTAATCAGCAGCTAGTTTAACTCCAGCTGAAGATGTAAAATGTATAGCAGCCTCTCCAATATAAATCTCCTGCTTGTCCTATGCCTATAAGACTATCTTTGAGGCCACCAGCTCCACATTTGTTTTTCTATTAGTTTTGCCAAAATTTTAGTTTGAACAAAATCTCTCTCCTCCATTCTTGAGCCTTGCCTTCCTGCTAGAGAAGAGATTCTCCACCAAAAAGAAGAAAAAAAAAAAAAACCCCAAAAAAACTGTAAGTCAAATTTTCTCCTGATTTTCATTGCAGTGCCAAAAGAAAAATACAAAAGTGAACTGTCGTGGCTCTTGTCCATATTGCACATTAAATTGTAAAATGCTTTTATTTTTACAGTGAATGTTGGATTTCACCCTAGAGATTCAAGCTATTCATGTTCCAATTTCTACCCACAAGAGAATAAATCCATTGATTCCATTTATGACGATTTTTGAGGTTTTCTTTCCCTGGATTCTAAGACAGTTTTAAAGGACAATTGAAAAGAAATACATTTGGGGAAAGAGTAGCTGGCAAATCTCCCAGGCTGAAGATAATCAAATACCTTCTACTTTGATAGAAGAATTTTAGTTTATTCTTGAAAAGTTAAAACAGTACCACAAGTCAGAAGGAAAAGCCTGTTTACCTCTTAGTAGTCCCTGGAGTTGATAAAAATATGTTGTTAGCTAAGAATTGCCTGTAAATTAATCGCTGTAATTTCTCTGAATATTCTGTGTACTGATTGCAGAAAGTGGCTAGAAGAGAAGCAAACTTTCCTCTTCTTTCACTTCTAGAAAAGATATTCTCTTAGTAGCGGTATTTATTACAGACACCACAGTAATAAATAGTTTTGAATTCCACTTTCAAAATCCTAATCAGTTCTACCTACTCTGAACATTCACAGATTGAAAAGAAATAGTATCCCCTTTGAAATCAATGGCTATTTCAGCCTAAAAGGAATGATATAGTGAGATATATTGTTACTGGACAATATTTTCATTAACACTCTATAGTCAACAAATATCATGCAAGAAATGTTTCTTTTACTTACACTGTTCCTATGAGTAAGGATTAGAAGAGTCTTAAACAGGAGCAAAACAAATCTAAATACAGATTACCTTTCTCTTCACTTTCATGCTGTTATCACACGTATCCAGCTCACAAACTTTTCCCATCTTTGTTATGTCAGCAGCTAGAAACTGCCCAGGGACTGCAGTGCACTGTAGGGTAAACATATCACCAGAAATACAGAATCACTCCAAGAGCATTCCATAGGCAGGATAATAGGGATCTGAAACCCCTTTGTACTCGCCTCCTGCATATTCTCCCCAAATAGCTCCTGTGCGTGGAACCTCTCTGCAAAACCAGAGCAAAACCTGATCTCACAGGGTTTAATTAACTTAAAAATAACCATTGTGGAGAATTTGAGAGGAAAATATCTGGCTTATGTAGGTGCACACAAGCCTGTAAGCAAGCTGGAGGACAGTGGGGAATGATGGAGTATTCTGGAAAATAAAAATTAAGAAAATAAACAAGTGTGAAGCACTGCTCTCTGAAAGAAATACATTTCTTAGCTACAGGGACAGATAACACAAAACTTCCTTCAGATTGTTTTTCAGGTGATTATGTCACATAATCCAGGGAACCAATTTTCCTGGGCTTGATGACTGATATAACAGTAGATTGCTGGTGGCCACTTGATTAGCAATTTCTTTATACTAATGAAGGGAAAAATATCCAAAAAGACAAAGTGGTGGAAGAGGAGACAATTACAATAAAGGAAATAAGCCTCCCTGCATAAGCTGCACTTACATGTTTTGAGGCACATATGGAAATGAGAACTGGCATTTAATTTCTCCCTTTCATATAGCGTTTATTTCGGTCCTACTAAGTTTGTAGCATTTCCTTTAAATTCACCTCCCTCATGTCAGCTCTTCTTACTAAGGAATATATTCTTCTGGACAATTCATGGCATTGGAATCCTAAACTACAGAGAGAAGCTGAAGAAGTAACCCAGTCTAGGTGCAGAGCAAGAAGAGAGAAAGGGAAGAAGGGGCTCACAAAAATGAATTTCTTCCCAGAAAAGTTCCTAATTCCATGGCCATTGTTTTGGTCTTGTAATGTTAACAGAAGGTGTTCAGAAATGCTCCACAAAATTTCCATGTTGCAGCAATGTGATTTGCTCAACCAAATCTGGTTTGCTGCTGCTTTGCTCAAAACCAGTTTTCCTTCTCTGTGTAGATGTCTAGCCTTATGGAAATTGTTAATTTGCAATTCTCACCTCTGCTTCTTTTAACAAAAGTCTCAACTTCGCAAAAAAACCCACTCCATTTTGTCTAATACTTTTTGACAGTTAATTGAAGAATTTAAAGTGTGCTTTGTAAGTCCAACAGAACTTCCATAGAAATCAGCAGAAGGTAAATATATCCTTAAACTGCACCTTTACTAAATATCATGGGGTCTTGCAAGAATAATAAACACTGACAAAAATATGTTCAATTCTCCTTAAGCAAATTATTTAAGCTTTTCTAATAGGAAATTTGAACCCTAGAGCAAAACTGAAATTTTATTACCACAAGTTTTAAATATGGGAGTTTTCCAATTACCTATAGGGGATACTACTTCACAGGATATTTTAATTCTTAATGAAATGGTGGCAGTAATGTAATTTCTCTGTTAATAGTTCTGTTAGCCCATGTTATTTACTCTTAATTTATTTCTTTCTGAAGCCAAACTTAAGGATTTGAGTAAATTTCATTCTATTTACCACCAATGTTGGTTTAGAGGAGGTTAATTTTAGAGAATAAGCATTTTTAAAAGTCAATACAGCAAGTGGCATTAGTTTTGGAGGTTGTAAAGAATTCTGTCTAAATTAGAAAGCGGTCTCACATTTCTGGAAGTTTCTTGGGATGTTTTTTGTAAGTAACAATTCAGATTTGGCAATCTGTTCTGTGGAAAAGAACAACTTTGTTGTGATTTTAGAGTGCCAGATAATGTCAGCACAGATTAAGTTTATAAAGATTTGTATATCATATTTCCAAATAAATTTTTAATACTTGAGAGATAAAAAGAAAATAGATTATTTACTACAACTACTTCAGAGCTTTAGGTTAGATCCCCACAATGGAAATAAAATATAATGTTCTGTGTTCAGATATTAACACAATAATCACCTGAACATAATTCACTGTATCTTCTCCCTGTACTCTCACATCATTTGGAGAAAAAAGAACCAGTGCTTTGAAGTGATGTGGATGACAAATATGGAATAAGTTTCTTATTTCCATGTGTCCTAGGAATCCTTGACACAACCATTTTTTTTTTCCAGGAACAGGCTGCTAAATTCCTTTCAGCTTGACAAAATACAACCAACAAATCTTGAAGTTTATAAAGATCTTTATTTTTTGAAGTGCACTGGGAAGCCAAGAAATAAAAATACCATTCTGAGGTAAAGGTTTGCTGTTATTGTTAAAACACATGTATTAACACTGAGTTGATCATGGAACATCTAAAAGGAGGCTTAGAAAAGAATTGTTGGGGCAATTTTTATGTTCATTCTCCTCCTTTTTTGAAGTTCCAAATTTGGAGTACTGCTATTAGATATAAGCTTTGCCTGCCAGGGCTTATTTTATTAAATTACTTGCTTTTATGTATAAACATCTAAAAAATATTCAAAGATCAGGAATTTTAAATTACACTTTTAAAAAAAAATCTCATTTCCTTGAAACATTGCTCAGATACCACTAGTACTTTCCTTATTTTACATAAAGAGTAGCTAGTAATGGTATAAAGATGAAATATAATCTCTATGTCCAAGTTGAAAATCAAATAGGATTCCTTTGAACATCTGATGCAAGGCTAAATCACCTAGAAATGGAAATTAAGCATGCTTGGAGCATTAGAGATCTAACCAGGACTGTTTTGCAACCCTGTATTTGTCTCTCAGGGCATTGGTTCTTCAAAAAATAATCAACAAATTTTAATAAGAAAATTCAGAAGTACAGAGCTCTTCCACTTTGAAAAGCTCAGTGGAAACAGATCTGAAGGACTTGACCTAAATAGTCTGAGATCCTTCTTTTTAAAAAAAAAGAAAATAAAATGAGGTGATAAAGGGTCTGGAACACAGCTCAGCTAAAAACATAAACCAATAGCCATTTCAAACCAAGCTTAACTAAATCAATCCAAGTTTGCCCTGCGGAGCAAGAGACAATTTGACGAAGGGCCAGGGAGACTTTAGACTGCCACAAAAGGTGAAAAACCAGAAGGAAATAATGCAGCATAACCCAAGAGCAAGACAGACAAAGAGGTGGAAAACCTTAGGGAGGTTATACAGACCACCCACTTCCACTCACTTATTGCTCAGCATAATGTGTAATTAAAGAGCTTTGAAACTGAAACATAAACATTTCCTAATTAGTATGCTGCAGTTTTTCACCAATTTTTTGAATAAGTGTATTAAACTATCCTTCTCCAAGTCATACTTCCTGCTTCCTGTCTTACCAGGGACATAAAACACAACACATTTCTTTCTCCTCCTTCTGATAGATGTGAAATTCATTATGTCTCACCTCCATCTTACCCCAATATTTGTTTTTCAGGAGTCCAATCCTTTCATTTGTTCCTTCCAAAGTTTAGGTAGTTGGTTTCACCTCATTCTTGAGGGCAGCACCCAAAACTGGAAATGCACTCCATGTTAAGGCATTCACAGTTAGTGGTACAGTAAATAAATAAATTTGAGTTATCTATTCACAAAAGTCAGAAAATATTATGCTTGTACACTTTTTTCCTTATAACAACAGTAGAAATAAAGGAAATCAGTGCAGCTTTCAAAACTTTTACAGAAACAGCTCTGCTGAGCTGTATCAAGGAGATATAGATGTGGTTTCTCCAAATAGTATATTTTCCTCCACAATGCTTCTTAAATATTCTAGGGCTGTCCTAAAATTAGCTGCACAATGAAATTTCTTGTCTTTCACTTCCAGTGAGGATCAATCTGCTCAGTATCAGTAGTAACTAAAGATCCTCATCTTTGTCTCTCTCCTTTCTTTCTCTCTGTCTCTCTCTCTCTCTCCCCTTGTCTCTGCCATTAACAGTTCAATCAAACCCACACAATTGGCTTTGCCATGTGCTCTTCCCTAGGGCACAGCCCTGACTGACCATTGGAAGGAGCAGCTCAGTACAAGGGGCTGTAAGGTCCCCAAGGCCGAGGGCTGCTCCAGGCCCTTCCCAGGGCCTTTGGCTGCTGAAGGGCAGCCAGGGTGGCCCTTTGTGACACAGCACCTTGTGTCAGGGCCCTCGGTGACGTGGGACACTGTGATGCCCAAAGTCCCTTGTGATATCCCAGAGCCCTGGCTGAGGGTATATAAGGCTCAGTGCAGGTCCTGGGCTGGCCAGTTCCAGGAGAGTGGCTGTGTCCCAGGACCTGTCTGTGCCAGAGGATGTCTGACATGGAGGAGGACGAGGCAAACCACAAGTCACAATCCCCCAGGCCCTTACCCGGCCCATGGAGAGCCCAGGTCTCGACTGAGCAGCAGGAGGAGG
>VWYE01020359.1:8743-32028 GCA_013398995.1 Alaudala cheleensis
CATTAAGCTGTTTAAAATAAATCATCATTCTACAATTTGCTGGGAAATATTGGACCAGATTCATCCTAGATGTGACTGAACTGGCTTGGATCTAAACCAGAGCTCAGTGTTACATTTGGGAGAGCCATTATTACTGCATGCACTAATGTCAAAACAAGAATATTTTTCATTATCTTGCCTCTAGAGAAAGCTTCTGAACTCAGATTAGTCCAGTTTGCTTCACCCTTTAGCACACTTATGCATGGCCACCTGTATTTCCATCCTCAGTAATCCTGCCTTTTCCTTTTCCTTTTCCTTTTCCTTTTCCTTTTCCTTTTCCTTTTCCTTTTCCTTTTCCTTTTCCTTTTCCTTTTCCTTTTCCTTTTCCTTTTCCTTTTCCTTTTCCTTTTCCTTTTCCTTTTCCTTTTCCTTTTCCTTTTCCTTTTCCTTTTCCTTTTCCTTTTCCTTTTCCTTTTCCTTTTCCTTTTCCTTTTCCTTTTCCTTTTCCTTTTCCTTTTCCTTTTCCTTTTCCTTTTCCTTTTCCTTTTCCTTTTCCTTTTCCTTTTCCTTTTCCTTTTCCTTTTCCTTTTCCTTTTCCTTTTCCTTTTCCTTTTCCTTTTCCTTTTCCTTTTCCTTTTCCTTTTCCTTTTCCTTTTCCTTTTCCTTTTCCTTTTCCTTTTCCTTTTCCTTTTCCTTTTCCTTTTCCTTTTCCTTTTCCTTTTCCTTTTCCTTTTCCTTTTCCTTTTCCTTTTCCTTTTCCTTTTCCTTTTCCTTTTCCTTTTCCTTTTCCTTTTCCTTTTCCTTTTCCTTTTCCTTTTCCTTTTCCTTTTCCTTTTCCTTTTCCTTTTCCTTTTCCTTTTCCTTTTCCTTTTCCTTTTCCTTTTCCTTTTCCTTTTCCTTTTCCTTTTCCTTTTCCTTTTCCTTTTCCTTTTCCTTTTCCTTTTCCTTTTCCTTTTCCTTTTCCTTTTCCTTTTCCTTTTCCTTTTCCTTTCCCTTTTCCCTTTTCCCTTTTCCTTTCCCTTTCCCTTTTCCCTTTCCCTGCTGAAACCAAGAGCTGTTCAGCTGCTGAATGTTTGTGTTCATTAAATGAGGCTTTGTGTACCAACGTTTCCTGTAACAAAACACTGTTCTTGTCACTGTGCCATCTTAAAACGGTGATTCATGGTGAAATCCCTCCAGATGAAGGGCCTTGGTTTAGGTTTTTTGATTGGTAAGTGTATCACAGATTGGGCTGGTGGCTCAGGGTAGACTGAAGCCCTCAGTCTGTCCACAAGAGGGGTGAAGTATTGCACATGTACAGGCAGCTCAGCTTTATGTGCCTTGCTTGGAAGGTGGAACTATCACAGCTGAAAAATTCTTCACACTTTGCAGCCTGGTCCATGTTTAATCCTTTTGGTACTGGCTCTGAGGTTTCAGTGTGGGTTTGGGCAGCTGCCCATCAGAAACTGGACTGAGGACCCTTGCAGGCTGAGAACAGCATCAGGCTGCTGTCAGACACTGCTGAACCTGACCCACTGCCTGTGCCATGAAGCAAATGATCCTTTTCTGTCCCTTGTCAAAGGGATGGAATTGCCTGCCAGCACCCACACTTCTGTGTTGACACTGCTGGCATAACTAATAAAATAAATTAATTTTTCCAAAGGTAATGAGCTTGATATTAAAGAAATGATTCATGCCTGAGATCAAAAGGAACTGTCTTCTGAAGGAGTGTCCCATGTCCCTCCAGGGCCTTAGATTTCTGTCATCATAGGCAAAATCATTCCCTTTGGTTTCTCTGAACCTGGAATTTTTATATTTATTTTGTGAGGCAGTGACTTGGTGAGGATTCAGGTAAAATCATTGATTCTGAGATTGGTATTACACAAGGTACTGCTGGGATATAGTGGTTCCTAACTGTTTTCTGTTTATGAACAACCTACCCCAAGGTGCTAATTAGCTGGAGGAGTTGCATGTACACAGAGCACTGGTTTGTGTCTCTGTAAAAATACATTTGGGGTTGATGTGACTTGGCTTAATTGTGAACATTCTGTGTCTTCTGAAATAGCAAGGTAATAGCAAAAATTTGTGACATTGGTATTTTCCACCTAAAAACTAATTACAAATATTTGGTTAATTCTTAATGACAACCATCCTCATTAAGGGTTTGTTAGATGCAATAAACACATTTAAATATTTTTGTTTGTTTTCCACAAAATCTGGCCACCTCTTGTTTGCACTCAGTAAGATCTGTTCTTGGGGGCTGGTACCTTTGTTCTGTGGTTGTCATCAGCTATTTTCTTGTCCCAGGTGCTGTGCAGGCTGGCAGAAATTCTTCTGTGTGCCTTACTTTGGCATAGAAATATCATTTGTGCCATGCCAGGTGTTTCTGCTCTGAGTTCAAGGATGCCTGAACAAACACAAAGCAAAGCATGGCTGGGTGTAATCTGTGCCTTCTGAGATTTGTTCATGCAGATGCCTCAAACTTAAGTTTTATTTTAAATTTTATTTTGCTCAGAGGAAGAAGGTTCATGTCTGACTCAGATGAAAGCCTTGACTTGTGGTTATTTGTGGGTTCCAGATAATAATGATACATCAGTTGTAAGTTGAACTCTGTGCTTCTGAAGTGGCTGCAGTAGGAGGAACCAGCAGGATCTCCATGGGTTTATGTAACTAAAATGAACACCAATTACAGTGCATTTTTCCCACTGGGACTTAGCCCATCATTTTGTCTAATTATAGTATGAATCCCACAATGGAGAAGCCCTTCTTCAGTAAAGAGCTAATTCCCCCTAGAAATACTAAAAATCTTAACTCCAGTTCTAATGAATTTTGCAATGGCTAAAGAGAGCCTGTGCCAGCCACAGGGAAATAAAAAAGAAACAAAACAAAAGACTCCAGAAAAACATGAAGGACTAGCCTGGGAGACAAAGAAGGAATGTGACAAAGAATGATTTGTATAACTCCTCTCAACCTGTATCTAGGCTTGTACTGAATAAAATGTCTGATCTATGAAACGTTACTTACTGTCAGTTGATTGCTGATGGATTTATTGACATACAATCAAGGAATATTGTTGGATTAGAGAAATTTGGGAAGAAAATGGCTGAAAACATGTTCTACACCACTAAGAAATTCTGAGACAATGAGACCAGTAGTTCTGTCACCAGGCATGTTACATCCCAGAATGGTTTGCCTGTGGTCAAGAGGGGAAAAAACCCTGATTTTCTCACTCACAGCCCTGTTCTTCAGCCCAAGCTCCAGCACTGATTTGATTGGATTTCTGCAGATCTGAGATGGTTCACTAAGCTGCAAAGCTCTGCTGAGGGTTGTTCAAAAGACTGCTGAGTGACAAAACATTCAGCAGAGAGAAGATCTGCAAGGCTTCTTTGGCACAAGGGAGGATGAGAATGACAAAGATTAGCCTGTGGTCACTCAGGGATGAAAACTCCACATACACAAATTTTATTTTGCCTGATGTTCTCTTGTGAGTTTAAAACCAGCAGTATTAAATAAAGAGGCAATGTTTAATATTGAAATTGCCTTCCCCAGCTGTCTGGTGAAATTGAATCCAAACTCTTATTTTCCTTCAATAGAATGCATTATATGTTCATACTTTGTAACACTCCATGAAAGATCTTTCAGACTCACTTACAAGAAAGAATAAACAGCCTTCCCCAGAGCAAGACTGCATTTATTTACAGATTGGTCTGCTAAAAAAAGCCAAACCAAACGAGGATTACTGCTGAAAGATGATACCTTGGGAAGTGAAAACCTGGTAGAGCTGGATCTAATCCCGTGAGGGAGTGACAACAGCTCTCAGGGCTTGCTGGCTGTAGAGATGTTTGTTTGTCATGTTTGTCTTCCCTTCAAGGAAACCACTGAGAGAATTTATACACCCAGAAAGACAAAATCTCTGTTAGACAAAACCTTGCAACTTTCAGATCTTCCTGCTTCAAGTCTTTTGAACTCAAACTACATAGCAGCAGTTCCAGGGAGAGCTGGTTGTTTTCTCCTCATTTTACCTTTAAATTACATTCCAAGATTTTATCTAAGATCATTCCTTGCTATCAGTTTGCTGTGTTCCTCTGTGAGTGGCTGCCACAGTGATGTGCCAATGTAAATGGAAGGAGCAGCACATGGAATGTGCACAGAGGGGAACTGGGCACAGCCAAGCTGTGTTTGCTCACCTCAGGGGAAGGGGCTGCTTGTCCAAAAAGTCTTTCAAAGCTGATCACACCTAGGAAAAGCAGAGGTCTGTGTGCATTCCCAAGTTCTAGCTTGGACTGCTGCATTTGTTTTTCCTGTTTCTGGTTTCTCAGCCTCTGCTGCCTGCTCTGAGGGAGGTCACATTGCTCTAAGGTGAGAAATGACTGGTCTTTTTGTATTTTTACTTTCTATGAACACCCCTGGCCCTCTGCTGTGCTTCATTCCTGTGATTTGTGTTGGCTGTTGTGTCTGGATTCATCTGGATCAAGAATAAAACAGTAGGAGAAAGCTACAGTCACACATCCATCCACAACAGACCTTCCTTGGCCTTGCACGGCTCTGGTATAGATTAATATTCTCTGTGTCATGGGTGCTTGTGTGCCTGCATAAACTGGACACTCTGACTGAAAGTTTTCATGGTAAGTATCTTGCTCTGTCCCCTGCTCTTGAGGTGTGAAGAATTCTGGTGTTCTCAAGTTTCCTCAGGAGAAAAATAAAAAAAAAAGAAAAAAAAAAAAAGAAGGCAACAATGCTGAACTAATCAGTATTCATGAGATGAAAAGGCTTATCTGAGTATTTAAGTGACACAAATATAAAGGTGTTGTCTACAAGCTTTATGTCTGAACTGTGACTTGCTCATGGATAGGGAAAGCAGCTTTCTAGAGATAGAGAAAGGCCTTCAAGACAATCCACTACCTCAAAGTGTGATAAACTTTTCCTCATCTCTTTGTACTTGCTGTTGTCCAGCATGGGCCTTGGAGGCACTGAATTTCCACAAAAGGAGTTTCCTTTTGGGGATGTTTTAAGATTTCTAAGCCAGAAAAAATTAATGGAAAAAGCAGAAATAGAACAAAGTCTCACCTAGGCTAAGTATACACTCAGTCTGTCAGCATTTATTTTCCAAATTGCTTTGCAGCAAATTATTATTCATCTGAGCAGTGTGAGTGGAGGGAAGCAGGTCAGCAGAACAATGATGTATCTACAGTAAATTGATGGATAGTTACCAGCAAAAGTCAAACAAAGGAAAAGCAGCCTCAGCACTCTGATCCCAGGGGTTTCTTTCTTCCTGAGAAGCTTGCAGAAGTGCAGATGGAGAATGCTGCTGTGGTTATCTGTTACCCATCCTTTCAGTGTTGCTCATGCTCTGAAACAATAAACAGCTTGGAAATTCAGTGTAGCATTAGCTCAAACCAAGTGAATTCAGGGTGCTTCCCACTTTCCTCTGTTTTGTTGGACACAAACAACAAGAAGTCACATTTCTTCCCCTCTGGGTGCCAACATGAAGTGCAAACTGGTGTGGTGTTCCCATCCTGACAGAGTCAGTGCTGAAAGGGCTGTTCAGAGCTTTCCCAAGGTGTGAAAGCATGAAAAATCAGTTTGATTCTGCAGTGACAAGCTGTAAGATTTGCCCCTGAGTCTANTTGTGAACAACAGCAAACCCACGTCTGTTTGATTCTGCAGTGACAAACTGTAAGATTTGCCCCTGAGTCTACTGCAGCAACCTCCCCTGGCCCAGATTTGAGCTTCCTGGGGCATCATGTGCTGGCCATGCCACAGCATGACCTTATCACCTAAAGATTATGGAGTAACATTACAGAAAGTGCTGCCTGTTAACTGCTGTGAGCATGAATTAGTTGGAATTAGGATTGCTAAGGCATAAGGAGTAAACTGGAAACACCCTCTTGTGAGTTCTGGGCCAAAGACAGGATTCTGATGTGGGAAGAGGAATGGGAAGCTGGAGGATGCCAAAGCCTATGGCACACTCAAATCCAGCTCGTGGCTCTGTGTTGGCCTGTGGAGAGTTTCCCAGGGCAGCACTTGCTTGCCCACACAGTTCAAGGGGTAGCCCAGGGCCAGTTTGCTCCCAAATCTCCCCTGCACTGAAAGGAGGAGCTTCTCTGCCTGGAGTTTGCTCACACATGTGGGGCACACAGAAATATCCCAGACAGGTCCCACTTGATCCTCCAGCATTGTTGGTAGGGATGTGGTTTTGGTTTGTTATTCCTTTTTTTTTCTTCATAAAACTACATAAATAAACTTCATCCAGTAGCTATTGGTGCCAGTGTTTGAGGACTTGAAGAGGAACTGGTTTCAGGACAACAACCCAGCTTAAATCAGATAAATTTCTTGCTTGCAGAGAAGAACAGATTTCAAGCATCAAAGAATGTTGCTGAGCTCTCTTTTGGCTTTCAGGTGCCTTTTGTTGTCTTGTAATTGATTTTTATTAAGTGGTACAGTGAGAGTGGGACTATGGCCATGCAGAGAGAATTAATGCACAGAGAGTCAGCTTAGGAAGTCTGTGGCTATTAGCTTGATCAAATTATACTTTGAAAATGGGTTAATAAATCTAGAGGAGAAGGGAGGGAGGACAAGGTCTTTTGAATTATTCATTATTTGTTTGACAAGTTTACATAGCCATGAAATGCAGGTGGGAGTATAAGGAGTGGGTTATTTATTAATTACATTTGAATTGCACAGACCTTTTCCTCTGGCAGCCAGATTTGCTTTCACAACTTAGCTCTGACTACAGCTGGACAAATTCTTTTTGCCTTCAGCTGAAGAAATTCTAAGTACCTTTGAAAAATCCAATCCATCAAAATTCAAATCCAGTTTATTTTTTTACTCTTAACATCAGTCATCTTAGGTGTAACTATTCTTGATAAAGGACTGAGGAGGAAATGTTCATATGTCACATTCTGGAGAGCAAGTGTACAAGAAATCAAAATATCATTGTGGGGTTTTTAGACTTTATTTTGATATCTGTCCCCACAGAATGAACAGCAGGAATTGAAGACTGCTCTTACTCTTGCTGGAACTTCACATCCGTCTGGAAAAGCCTGAGAGAGGTGAAGATCTGAGAGGGCTTTATGGGGTGAGGTTTTTGGCAGATGGAGTGCACAACATGCAGCTCCTTTTTGTGAACAAATGTGAAATCTGTGTCAGGAGCTGTAACTGAAAATACCTTCCCCAATCCACAAGTATTTATCCTTTCTCCTTAACATTCTGTGTAGTCTTTTTTTGAGCCCACTGCAAAGACTGAGCAGACTTCACCATCTCTAGCTTCATTTTTCTACCAAAATGTCAACATTTGAGTCTACAGCTCATGTACCAACAAAATACTCTTTGGGATTTCCCCTTTCCAGATATATCTGCATCTGAATTTTTAGCCATGAATGCCATTGTACAACTGCCTGTTTTTCTCAAGGCACATGAATAAACTGTGAACAAACTCACTGTCCATGCCAGAATGAAGATGTAGACACAACACAAAGATGTCTCTTACTTGAAAAAAAGTGCAACCAGTCCATGATTTCACCTCACTGCCCAACCTGGAGCAAAGCAGGTGACTTGTGGCATGACCTATCAGATGTAATTATCAGGAGTTGTCTGTGTGTCTCCTGCTCTCCAAGCTGCTCTAAAGCTGGAGCTGTTCCCTCATCAGCAGTTACCTCATCAGTGGCTGCAGGGAAAGGATATGTAGGGATATATCAGTTCCTAGTGAGGACAAGTCATCTAAGTTTTCATCAATGCTGTCAGTTAAATGGATGAGTGACTTCACATCATTTTTGGGTTTGGAACATTTTTTTTTTCCCCCAAGTAAAATCAAAAAAGGTCCTTTGGGAAGGATCAAGGATCAGGGCTGATCCTCTGCTGAGTTACGTTGTTTGCAAAATCAAGATTTTCTCTGGAGCCCTGAGAGGATATGAAAATATTTTTCTTTGTTCTGACATAGAGAAGGAACATATTGTACATTATCCACCCTTTCTGCTCGATACTTAAGGGTCTGTTAATGCAGAAAATTCGTGCTTGTGGATGGAACTCACGTGGGTGAGGTTACTCAGGGATTAATCCTGTGTGCTTTGGGGAGTCCCACCACACTCCTGACAGCTCCCAGACTAAGAACTCTGGGAGATTTGGGAGCACTGGTGGGTTTTTTGGTGAGAGGAGGCTGGTTCAGACATTTTCTGCTCCTCCAGAACAACAGGTGGCTTCTTCCCCCGCAGGCAGGGCACGGAGGAGGTGAGGAATTTACTCAATACTCAATTTGTTTCCAGTGTCTGATGGGAGTAAGGATGGGGGCAAACTGTGCTGGTTCAAATAATACTCACACAGACTGGTGGAGGGTTTTCTTGCCATGAAAATGTGCCCTCTGCCACATTCCCTGTGGCCAGCAGTTGGTGTGGAATAGTGGCAGCCCCTGAGCCTTTCTGTGAGCTGCTCCCTCAGCTCCTCGGGTGGGAAGGTCCAGGGCACTCAGTGACTCACCATTGGTAGCACTGTGCCTCTTTATTCTTGTAAAAAAACCCCATTTTCTCCAGCAGATGGACAAGTGGGAAGGGAACAGCCTGCAGGAGGGGAAGGGTATGGCTGAGAGACCTGCAGTGCTCCAAGATGCAGCAAAACTGTGCAGAAGTTCCAATAACAACTTCTTAAAGCCAAAGAATGTCAGGCTCCACTAGAGGCCACTCAGCAAACACAGACCAACACATCCCAACAGCCTCTTGGTCCAGACACATCCCTCAGGTCTGGGACGCTGCAAATGATAATGAAAAGATGGGAAAAGCATTCCTCTGTTTCTCAGTGGGAAAGTTTTTTAAAACTACTGGCATTTACAGACAAATGAGGCACCCTGAGTGCCACCAGAGCTGTAAATGTGTCAAGTGGGACAGAGACTTTTTTGTGAAATGAAGCTTTGGAAAGGAAAACTTGTCATTTTTGTGTGAGAAGATAGGGCTGCATTCCATGAGAGTACTGTACAAAAATACCCAGTCTGCCCAAAGATACCATCTGATATATAAAGAGATTACTCATTTATTTAAAAGATAGCTACTGAATAAGTTTTAAAGTGTTGTGAGACTCTTCTGAATTAACATTCCTCAGTGTGATGGAAAGAAGCTCAGTCCTGACATGTACCTCAGGGCCATTCTGGCTGAGGTCAGAGCAGTCAGAATTTGATACTGTCATTTTCCATTAGTAGGTTTGATATTTTGTGTCAATAAAACTGTCAATAAAAGCTGAGTCTGTCCTGCAGACTCTTGGGTACAAGGCTTTTCTGCAGATAGTTGTGCTGGGAAGCCAATGTGGCTTAGCTGCTGATTTAGTATGTTAGAACATTTCTGATCTGGGTAAATTGTAGCTTTTGAATGGAGAAATTTTCAGTGTAAATCAGATGTTGAGCCTGGGCTGGGCTGCCTCATGATGGCTCAATGAATGACACATCCCAAACCAATCTGAGCAGCATAGATTTTTGTTCATTTTAAATATCATTGACTAACTCAGTAGCCATCTGTCTCAGTTGGATTAATATCCTGATCATCACACAAAATGTTGGCTCTTGTGCAGCACTGAGAGCCAGGGAGCCAATCTTCAGATGTGGTGTGAAGCCACCATCCTGCCTGGTATTGTCCCCATAGAGGATAACCCAGGGAAACACAGCCAAGCATGGCATGGAGAGACACTGCTGAGAGGGAATCATTTACTGTATTCCCTCACACCATCACTGTTCTGCTTCTGACAGTGCTTTCACTGTCCCAAGCCAGGCTGGACATGGCTTGGAGCAACCTGGGGTAGTGGAAGGTGTCCCTGCCCATGGCAGGGGGTGGAACAAGATGATTTTTAAGGTCCTTTCTAACCCAAACCATTCTGGGATTCTGTGATTCACACATGTTGGGGTTAATTAAGTAAAAAGGAATTATTCAGTAAAGGAGGCAATGTTTAAATGGTTTTGTACTCAACACATCAGTGAGAAGTAGCACTAGTCCTGCCCATGGATCCAGGGTATCCAGTGGGGATGTTACTTGTCATTCTGCTTCCCCCCTGCCAACCATCTGTAAAAACCCAGATATTCCCAATCCAAACAGATCACCCAGACCTTTAAAGGTAAGCAAAAAACCTGTTGTACACAGAGCATTTGAAGAAAAATTTCGTGCTACTATCACAGGTCCATGTGACAGTGTCTTCTCTAAATTTGCACTGGGTTTGTGTGAGGACTTTACACTTTCCAAGCCCTTGGAGAGAGGAGAATTGGCAAATAAGAGTGCATGTGCATGTGGCAAACATCCAGGGGATTTTATTGCTGAACTACAGTTAGACTGTAATAAAGTGGATAAGCTGTGTAAAATTCCTGCCCTTTAGAGACGTGGCTGGAACAATTCACTGAAGGTTTTTCTGTGAGAAGCAGTGGCTCTCCCACGAGTGATTTGCCATATTTGGTCCCATCTTTTCCATCCACACAAAGCCCACCTCTGTACGTCACTCACAGGACTGGGTCAGATTGTTGTTCCATAAATTCAAATAAACATTTCTTTCCCCCATGACATTCCCTCAGGATATTTGAATCCAATCATATCTTTCAGTGCTCAGTGAGTTTATTTTCCATCTGCATGTTCCCTGTTAGTCTGTGTCCAAAGCTGTTCCCACTATTATTGCAGTGCCAGGCCTGGGCATTTCCTCAGCTTTCTTTGGAGGAAAACAAATGAAAAAACTTTGGGAGAACTCATCTGTCTTTTGAGGAAGAAAAGCCAATGTGAGAGAACATGTTATTATCAGCTTGAGTCAGGAGAGAAATGTCAATTGGGCTCCTAAAACTGACACTGCATCTGAATTACTGAGTGATACTGGGGAGCCTAAAAAGCACAAAAATGTTTGTATTCAGCTCAGTTAATGTAAAGGGGGAAAAAGGAAGAGGTAGAGTGCCTTTTAAGTTTTTTAAATCTCATTTCCTGCTGCTTCTTTTTATTTTAAACCTTGCTTAAATTTTGGCTTTATTCTCTTTCCTCTTTAGAGTTCTGTCTCTTTTTGATACCTGGTGTGCAGCTATTCACTAAATGGCTTCTAATGTCAGAGGGATGTAGTTCCAGCAGGTGATGCAACATTTCTGTGTTTGTGAAACTCCATTCTTTAATTGCCATTCGAGTGAAAGAAGAGAACAATTTGACGTTTTCCTTCTTGAATGGGAGAAATGCCTGAGAATTTTCAAGCCACTGACAATTTCTGTGTGTGCCCCATGGGCCCTTCCCACTGACACCACTTCAGCTTTGCTGATTCAGAGACAGAGCTCAGCAAACACAGGCTCCAGGACACATTCTGCTCTGTTCCTCTGGGTTTTTGGCTGTCATTAATGTGGTTTTCCCCATTTCCTGCAAGGTTTTAGAGGGGNCTGCATGTTCCCTGTTAGTCTGTGTCCAAAGCTGTTCCCACTATTATTGCAGTGCCAGGCCTGGGCATTTCCTCAGCTTTCTTTGGAGGAAAACAAATGAAAAAACTTTGGGAGAACTCATCTGTCTTTTGAGGAAGAAAAGCCAATGTGAGAGAACATGTTATTATCAGCTTGAGTCAGGAGAGAAATGTCAATTGGGCTCCTAAAACTGACACTGCATCTGAATTACTGAGTGATACTGGGGAGCCTAAAAAGCACAAAAATGTTTGTATTCAGCTCAGTTAATGTAAAGGGGGAAAAAGGAAGAGGTAGAGTGCCTTTTAAGTTTTTTAAATCTCATTTCCTGCTGCTTCTTTTTATTTTAAACCTTGCTTAAATTTTGGCTTTATTCTCTTTCCTCTTTAGAGTTCTGTCTCTTTTTGATACCTGGTGTGCAGCTATTCACTAAATGGCTTCTAATGTCAGAGGGATGTAGTTCCAGCAGGTGATGCAACATTTCTGTGTTTGTGAAACTCCATTCTTTAATTGCCATTCGAGTGAAAGAAGAGAACAGTTTGATGTTTTCCTTCTTGAATGGGAGAAATGCCTGAGAATTTTCAAGCCACTGACAATTTCTGTGTGTGCCCCATGGGCCCTTCCCACTGACACCACTTCAGCTTTGCTGATTCAGAGACAGAGCTCAGCAAACACAGGCTCCAGGACACATTCTGCTCTGTTCCTCTGGGTTTTTGGCTGTCATTAATGTGGTTTTCCCCATTTCCTGCAAGGTTTTAGAGGGGTGTGACAGCAGCAGGTTTCTGCAATGCCGATTTTATGGAAGCTGCTGCCTGCAGTGCCAATAACCAGTGACACTCTCCAGATGCTGCTGAGGGCTCTGCAGGAAATCATGGGCCTCAACAGGCAGCCAGAGCTCCTTTCCAGCACCTTTTGCTGAAGGAAACATCTTCCCCAAGCACGGGGCCCTGTGTGCTGTGGGCTCCCTAAGTGCTGGGGATCCTGCTGTGCATCTCCACGTCGGTGAACTGCGGCGCGGTCTCCGTGCTCTCTGGGGACGTGATGGGGGACACCACGTGCTTCAGGCGCAGCAGCATGGAGAACAGCAGGATCAGGAGGAGAGCCAGGAGGGTCAGGAACAGCCCCACGTACACATAGAGGCCGGAGTATTTGTCTGCTGTGGTGTCTACCTCAGTAGCCAGGGTTGGGAGGTGGACACGGCCCGTCAGGTTTCCGCGGAACTTGAAAGAAATCTCAGTCATTGCTCTCTGTCAGCTCGGGTCCATTTTCTGGCTTTACCTCAGATCTCCTGTCTCCCCTCAGCACACTCACACAAAGGAGGTCAGGAGAGGAAACTCAGCACAGATGGCATGGTGGCTGCAGCAGGAGATGCTCCATCCTCTCAGTGTTGAGGCTGCTGCTCTCACAGGGACAGGCCTTTGCAAACCGTTTTGCACGTCGCTGTCATAATGACAACGAGCATCACACTTGTGCTTCACACTTCCTTCTGGCTTTTATTCCATCCTAAAAATACTTTGGGCCTCCTCTTGGTGGGTGACCTCCTTTGGATGGTGAAGAGCTTTGGTCCCTCTCTCAAGCTGAGCTGGGAAGGTTTGCACAGCTTTGGTGTCTGCAAGTGTTGTTATTCCAGACAGACTGAGCAATCAGCTTTCTGCCAGCTTCTCTCTCCCACAGCAGGTGCTTTATCCTTGGGTGAGCTGGGGAAGGTTGTTTTCTGCTTTGCCAAACGTCTGGGGGATCTCTTCTCCCCTAATTCAGGGCTTAAGGAGCATGGAGTTCTGAGTTTCTCATTAGGAACGGTCAAAAAGTCGGTTTTCTAAAGGGAAAAAAGTGAGAGAGGGAGAAATGACACCAGGTACCAAAACAGCCCAGGCTGGATGTGGTATCTTTAGAGCAAATAGATAAGAAAACCCCTGTCATGCTCCTGTGAGACACTTTGAGACGAGGAGAAGTATTTAACTTTAGAAAAACATTGTGTAAATCTAATTGTCAATGTCCTCTCTGGTAACACAAAAGGGTACAAGAAGGCCCCACAGGCTGTGGAACCAGACATCAGAGAGGAAGGGGAGATATGAATCCAATCAGTGCTTTCAGCATGTGTCTCATTCATGGTGTATCAGCACCTGAGGCTGGATGCACCTGGCAGCCACCCAGAGCCCCACATGTCCCCCTGGAGCAGCCCTGCTGCAGGATGTGACACTTCCCTCACCTCCTGGCAGCAGAACTTACTAGAAATTGGGGGAATCTGAACGTTTTAGCAGTCTCAGTTCTTCCAGCTGGAAGCAGCAAATGAAAATGCTGAAATTTCACTGTAAATGGTGCATTCAAAAGCATCATGTTCTGCTCTGGTAAGACCAGAATTTTGGTTTTTGCTGAAACAAAAATGAAAGCACTAAACAAATGATGCAATCATTTATAATGTCCACTGCCTATAAACCTAAACAAGATGTAAATAGAGTGATATTAACATGGTAATATCCTATGATAATCAGAATAAATGAAACATTAGGTCAATATGATAAAAGCTCTATTACGTGACATTCCACCTGAATGACATATTGCTGCAAAATGTCTTGACTTTGGAGGGACTCAAACTTTCACTACAAGCAAGAAAGACCTGCTTTGGCTCCTGTGGTGAGGAAACATCTGATTTGCTGAGTTTTTGGAGAAGGGACTTGGATGCACTTTGCCTCCCAGCTCCTTCCTCAGCACCAAAGCATTTGAGATAACACTGACATTTCTGACCAGATCCTGCTCAGTCATAAACTGGCCCAAATTGATTGAAAACCTGATTTGACTTGTGCAGTCCCTGTGTGGGCAGTGGCCTCTGAGCTGTGCTGTGTGGAGGAGGCTGTGGGCAAGCTCAGCATTTTTCCAGGGGCTGACCCAACCCCTCTGGAGCCAATTATTGTGGCAGAGGGTTTGGTGCTGATGCAGAGGTGTGGGCAGGGCAGCCAGGCTCTTTTCTCTCAATTACGGGGCAATAACTGTGATTTTCACACTTGGAGTCTATAAATGGAAATTCTTCCCCCGTGATGAATATTCTCATGTTACACAGCAGGTGGGAAATGGAGGGTGTGAAGGTAACTGTATTAGATTCTGTTCTTACAATATGATTTCTCTGCTGATAATGAAGTGCAGCCAGTCTGGAATCTGACACTTGTGTGAGTTAAAGTACAGAGCAATGTCTTTGCCCATCCCATCTGCTCTCTTACTGAGACAAGAAGCCAGAGCTGGTTTCTCTCCTTAACGAGCAGAGAGCCTAATGGCTTTAAATCCTTCATAAAATTAGACTGCAGAATGCTAAGGACATTAGTCTGAAGTTCAATAATTAACTACAAACCAAGATGTTGAATTAGTAAAGCTCAGCTGGGCATTTATTGATAAAAGGAGCAGATTAATAGTAAGAAGTGTTAACAATGGGGTGCTGGCACTGTTTGGGGTTTTTTTTCTAGGCTCAACTACAGATTTGTCAGGAGCAATCAACTATTCAGACTATTGAAAGCTGCAACATTAACTGCATCTTCTCCAGAAATGAGCCAGAAATAATTCAATAGCTCCAGGCAACCCCAAAGATTTTTGCTTTTCAATCTACCAATTATCCCATTGAGCACATCTCTTTGGATACCAGGAGATTTAGATTTTCTACACTCCCCTTTAAGGAACAGAAGCTGAATGAGCTGTAGAGACCAACATGACGTGAGAATAGTGGTGCACAATAATTCTGAGTGTAAAGCAGCTCAGGCTAGAACTGTGTGACTCAGATTAGAGGTATTGCTCACCATGAGGAGCCCTCAAGTTCCTGGGCACAGGAACATTCCCTGTGAGCTCAGTTTCTGAGATGCAGTCATCCTCTGGCTGAACAATGCTCCAATTCTGAGTGATCACTGGTGCTCAGTGGGTGCAGATTGATTCCAAGCAGACACTTGAGGTTTTTTTATCAGTTTGTGGCTTTTTTAAAATCAGGGATTAAAAAAAAACCCAAACCCAAACCCAACACATTTCATTTAATAAAAATCTGTAATGAAAATAGAAGCTTTCACACACAACAGGAGAAGGTTTTTTTTCCCAGAGTGTGTTGCTGAGCCAGGAAATTCATCAGCCAAAACTTCATGGGCACTGACATTTCCAGCCTCTCACTGCAGTTATCAGGGTGTGAGGAGTGTTTGTGCAGCCTGCATTGCTCTGCTCTGCACATTTGGGGGTCCCAGGGAGCAGAAAGGAAGATTTCCCTCAAACAGTGCACACAGGCAGTTCAAATGGATCCTGCAGCTGCTGTAAATGTTTTTGTCTTGCCCACCTGCTACTCCCATGTGCAGTGTGAGCACCACTTGCCAGCACAGCATCCCTGGAAGTGCAGGAACTTTCCTGAGTTCCCCTTTGCTTCTCTTCCCACTCTGGCTCTCACAAACAGGCAAGTGGGACAAAACAGAACAATTCCTTGTTTAGCTTCCTCAAGTGCACCAGGCTGGCAAGTAGAGGATGGTTTGGGGCTGAACTCACAGCACCAGGTGGGTTCTGTCTGGGTCACCTTTACAGAGAAATATCAGCACTGAAAAAATGCAAAGAAAATGCCAAAACTTATCAATTCCACCCATGGCTTGCATTTTGTCCCTCAGATCCAGAGAGGGTCTGAGGGGCAGAAGAGGCAGGGGGTGATGGTGTCCCCTTTTTCATGGCAGAGAGGATGTTCTGCTCTCACACTGAACATGTGTGAGAGTGCTGGCTGTGGTGGTGCACAGGGAGAGAGGAGAATAAAGCACAGTTACCTTTCAGAGCAGGCAGCAGTGTTGGGATGAGGCACCAGAGTCCCCGTTTCAGCCCGTGGTCTTGCAGCTGGATTCCCTGGGAACATCCCCTGCCAGGTGCTGGGATCTGTACAGACAGGATTCGCTGCCTTACAGCCGGAGCCAGGACAGGTCCTCGCAGCCAGGCGCACTTTTCCTCCTGTGCTGTTGCTCTCCCCGGCAGGGATGGCCCTGACCCCGATCCCGGGCTGTCACCAGGGCAGCATCACCGCGGGGACAGGGGCCGAGGAGCCTTCCCCGGCGGAGCTGCTGAGCCGGGATGGAGGCAGCCAGAGCCCTCCCTACAGCCACAGGCAACAGGCAGGGATGAGCCGAGCTCGGAGGGGAGGGAGGGAGGCTCTGAGCTCAGCTCACTGCAAAGTTTGTGCGAGGCTCGGCTTAACCCTTTCGTGCTTGCGAGCCTGCGCTGCCGGCTCATTGAGGAGTGAGACGGGAGCCCGGAGGGCGGCTCAGCAGTTTCTCTCATTTCCTGGGGGGTGTAAAGGGTGTTTTTTGTTTTGTGCCTCCTAGGGAGGGTTACCCGGGGAGGGCTCCCAGCTGGGTCCCTGTCTGGAGCACGGACAAGTGTCACCTTTCGGCTGACACCCTCAGGACAGTCCCCAAGCGCTGCTCTCTGGCAGTGGATATTTGGTGCATTTTTGTCCCTCTGCCCGCTGTTCGGTGCTTTGGGAAGGGCTCTGTTGAGTTTCCTGCCTCCCCTCAGCAGTTTGACACTGCAAGAATAATCATAACCCCAGCTCTGCAGTTAAGCAAAAATGATTTTTGCCAATTGATGAATGTGTGAAGCACAAATTGACAGACAAGATGCCACAGAAATGAGGCAGAAGGAGCCAGGGCTGGGTGAGAACCCAAACCACGGGGATCCCCCTGATTGCCACACCTTTTGAGCTGCCTTTCTCCACCCTGGCAGGCTGACAGATGTTGTGACAGGTGTCACTTTGGGATGCACTGCAGCTGTCCCCAAGGTGTCACAGCTCAGGAGCTGACCAGCACACGAGGTGGAGTGGCTGCAGCTCTGAGCCCCGAGCTTGTGCAGCTGTGTGCAGCTGGATTTCATGTGCCTGTGTCCCTGTGCCCCAGCGAGGGCTGGAGGCACCCACAAGGGGTGAGCCTGACCCCCAGCCCCACACTGACCTCTGGGCTGGTGGAACTCCCCACATTGTCCTTCAGGGCCTGTGTTTGGGGCACTGGAAACCAGCTTCCCCTCTGAAAAGTGGGTCCCACACAGGGGTTTGGGACACACGAGTTAATTCTGTCTCTCTGCAGCTTTCTATGTGACAAAATAGAGACATTTAATCTCCAAGCTGTCTCCTAGAATAGCTTTCCCTCTCTGGTTCCCCATGGCCACAGCCTGAGCAGAGGGGCCAAAGGGTAATGAAAGCCAGAGCTGCACAGCTCTGTCATCCTCCTGGGATGCAGAGCTGCATTATAAATCCATCTCTCTAAAGGCTCTTCAGTCCCTGGAGTTCACAAGCACAGGGTATTATTACAACACAGCACTCTTTAGATAAATAAAACATAGTCCCTTAAAAGAAACCCCAATTCCTCCACGCTTCTGTGCAGGGATGAACTCTCTCTAAACCAAGACATAAAATCCGCCTTTGACTGCTGATTCCATTTCATATTTCTTTTGTTGCAATATCAAGTGCTGTCCCCAATATTGCAGTCTATGCCACCATTCCCTGCCAGGCACATCAGAATGAAAGTACAGTGATAAAGCAGAAGGAAGGTTGTGTGTTTTTCCCCTGGAATTGCTACAATTGCTGCTTTACCAACAAACCACCTGACAGCACCTCCAGACCCTTGACACACGTCCTTGTATTTAAGAAGAAACAAGTGAGAGCTCTGTTTAAGCAGGAATTGTGCTGCTGGTTGAATTTATGAGACCCAGAAGAGACAGATTTGTTGAAACCTTACATCCTTGCTTGCTATATGATGCTAATGAGCAGTGCTGAAATGAAAGGCTCTCTCCCTGTCCGTGCCATCCAGCTCCTGTGCTCAGCTTTTCTCCCCCCTTTGTTGATTTTGCAGTAAATTATCTCTCCCTTTTGTAGGACCAAACTGCTGCTTGCTGGGTGGGTGCACTTGGATTTCTTGTTTGCTTTGTGGCAGGGTATAATAATGACAGATGAATTTTAAATACTGCCACAATTTATACCAGCTGAGGCTGATGAATACTTGAGTGAATGATTGCTGAATTCCCCAATTGTTGAGAAGTATGTAAATTTTGGGGACAATCAGTGGCAAATTTGTGCCACATAAAATGAAGGTGTACAAATTTCCTTGGAGATACTCAGGGATATGACCCCAATGAATGTCTATTTTTAAACAGCCTTTGGGAATTTGGGGGCAAAACCCCAGGGAACTTGTTGGACTTTCCTTTGCACTATTTGGCCTGTGTCTCAAGCTTTGAATCAGGTCACTTTACACATCTTTCTCATAATGATCCCCACCAGTCTTAGAGTGAAATTTGGATTTAAGAAGCAAACAAGATCTCTGAATGATTGTTAGTGAGTGTAATCTGTGTATTCCTATAGGGATTCTTGTGTTGTCCTAACTCATTAATCCTATGAACCCAGCAAATGCATTTTTTGGGTATTTAAAAATTCCTTGCAGTGCAGCTGCAGTGAATGGAGAGATGCTGAAGCAAGGGGTAGCTGTTTGTCTTGGCAGACTGGGATCTGTTGTAAATACGATTTTGCTCTAGTATGTTTTGATCTGTACCACAAACAGGTTTGTAGAACACATAAATACATGTGTTTTGGTAGATTTTGAATCAGGGGTCTCTAATGGCTGGAATTTAAACTATGATAAATATTCAAGTTTGTGTGAAATGGCTGCAGCTGCTTTGAGGGAGAAACACCACAGTCCAAGGGGTGGCAACCCTGAAAGCCAAGACAGTTGCCTCAGGCTTGTTCCTTGCTGAGGCCCCAACCAAATGCACTGACTTCTCTCTGTCTCATTTCTTTTTCATGAAAAAGGAAAAAAATTATGGGTCCCTCCCCCCAAATGCTACGCAAATGCCGTGGTCATGTGTCCCCTGCTGCTGCACCCTCCCCTCTGTGCATTCCCACACAATCCCCTTTTGTCCAGCACAGTGGCTGGAAATGCTCCTGAGTCTGGACTGAAAGAGTTTTGTTGCTTTGAAAGGCTCTGGGGCTGTTTTGACAATTTGGCTTTGTTTGGATCTTCATCATGGCAATGCTTCAGTTTATTTATAGCAACTTAGTCTCCCACAGATGACTGAAGAAATTCAGCCCTGTCTGATGCTGCTGCTAATTTTTAGGAACATTTCTAATTTGATTTACAGTTGTCAGTGAAGGGATGCATTGTGCTGCACAGAATTCTGTCTGGAACAGCCCTGAGCTTCGTTTTTTGGGAGTGAGCTTGTGGAGAGGGCATTGCAAATGTCCCCAAAATGGCATGAGCAGAAGGGACTGGCAGTGCTTGAGATCCATCAGTGAGGGCTGGCTCAGGTATCTGGCAGTGCCCAGGGTCCTGTGAACAACCTTTGGGGCAGGGGCTGTTTGGGAGGCAGATTCCACCAGCACCCAAACCACAAATTCATGTCAACCTCCCTCCATCAAGCTCCCACATGGGCTTTGGCAAGAATTTATTGAAAAATGAGGCAGGGATTGAACTTTTAACAGTTCTTGTGTTCTCCAGCCTGGAGTCTGGAATATTATTTCTCCTGAACTAGGATAGTTCTTGCAGCAGTGCCTATTTTTAAAGGAGTTCAGCACAAATTCTAGACCCAGGAGCTTCATGCAGGTCTGGAGAAGCTTTGAGATGTGCTGGTCCTTTGCTTTTGGCTTGGCCAATTGCTAAGATACAACCTGAGAGGTGACAGTGAGCCACTGTGCTTCAGTCACTGCCAATGGGCTCCTGCTTCCCACCCTCCCAGCCCAGCAGGACACTGTGTCACCACTGAACACAAACACAGGGTCCCTATTGATTTCTGGAGGTTGGGACAGAGCAGTGCAGATTTCTAATCAATGTGATTACATCATGTGTTCTTTTATTGCTCAAAATGGCTGATTAAAGACAGTTCCAGATAGTTTACAGTTACAGGTGCACTCTAATTGGTACACAGTGTTAAAGGAATGCAAAACAATCTCACTTTAAGGCAGCTACCATGATCTCACTCTAAATATCCTATCTAAAAAATACACACACGTCAATCTAATTTCTAACTGTACCACAGGCTCCTTAACTTCTAACACAGGCCCAAATTTGGGGCCCAGATTGGGATAGCTCAAACTTCATTCCAAAGAACCTCATGTCCACTCTCTTTTCTTGAACACCCCTCCTGAGCCTTGCTGCAGGCACAGGGATGCAGGCTGCTCTCCAGGAGATGAGATGTGTCCCTGCATGGACAAACAATCCATGGGGTTTGTTGAGTCACTCATGGAATTTTCTCCTCCCCATCTGCAGGCAGGGCTGGTGCCCCAGGGGACACTTGGCCTCAGTGCCCAACCAACACCTGAGGTGTGTAAATGTGTGAAATGTGCAGGTTTTGTGCTCTCTGCTCTCCTCTGGGCATTCTGGATGGAGCCTGGAAATGCATTTTGTGCTCCCAGCTCCCTTCCCCCCTGCTCTGGCTGTGGGCAGCATTTCCCTCTGAGTCCTTGGTGTCAGTCCATGGTCACTCTTGGGACACTGGACAGGTTGTCCCCACAAAGCCCCTGCCAGCCCACCCAGAGCTGTGCAGAGCCCTTGGCTCACTCCTGTGGGCTCCTCCTGGATTTCTGCCTGCAGGAACAGCCTGCAGGGCCAATGTTTGGGTCTGGTTCCCTGAAAGGTGCTTTTCACAGAACAGGTGACGTGAGGGGGGTCCCAGGTTAAAACAAAGGCACCACCTGAGCCTGCCAGGCAGCACCTGTGACCACAGCATTGATCAGTAATTCCTGAGCAATCCATCCCTAAGCTGGAGCTCCCTCTGAAGCAGGATGGCATTTTGGTCTGAGCCTGAGCAATCCATCACTGAGCTGGAGCTCCCTCTGAAGCAGGATGGCATTTTGGTCTGAGCCTGAGCAATCCATCCCTGAGCTGGAGTTCCCTCTGAAGCAGGATGGCATTTTGGTCTGAGCCCAGTGCTCATGGGCTCAGTTATTGATCAAATCACTGCTGCCAAGGGGCCCATGAGGCAAATCTTTAAAATATGAGCAGATGATTCCTGGATTGTGACCAAATCCTCGCAGCCAGGACATGAAGCTGAGTGCAGGGTGGGGAGAGCATGGGGAATGTGAGCTGCAAAACAGTTAAACCCTTCTCTGAAGCCTCTGATGCCACATTATTTGCATGATTCACAGTTAACAGATGGGCTCCTGCCTATATTGAGGGGGGACCAGTTCCTCAATTACCATCATTAAATAATAATCATGACTGTTGATGCTGAAAGGAAAACAATTTTATGGTGACCCCATTACACCAATTTTTGTTTCCTTGCTTTGTTTGTTTTAATTCCAGTCTTAGGGAAGAAAAAAAATCTCTTTTCTCAGCTCTCATTTACAGAATATGCAACTGAGAGAGCTCTGCCCACCCACACACTTTAACATTTCAGATATCAGCATTTCCATGCAGGACTGGATGAACTCTTTCTAAACCTGTCTGGAGGAAACATGGTTGAAATCTTCACAGCAGAGAAGTGAAAAGCAGTGATAGATGCAAAGGCTGCCATCTCTGCCACCCATCTCCACTGCAGTTTTGAGGAAATCCTCTGTTTGGATGCCTCTGTTCTGTACAGGAGAGCACAGCACAGGAATCCTGAGCTGCTGCCAGCTGTACTGAAAGAATCATTGTATTTAAACTTAAAAAAATAATCTTACAAGTGATACAAAAGCCATTTAGGTGTTTCTCTTTAACCCCTTCTCAACAGCAGGGATCCCCCTCTCGCCATGGCTCCCCCAGCACTGCTCTGGGTTTGTACCTCAGTGTCTGCCCTTCCCTCCCACAGAGCCATGGGCTGCCCTGTGCTGTGTTATCCCGCTGGATTCTACTGCACCGAGGGAATGGGCAGAGAGTTCAGTCACTGAAACCAACCCTGAAACCCTTTGTGATCCATGGGGAGCCCAGCTGGTGCTGGGGGAGTCCTGAGGAGGAGAGCAGGGTGAAGGTGTGAGTAACCACTGCACAGTGCCTGAGCTCCCATTCTGTTCCACACGGGGCATTTTTATACAGCAATTTTCAGCTTGTACTGATTTCATGCCAGAGTGGAGACAGGATGTCAGCCCAGCAGCCCCCCAGTCTGAGCTCTGGCAGCAATTCCTATACATTTATAGTAAAGCCAGGGGGTGTTGCCATTTGATGCCTTTGTTTAACAGCAGTCACAAGTTCCCTCTTCCCCAGCCTCGGGGTCAGCAGCAGAACAAGCTCACTGGCCAGTTCCACTTAATTATTGTTCATTTCTGGGGAAGAAAAGAATAAACATCCCTGTGTGACTCTGCTTAACTGATGTGCCTGGTTATTAATAGCCAGCTTTGGTCCCCCCTCCAGCCCATGTGCCACAAAATACATTTCCCTTCTGTCTCCAGGATCAAGTTGCCTGTGAAGAAACTGTTCTGTGGAAGCACTGGACAAAAAGCTTATTGAACAACCCTTCCTTTTGAACAGAACACTGATCTCTCTTTTTATTTTTAGCCTATTAACAACAAATGTTGCTTTTATTGCCTCACTTTTCCAAGTTTTCAATTTGGACAGAGCTTTACCCAGAAAGATTCCCCACATGGTCTCTGCATGGCCACTTGGTCCTTTTACTGCACACAACCTCACTGAGATCTCACTGGGAGCAGGTTTGATCCCTGCTCCAGATGGACTTTGCAGCAAGTCCCAGCTCCCACAACCCCAGACTTCTTCAGCTCCAAACTCTGACCATTCTGCCAGTGGGTCTTGTGCTGGACTCAGGTGATGCTCTGGAGAGGAGAGAGGGGTTTTTGTCCTCCCTGCTGGGCTGAGGTGTCCCCTGCTGCAGGAGGACACTGCAAACAGACAGGGTGTGCATGCCAGGCTGGAGATGGGCTCCTGTCCCTGTTGGTGTTTAAGCAGCAGGTCATGTACCAGATCAAGGGGCATTTGAACATCCTGGGCCAGGCCTGCTCTCCTCACGTGGCTCCCACTGGAATTGGAAAGGCATTCAACCC
>VWYE01020360.1:0-14078 GCA_013398995.1 Alaudala cheleensis
GCACTCGGTGGTTCCCGGGGCGCGGGGTCCCGCGGGGGCCGGGGCGCGGCTGCGGCGGCGCTCCCCGACCCTGCCGCCCTCCCGTGCTCAGGCGCGTGGAGTGCGCCAAGATTCCCACGCGGATTTAGGCGCTGGAGCCCTGTGTGGGAGCCCACCGGTGACCGATGGCTCCGTACATCGGGCTGTGCCTTGCCCCAGGTTCTGGGAGAATTTTCATGCTGGACCTTTAGCAGGCGTTCCGTAAAATAGTGTTGTAATTCAGAAATTTACGAAGAGAACACGTTTGCTTCGGCTTCTCCGTATTCTCCAGATGTCCTTGTGAAGTATGTTCCCTAAATGCTTTGTTTCCGACTGCTGGCGGCTGGAGACGCTTTTGTAGAGGTTTGGGTCATATTCATCTAGGTCTTAATAGTACTGTGCATATACGTTTATCGAGGTCTTCCACCCTTTGTTAGGCAACGTATCTCTGTGAGATTGGAGATACAGAACCCAGTGGTGTTTCCCTTGGTACTTCTTGAATTGGTGCAGAATAATCTGGCTCATTCTCCCGAAACCTGTGCTTTCTTCTTCATGCACTTCCATGACAATTAGTACTTCAGGCTCAGCAAAATAAACATATGGACTGCATCTGTGTTTGGTTCAAGGTCCTGTAGATGTTTACTGTGAGATTAAGTGTTTCTTCAGCCCTTCAATGCTCTATGGACTTGTAAACAGTTCGTAATGTAAACTAAGGTACTGCTGTGAAGTGTGTTTTCATGTAGATTGCTGATATCTTCAGTCACTGTTGTGTGTTGATAAACTACCTCATTTTTGTGTGGGAAGTGACCAGCAGCCACTCCACATTGGCTGTAGATTTTTAAATCTTTTTAATAATCTTTTGAAGTGTGGACAAGATTGACAAATTCATAAAAACCGTGTTTTGCCTCTAAAGTTCACATCTGCTCTGCTTACTGAAAAATTCTTGTCAGGCTTCCCTTTCATGGATTATCCCCTGGCCTCTCAAGGTCTGACAAGGCATTCTTCTACCTTTCTTACTTTGTTATCTTTGAATGATATGAGATCATCTTTGAGATGGTTTGAGATAGCCATCAATTTTCCAGTCATTTCTCAGTTATTGGGGAAACAGGTTGAGAGTTTAGGGTCTGTTCTTCAACCTGTTTGCACAGTGCATGCATATCTAAGTCTTCTTGCAGTTATGTGTGTAATAGTCCAGTTGGTGATGCCACTTTACAGATAGAGAAAACACTTTTGGAAGATTTTATTCTTTAATGGAAGTAGGATCCATAAATGTGCACTCCTTTTTTTGTGGAGGCCAGATAAGCCTGAAGCATTTGGTAGAAGTTCAGAATAGAGAAATAGTTCTTTGTTTCTGCTTTACCCCCTGCCTTCTGGAATGTAAATATTTGTGTGCTGTATCCATTATTTTAGTATGTGAATGAAGTCTGTATAGTGAGTATTATTTAGAAAGTGAAATTCTCCACGTATTTTGAAAGCTGCTTTCCATGTAGCTCTTACTAGTGCCTTTACTTCACCTGGAATGGCAGCTGATGTGGCATTGAGGTAGTAGCAACAAGTCCATTTCCAGGTGTTTTGTTTGTTTATACAGAAAAGGCTGTAAAAAGTTGTAGCTTTTTTCATTGTGTTGCCAAAATTGTAACTAATCAAATCCCTGTAACTAACTAATTTGTTAGAGTTGGCAGTATTTAAAGGAGTTTGTGGGAACTTATCCGACCATGTGGTAAAATGGCAAGAGTTTATGACACAGTGGTCAACAAAAGGTGGGAGAGGGAAGGGAGAGAGGGATGTCGTCTCCAAGCACACCCAGTGTGACAGGCACAGTAATAAGTGGAACTTAGGGTTTGTTTTTTTTTCCATGGAAAACTGGAATTTTCTGCTGGTTATTTTAACAGCTGTGGTCTACTAGTTGAGGGACAAGGAAGGTGGAGAAAGCTGGTGGATTGTTCTTGGTAGAAAAGACTGGTTAAAAGCAAGGTATTGAGGGATCTAGCTGATCCTGAGTCTGCTGACGTGGTAAACAGAATACATAATTTGTAGCAATTATAGCATTTAGGATGACCTTTTGGAAACTCTGGATGATACTGACCTTGTGACACAAAGGTTACCTGGTCAAAAGTAAACAGAGAAAAAAAGATCTTTTGGTGTGGTGGGTTGGGGTTTTTTTCTCCTTAATTACCCTTTCTGTAGTGACATAATGCTGAAATTTGCTCAGATATAATCTAAGAAGTTAGCCACCCATGAATACGATGTAAAATTTGGCCTGGTTGCTCTGTGGGAAACCAACTTATATGTCCTTGAAGTTGACTAGAAATACTGTTTACAAGATTTTTAGTGTGCTAGGGATGATCTCAATTCATTTTTACAAGAGAGGATGTAAATACAGCTGTGCTTTTTTTGTGATCTAACTTTTGCTGACTTGTACTCCCTCATTATTGACTCTTGAAGTCATTTGTCTTGAATTGTAGAATGAGAACTGACTTTCAAATTGATGAGGCTGTGGGTAAGATGACATTAGTTGGCTTCACCATGTAACTTAAGCAGTGGCTAGACAATGAGAAGCATTGATTCTCTGGCACTGCCCTCGAATCTAGGTTTGCTGTGAAACTGTCATCAGCAAACTGATCAGGGTTAAGTGTAATGCCCTTCTCTCCAGCTGGGATCGTGGTAAACTTCTTTTGGCAGGGCTCAGTCTAAAGCCAAGTATTTTATGTAGTCTTGGGGGTGGGTGAAAGTACTTCTTGTTGGCTTTATGTTGGAGCAGAAGAACAGTACTTGAGTTACCTATTCTCCTGGATCCACTCTGAGTGCCCCAATGCTTTGCAGGAAAAGGAGTATCAGTCACTTTGGGGGAAGAGGTGAAAAATGTGCCCTTTCTACACTGATTCTCTCCTCTTGACCTTGGTTTATGTAGCAGTTGAACAGAGAAACTCTTACTTAAATACTTGTTTGGACATTGGAGACATTTTCTGTGCTATATTGTACTGTAACAAGTTATGAGAGTGATGATGATCTTTTAATGTGTTAGGGCAGTTTAGTGGGTCAATAGAAGTGATCTCTGCTAACACAGTGTATTAGATCAATAGTTTGCTTCAGAGATACAGTTTTTGTAATAAGCAGTGGGGATCCATTTTTGTACTGAATTAGGGTCTGAGCTCATTTAGATCATTGTGTCAATGTCAGTACTAGTCACATCATTTGGACTTTTCTTCAAAAGCATGCCTTAATTGAAAGGTTGTTTGGGTTTTATTTTCCTTTTTAACAAGAAGAAAAGAGGAAAGAATGTAAGTTGGATTTTAAATTGGATTTTCATAGCTGTTCTGCAAACTCAGATTATCTTGCATCACTGCATTAATCTTCCAGGACAAGACCAAAAAATTTACTTTTCTGCTTTAAAAGTATTTGATGGTTGATGAGTTTTCTCTGTAATTAAATTGTTTCATGCCTTGCATATAATGCCATGCCCACATTTGGCTTCTGTGTGACCCTTGGTCAGGTGTTTCGTCTTCCTTTTGTTCACCAGTAGAGGAAAAAGTATTTTCTTTCCTCATATTCTTGCTTCCCTGGGCAGCCTGGTAGTTCAGCCTGCATGAAATAATCCCTTCTCCAGAGGAATGTGGTGTATTTATTTACACAGCAGCCTGCATCAGCTGTAGCAGGGGCATTGGGAGAGAACATGAACCAATCATTTGGACACTGTGCCCTGCGTGGCAGTATTACTTTATGGATGTAAAGATCTTGAACATGTCCTAAACTTTATAAACAACTAAAAGGTTCATATTGAGAAGTGTATCTTGCATTCAGATGCAACAAATAGGTTTAAAAATGTCTTTTAACTGATCTCTGCTCTACTGTGATCATGTTTGCCCAAGTCTTCTACTTTGAGACATTATAGTGAGGAATTATTGTGCCTGGTAAAGGATGGCAGAGCAATGTATTCACTTGGACCATACAGGAAGAGAGACTGACTGAGGCTGTCCTACAATTAGGTGGTGGCTACTGAGCTCCTTTTGCCTGTGTTCATTTGTGTGTGTGAAGCAGAGGTGAAATTCTAAGTGACTTTGTTTAAAACNACAATTAGTATTTCACATCTGGAGCTAAAATTCTGTCTTGCAGCCTGTCAGTTCAGACAGCTGAGGAAGAGATTACTTGAAAACCTGTTTATTGCTTAAGATTTAGGAAAGCTCTTGGCCAGTTAATCATCTGCCTGAACAAAGTATGATCCATGCTTTAACAAACTTGGCACTTTCTGGCCTTGCTGACTCCAGTAGTTGGGATTTTGCATGGTAGACTTGAGTAGAAAGCATGTTCTTTCTGATATTTGAAATACAATGTATATCAAAATGGATGCAGTTAGCATAATGGATAAGGATGGGCAGCCTATCCATCAGCTTTCCATGATTGTTTTGGCACACAGAGTGGAAGCTGGTCTCTTCTGCTCTGCTTTCATTTGTCAGTACACCAAATCTACTCTGATGCTCTGAGCTGCTCCTTTGGGTCTGCTGTGGGTGTGTTTACTTCTCCATACCAGTGCATTTCCACTTCAAGGAACATACAGATGTCTAGGGCTGAATTGGTGTTTGATTCCCCAGACTGACTCACAGTCTTTCTGTTGAATTCCCAGATGCTTTTCCCAGTTCCTCACTTGCTGCCTAATGCTTCTCTCCATCTTCAGCTCTTGCAGCAGGGCACTGTTGGCTCTAGAGACGCAGTGCCCGAGATGTAGCTTTGCCTTCTCTCCTCTAATATTTCTTGGTCAGAGACTTTCCTTGGATGATACTTTATCTCCTGCACTGTGAATAGTGTGGCCCATCCAGGCTGCTGAGCTCAGCTGCCTTTTGCCATTTTTACCTTTGAAATAATGTTACTGTTTGACACGTGGAATTCCAGAGTGGCCTGCTGTTTCTCCTGAGATCTGTTTGTATCATGTTGGAAATGTTGCACAGGATCACAAGACAGTAAGCAGTCAGTGTCTAGGCCACTGACTAATTTTCTGCATTATACCAGAGTTTGTATTGCTTACAGGGTTTTTGTTATTGCTCTTTGGTCCCACACTGAAAGGTGTAGAAGAAGTAGCACTTCACATCAGTTTCCGTATTTCCATCACTCCACCATCCAGTTATACTTCCTTGTAAGAATATATCTTATGTCATAGAGGTTTGGGCCCTAGATAGTTTCAATTAGATTCCAGAAGAACTAAAAAGGTTCCACAGAGTATGCTAACATCTACTCAAATGTCTGTGGAACTTAATTTGAACACGTATATTCTCATACGGTATTTCTTCTTGTAAATGCTTGGTATGGACAGAATCGACTTGTTTTTATTCTCCACAGTATCACACTTCATATGGCTTTTCCTGTAATAGACAGGAAAAGAGACAATTGTCTCTGCCATTGATTTGCTAAAGTATGATGACACAATGTGTATAAAGAGCTGTGAGCATTTGACTGAAGTCTGACTTTTCTTTATCTCGTTGACTACTAATCATACTTCTGTTGTCTGTTCAGTGTTGATATTTAGAAATTACATTTGCATGTTGACTTTAAATCTGGTGCTTAGGTGATCTTAGGTTCTGGAGGACTTCTTCCAAAGTAAAGGTTGTATTTTCTATGCTGGATTTGTGATTATTTTTTTTCCTGAAGTTTCCAGATAGGGATATTTGAATTTCTACTACAGCAGTAATCTTAGTTTCAGCTGGTACATTTTTAATGTTCTTTCCTCATTGTCTTGTTCTTCCCCTCTGCTTTTTCCAGTTTTATCAGCCAGAGTTATTGGGATCTTCTGTTCAGCATTGTTCATTTCCTGGTAAAGTGCCTCCTTATTGAAATCTGATCTGTCTGCAGGTATTCAGTCAGAGCTGTGGGAATTTAAAATTCTCTTTTTCTGAAGCTATTGCTTCTTCTCAGATTTAGCTTGTATTTCAGTGCTTCAGGACTGTTCCTTCTGAGTTCAAGCTGTGTTTCCTGTGCACACTTCAGTCTTCAATCAATTTCATTGACTAGATGCAGTTTACAGTACTTTCTCTTAGGTTAGCAGTGGTGATGTTTGGAGGTTTTTTTGTTTTGTTGGGTTTTGTTGGTTTTTTTCCCTAATTTGCCTGTACTTACTTGATTTGTTCTTTCATCTTACACAGTTTATGTGAACCTTATGTTGGTGCAGATACAGATTTAAATTTTCTTTTGGATGGAATCCATTACATTTGCCTATGCTACTCTGACAGAACGGTATACTTAAAAATAATTAGTTGTGAGTGAAGTTCAGTGACTTCTGTCGTTTTGGTCTGTGGTACTTGATTATGCTTTTCCTAAGTGTTTTTTACAAACCTATGAGTAATTGTTTATATCACACCTAGAAGGCATTTGTTAACTTCATCTATGTTTTTTCTCACTGTTTCTCCATAATTTCATATAGTCTGGTGAGATTGTTATGTAGGATAATTTTTTTTTTTCAGTAGTATGAGCTAAGCTGTTTGGGGTTTTGTCTGAATACCAGTTTTCTCTGTGTTGTAAGCCTTCACAACTTGTAACTATGGCATGTCCTGTCAGTGTTCATCTCTTTCTGTGAGCTTCAGTTTAGCAGAAGTTATAAAGTGTTGTAAAAGCTCTAAACCCAACCGGATTTGTCAGTTAATATAGAGATTTTTTACAGGGATGGTTTTGAGTTGTTGGGACACCTTAATAAATATAGCTGATCCTTTTTAAATTAACATATTTGGAAGATAATCTCATTCAATCACAGTTGTTAAACTCCAAAGGCTGATGAAAGCTTTACTGTTTGTTGCTGCTTTAATCCCTTGGTAACTAAGCCAGATATCACATTGGCCCTTCCCAAGCTTTTTCTTTAAATATTAGTGGTTAGTTTTTCAGTCTTCTCTCATTTTCATCAGCCTGAAGACAGTGAAACTAAGTACTGGTTTTGCTGCTTTTCTTACTAAATAACAGTAGAGTGACAGTTCTTCCTCAAAATCAGTTTCACTGAACATGTTTGAAAACTCCTGTGCAAAGGAAAGGGTGGCTGGACAAATCAGTGCTCTCTGTGTTGGTAGGAAGAGAGAGCAACAAAGGCAGACACTGAGGAAAACTTAACAAATCCTAATTTCTTAATATTTAAATAAATATATATATTTAAGAAATAGATATAATTATTAATTTCTTAATTAAAGAATCTTAATTGTAAGTTCAGAGGAAGAATTTGGTTTTCTTGATACCACATTAGATGCCCATACAAGCCACATGGGATGCCAATTAGGAAACAAGTCTTTAGAGGTCATTTAATTTCATTTATATGAATGAACACCTGTTAAAAAAGTGTAGCCCTTCATAAAGTTTTAAAGGGCAGTGTTCACAATGAGGAGTTTATGTTCTTACTTTTGTGTGTAGTAATGCCAGTCTTGGAAGTTTAACACTCAATAATTTTTGTGTGGTGTATGTTTTCAATTTATGTAGGCTTTCCTGTAAAATTAAATCAAGTAGAATTGACCCTCCCTTTTAAAAGGATTTATCTGTAGTATTACCCGTGGAGTTCAGGTTGTTGCTCTAGGTTGAGTTTTGACAGCTCTGTAATGGGATGATCTCATCTTGTAATAACAAATGAGAGAGCTAATCACATAAACTGCCTTGAGAAAGAATGGAGGAGTGATGATTCATTACAGTTACTCTGAAAAACAATACCTGGTGCTGTATGCTTTTGTTATGTGTTGTTAGGAGTTTTTATAGCTCAGGAAGCAACACTTAAACTTTAGGAATAGTTTATTCATTGTCCATTAAACCAATATAAAATTGAATGCTCAGGGTGTAAATATGGCTTAAATCAACCTTATTGATTGAAGTTTTCTTGGAAATCAGCTGACATCTGCAATGTAAATAGGTGCTGTGGTGTTTGAGGTTTATGACCAGAGCTCATGATGTGTCCATCTTACTTCAGGGGAAAGAGGAGTCACCAGCATGCTTTAAATACTGAGGACCTTTGAAGCAGTATGTTTTTGATTCAGTGTTGGAATGTCACCGTGCCTATTTTGACAAGTTCTTGCTTGTGACATGTGACATTCCAAGTTTTCCTGGTTGTGGTGTTGAGCTCCTACACAAATAGGCTGCTGACATCCGTGAGACTGTTTGACTAATAGCTCATGAGCTTGACTGCAAGAGTCACAGTCTCGCATGTATTACATCTCAGCTCCTTTGCAGGGTATTATTTTGTATTTACTTCATGTGCTAAAAACATGTATGCTCTTTGTTCACACATTTTTGGGTAAAAGTCTTCTAACAAACGGTATTTTGAGGTATGGATTCATGTGGACCTGGAAGGAGGATGAGACAGGGCAGGGCTCTTCTGCCAGGAGCCGTGTGAATAACATGTTTGTACTCTGGCAAACTGGGGGAAGGGAGGGCACAGCAGTCAGAGGCACCAACTGCAGGGTGATGTCCTTCAGCTCGAGGCAAGGTGTGACACAGCTTGCCTGTGTCACTGAAGAATGGGTGTGTGTCACATGTCCCTGGTGTGTGCTGAAAGCACCTCTGCTCTGAGGTTAGAAATGACTAGGAAGCATCACTGTCTGATACCATCCCCAGCTTTTTGGTGTTTGCTGTGCAACAAAGCCTTGGCTGCTGGTAATTCTTAAACTTTGAAGTGTCATTATTTATTATAATTAATTGGCTTCAGTGTTTTAATAAGGTGCACTAGAGGTAATACATAATCCACATCCTCACTCTTGAGTATGTAATCCAATCTGCTTTGAACAGGTAAAACATAAAGGCTCTCAAATACAATATTGCTGTGAGGGGGACTGTATAAGGGTGATAAAGACTACTCAGTCTTTGTGTTTTTAAATTAAAACACGGCTTTCTGTGGAAGAGGGTTAGTGTTTGTCATAAGAAAATCCTTTGCTACTAAAGAGTTCGTTCATTTTTACAGTGCATAGACTTGCTTTTCCTTTCAAAAACACCAGTAACTGATGTTTTACAATGGCACTTGCAAATTATTATGGAAGATAAAAGAAAGAAAAGAAAGAGAGAGGAATATTCCTGCAGCAAAGATCTGTGCCATGGATATCCAAATAGTCACAGGTATTGTGACTTACAACAGGTGCTCAAGTCTACGCACTCTGAGCTGTGTGTGCTTAAAATGTACCAGGTTGATTCTACAGGCCCTTGCTTGATTTCATTACTCCTTGTGGGTAGTTTGTAATCAGTCTGTACTGCAAGCCATCTGGAGTAATGGGCTCCAAGGAGCAAGGACTGCAGTGGTGCTTGGAAGAATCTCAGCTGGCTGAAGCTATTGGATTAGTTTTCAAACCAAGATGACCTACCTTTCTGAAAAATACCCTTTGGTGAGATAGGAATAATTTGTGAAGGGAGTCTGTGTTATGGAGGGGGTCAGGCTTCATGTGGTCATAATCCCTTCTAGCAAAAAAACCAGGTTGAAAATTGGTTGCTGTTGGAAGGATACAAATGGAGCACATCATAAATTAATGAATTAATAAAGACTACTAATCTGTATTTTCTGCAAGGGTTATAGGCTCCCCCTCCAGCTTATGATTAAATGTGAGGCACCACTGAACATGGTCAGATAAGTAAAATGAAGTGTGATTTCTTCCGTCAGCACAGAGTGCATCGGGTAACTGAGCCCCTTTTCCAGTAATTCCCTCTAGTGCATTGTATGTCCTTCCAGTAACATGATGCAAGAGCAATTGCCCAGGCCCTCAGCCAGTTGTGGCTTTTGTATTCCCTGGTTCCAGATATTACATATCATTATTTTTCCTCTGCTAATGCCCATGTTTTGCGGAAAAGAAAGAGAATACTGATCAACCTTCTGGACCTTAGCTTTAGAGTTTGCAGAAGAGGGACCTGACTTAATGAAAAAGTTGTATCAAGCAAAGTGAGGGCATTATCCCTCCCTTTTCCCCTCCCGCCCTATGTGTAGGTATGATTGCTCTAGAAATCCAGCACATGTGTGTGATGGGACTGTTCGTACATAAATGGTTACTCATATTGAATGCCTTCAGGACTGGGGCTCCCATCAATTAGCCAGATGCTAATCCTACAAATTATACCATGTGCTTTAAACCTTCTCTCATGAAAACCTCTTGCTTCAACAAGGGCTTGCAGATTTAGTATTCTTACACTGGAAATTTCTCCCCTTGTTTCATTATGCAGCCAGAAACCTGATGAAAGAATGAGAAGAAATTTGCAATCAGTACAGTCATGTGGTTTGATGCCTGGGTAATTCACTGGCTCTTGCCCAAGGGCCAGTCTAATCTAAGGAATATGATTCTTTGTTGCCTGTTCTGTTTCTATAGAAACTTAGTTACTTAATCCTGTCTGAAAAGGTACTTGCTACGTGAAGAATTAATGAACTAATGAACAGTATTAAAATTCTCTTAAATTTTTTTTTCATTTTCATTTCTACTTCATGTAGAAAATCCTCAAACAGATTATCAGTATGAACTGCTGTGATTTCATTCTGGTTGCATCACATGTCTGCACTGCAAAAAAACCCAACCAAACAGCAAATACCCAAACCCCAAACAACCAGCACTGACCTAACAACATAAAAAGGAGCAGTTCACAAAGGAGAGCAAGCAGCTGCACAAATTTTCATGTTATAAAAACATGTACTTTTTTTTTTAATCACATGTATCATCTGTCAAAACAGCTACTGCATGATACAAGTAAAATGTTACTGATAAACTGTCAGTTGCTATTATCTTGGTAAGCTTGGATTTGAAATTCTGTGCAATCTTTTGGAATTCCGGTAATTTTCTTCTTTTAACTTCACTCCATGGTTATTTTTTCAGCCTCTTTACTGAAAAGCCCCTGACCAACTCCTATTTACTGCACCATTGGAAAGTATTCTCTGTTTTCTTTTCCTTTCCTACCTCCCATCTGTTGTTTCAGTCACTGCTGGCTCCTCTTTTGTTGCTATTTTTTTTCATAGTGCTCTCCACGTTTCTTCAATACATTGCCCTGTCTTAGGGTGTTTGCTGACACAGAGGATTGTTCCTCTCCTGTCTACCATATCCAGGGGAGAAGAAGGTAGGATGGGAAGTTCCTTTGAACCTGGTGTTGCTGTACAAGGCAGTAGGTTTGTTTTGACTTCTTGATCTTACCTGCATATCCCAGTTTTCACAACATTCCAGGAGCTAAGGGCAGAATTGTTTGGCAGGACCACTCACGTGCCAATGAATTTGGAAATACAGCAGGAGGAAAGAAACAAGCGTATATTTTTAAAGAATACAGGGAATTAACAGTGTTTCTGTATCTCAGAGAAGATTGCATTTGGCTAGCACACAACTTTATTTAGATATTACATCATGCCTATTGCATATTTATTACTGTCAGTAGTCATGTGAAGCTGAAAAGCACAAAGAAAAGATTCCTGCTATATTTGCAGCAAACCCAGATGATGAACAAAGTGCAGTGTCTGGCTTGGTCCCCACTCCAGCTGGCAGCTTTATGTGTTTGAGGATTTTGCCCTTGGTTGAAGTGACATGTGCTTTCTGGGCCAGGGCTATACTGCATTTGTGAAGCTCAGATGGAGAGGAAAAAAAAACATAATTAAAGGTACATATTAACCTACTTCATTCTCCTGAGTTTGAAAGGAGCCAGGGTGTACCTAGAAGGGCTGGTGGAGAATTGTTCAGAAGCAGCTTGCCAGTGTACAACCAGTAATCAAAATGTGTGAGAGATGAGGGGCAGCTAAAGCTAGTGAGACTAATGTACACTGGGATATTTTACATTCATATGTTGTGTTTGTATCCTGTAATTGTCAGATAGCTTTGTAACACACCTTACTAATGGCCCGATGTTGTGCCCAGACTTGTTTCTCATGTGTTGCAGAATTCCTGGATTGAGAAGTGGTGCATGCTAATTCATTGAGCAGAAAGAGATTACAGTTACTCTGACCTGAGAAGATCTGTATAAAACAAAATACAAATAAAAGAGAGAGAATGGGGGAAGTACAAAATCACTGATAGGTGGGGTATTTCTTAATATCAGTTTCAGTTCAGATTTGAGGGATCTGCTGAGATGGAAAAGGGGTACTGCTTTTATATCTTTATGATGCACAGCACAAATCTGAAAGAAGAACAGCAAGGGAAGCAGTATTGTGTACACCAGTTTTGACAGAGCAAAATGAGGAACTAATAAAATTATGACAGTAAAAGATGAACACATGAGACTTGAAAGGGGAAGAGAACTTTTAACCGGAGAGTTTAAAAATGGTTTTGGTGCATGCAGTTTATTTCAGCTGTTTAAAAAAAAATCGTAATTTCTACTTCAATAAATAACCTAAAAAACCCCCCTCAAAGTTCATCCATTTGTTGTTTATATATTTCAAGAGTTTTTTTAAGCAATTGAAACAATTTGCTGAGAACTTCAAGATGAAAATTCTTCAGGGATATGAAAAGGGGGAAAATTTATATAGATTAAAAATAAATAGGTCCTTCTTGCAGAGAGTTTGGGGGGTTAGACTTTTGTTTCGTGTGTCATTTATTGTAAAAGTAGGATCTAGAATTTGTGGAAATATAGTTAGGAATCATTGGTACCTTTTGGTACATGACTGTTGGTGGCTCTCTCAATAACAAAGAATTTTCAAAGCTACTTCTGGAAAACAGTATGGCTTTGTCTCCCCTTTCATCTGAAAAACAGCTTGACTCTTAAGGCATTTTGATCCTTCCTACCCTAAATAATCAGTTAAGTAGTACAATTATTTTTGCTGGAAGTCTTGAGTTTTATCTAGCTGACGTTCAAGTTTTGAACCCTTTTAGGGTGTATTGTCTGGGATTTCTTGCTGGTGTTAGAAGAGGGTTTGTAATTGTAGGTAGGTATTTTATTGCTCAGGACTCCAGCAGTAAATGAAACACAAGGAAGAACTGAACAACTTCTAAAAGTAATTTTATAGCACAACTACCTTCTCCTTCGCTTCAATTTGCCTGTCTTTATGCTACCACTGATGCACATTAAAGAGTTGAAGTCTTGTTTAAGCTGAAGATGTGTCCCTGTTAAACCACTCTTCCTCTTTACAACATGAGACAACAAGCCTGAGGATGACTATGTAGATCTGCTTTTTGCTGTGGAGGGTGAAATGGATTGGGGAGGGACTACAGAGCCCTCTCCTGTGGGATCTTGAATTTTCCACCATTGTGTGTGTTCATGAGAATTTCCTCTTCCATAGGTCTCCTGGTGGGTACTCTTGATGTTGTGTTGGACTCCAGTGCCAGAGTGGCACCGTATCGAATCCTCTACCAAGCACCAGACTCCTTGGTCTACTGGACCATTGCCTGTGGTAAGGACAAACACAGTGACATGTGGGGTTTTATTCTCCATGCATACTGTGTCACTTAACATAATAAGACAGCATCCTTCCTGCTGAGCACAGTCATCTCAGGACAAATAAATGGGTCAGGATGAAAACCTGCTGTAGTGGTAAAATTCAGTGGCACCAGAGTTTCTGACAGTCAGACCACTAATGCCAGCATGGGTGCGTGTGTTATGCACAATGACTGAATGAAACCAGAAATGGCCATGGAGCAGGGATGAAACAGCTGTTATTTCCCACTTTTCTTCTCTCAAAGGTGTTCCCAGAGCAGCAGTACTCATTCCTCCTTCTTTCATGTTTTCTTTATGCCCAGGACTCACTCCTGCTGCACCTCTGAAGTGCAGCATTCTTGGGTGATGGGGTGTTCCTAAAGAGGATGGTGGGAGGAGCACCCCAGTTGCCCAGACAGGGCAGCTGGCTTCCCTTAGAATGGTAACCAGGAAGAAAGTGCAGCCCCAGCACTCACATGAATACTGACTAGCAAACAGTGAGACATTTCCTGTCTCCTCCAGGATAAATACCATTTAGATCCCAGGGGTGCCCTGCCTCCTGGATGTTTATTTCAGACAGTGTGTGGTCTTTCTAAATATGATGTACTTAGAATTCAACAAGATGGTAGCTAGGTTAAAGTACAGAAGTGTATGTTCTTACATAGGTCCAACAACTTTTAAGAATTTTGGTCCTTAATGCTCCAACTCAGACAGATCTAGCAGTAAGACTGCTCCTTTTGTCATTATAGTAGTGAAAA
>VWYE01020365.1:0-10235 GCA_013398995.1 Alaudala cheleensis
TCCAGTGAAGATGTAACTAGGGTGTATCTAAGGTATAAGCTGTCCTCCACCTCTGTGTATTAGGAAATACATCACTATTATATCTTAATCCATTCCATAAGAAAATAAGCAAAGGAGAAATAACTGTAGCAAGACAAATAGCCTTATTAGAGGAAGATCTAAGAATACCTTCATTTCAAAATTGGATTAGAGTAATGACAGATTGTGCTATATAGCAAAAAAGGTCTGTACCATTTATCAAGGAATCTAAAATTTGATAAAATGCATGTGTGTGCAGATGGATCATTTCATAAACACGTTTAAGTGAATATGATACAATAAATTGAGCCTATGGACATGGGCTAAATAATTATTTATAATAGCAGTAAAATGTGATGGTGGCATTTATTATTTCAGGGTTTTCTCCATGACAGGTAATGGGGTTTTTTCCTTTTTAATTATGATTCAGTGCTACATCTTTGTTTTTAGTTTTTCTACTGCATATATGCACCAAACCTATACTGTATGAAAAAAATAACATTTAAAAAATGCCTCACAAAATTAAAAACTTAATACCATACTGCAAATCTAGAGCTTGAGAAAACATCTCTCTGTATCAGAGAATACAAATTGACCTAGTACCTCCAAGATCTACTAAAATATCTCATTAAAAATACATTTCTATTAGAGTAATGTTCCCTGATTTCTCATATCTTCCTGCTATGAGTGAAGAAAGTTATAAAGATGACAAAGAAACAAAAAGACATGGATTCAAATTTTATGCCAAATAAACCTTGCTCTGAGGGACTAAGTAGACTTCATCAATGCAGAGAATTTGTATTGGACAAGTTCCATCCAGAGCACTTTGGTGCATATTGTTAGTGTGCATTCAGTAAAATCTGGACTTTTATGGACAGTCTTCAGCCCCATCCTCTTGCAAATCTTATTTGCAGCCCCTCCTCTCTACAGATCCCTCATGCCAGTGTAATATGAAAGAGGATTTCAGTACATGGGGAACAGCTTATTAATTTTACACCGCTCTTGAGCTATTTTGAAACCTACCCTGGAGAGTACTGTCAGCAGTAAAGAATGATTATTTCCTCAGCTTTCTTGTCTTTTTCTATTCAATACATCTGCTTAGCACAATGGGCTCACAACCTCTGACTGAAATTTCTAGATGCCCCCATAATACAAATATTAAAACCCATAACATCCACTAAGATAAGAAATAAAATACGTTATAAGACATTATTAAACAAAAACAANTAGGTGACCACTCCCCATAAAAAGACCACTAACTCATTTCAGATAACAAACTACACATGCTTAATGGCCTTCTTGTTAATTAGCATACGAAGCAGAGAAGAGGAGGTGACAGGGGTATGAGTATGCATTTGTATTTTGTATATTCAACACTTTTGTAAATAAAAGGCTTTGTAATTACCTGTGATCTTTGCAGTGCGCATTAGGGAGCCATCCCACGCGCTGCCTGGCGTCGTAATAAACATACACTTTCTAACTTTAACTGTTAGAGGGTCTTTTGTCCGTCACAGTTGGATATTAATATTCATATTTTATTAAATCACTAATAGTAAATGAAAGCGACTAATCCTTTTCAACAAAACTGTCTTCATTGAATGAAATCCTTACCTCATTCACATTCACTCATAGAATCGAGAGAAAATTCTTTCCCTACTGATGCCAACATTCAAATATCCAGAGCAATTACATGGAGAGGGAACATTTAAATGGCAAACAATATCTGTAAAACAAAATAACACGAGGTGAAGCCACCAGTTCAAATCTCAACTCAATGCATTATGACTGCCCTTCTCACTTAATAGACATCAGATACTATGAACAACTGTAATTACAAGAAAAGAAGAGGACGATATTTAAAGGAACTTGTGGTAATGTGTGTTTTTTAACCTGTTTGAAGTTATTCTTCCCCAAAGACCATCCCTGTTCCCCCCTTCCCTGCCCGGTTCCGTCCAACTTATCTCCTCCCTCCCTCGGGGTTCAGCCTTACCCCGACCCTCCTTTGCTCCAGAAACCTTGGTCCCTTGTCCATCTCCCCTTGACCCTGCCCTCTGCCATAGAAGAGACCCCTGCCAATCCACCTGGGGGGCCAATCACCTTTGGGCCCGGCTGCCCTTTCCCCCAAGTTTAAAAAGGCTGTACCTGACTCTGCACTTTCTCTTTACGTGCCTGCGAGCTTGGGGTAAAAAAGGACCTCTGAGAATAGGACAAGAAAAGAGCCTTCTTGTCATCTTTTGATTCAGAATCCTAGACACTGCGATATCAGACCCATAGACAGCAAAGCTGCTCTAAACCGCCACCTGGTCTGCAGGCAGACCAGGGGCGGCCCTTCTTGGCACCGAGCTGGAGTCAGAGCTAGCTGGGGGTTTCTCCGGTCACATGTCAGGAATTGTCCCTCTTATGGACACAAAAATGTAAGCAATGATGGGGAGTTTGGAAAGATTTGACTTATACCAAAAGACAGGCAAAGCTCATCTGTGATGGCATAAGAGCTCAATGTTTGGTGTTCTGGCACACACAAAGATCCATATTTTAGCCCTTTTCTACATCTAAAATAATTACAGTAGCTCTATAAAAATCGATCCAGATAACTGTGGAGTTACTCACTGGGGAGGGGGTGAGAGAAACAGAAATTTTCAGAGAGAAAATATGTCAGTTTATCTTAAACAAAGGTATGCTGTCTACTCAATTCATTTTCCTCTTCTTCTTGCCCTCTCCCATGTCTTTGCATACCCCTTTTTCTGTTTTGTTTTTTTTTTCCCCACAAGTCAGTTCTGTGAATTCCACAGTGTGACCTACACAGTAAAGGAAGAGTGGTATTTGTTCAGTAACTAGCACATTGTTGTAATGCTCCTGGATCTTAGCATTGACACAGCAATTATTTAATTATTAACCTTTGCTGACCCCAGGCTCTTTGAAACTAAGCTTCTGCATATCGGGGATTGAGAGAGATGGGAACCCTGATTTCCTGATCAGAATTCGTTTTTACTGAGATTTTCCAAATCCTTATATACTGTTTTAGGAGAGTTAGTAGTTTTTTCTACAATGATTATGTTAAACATTACACAAACAAACATGCATTTTACAACATCTCTTGCTTGTTGGGGGGTTTGATTCAATCTTCTTTTTCCTGTCGCCAGACTTGATCCAATCTTCTTGTAATCTTCAAAGCTCTGTTTGTTCTTGTCAAGGCATCTTGCTTATCAAACTAACTATGCTAATTAAGTCCACAGCACCCTGTCCTGTGTACCCCAATATCTCCTACATCTGCACACTTATGTGGGAGCTTCATTTTCATTTAGATAATCATACAACTGGCAAAAGCACTGCCACTGACTATCCAAACCCAAAATAACGGCATGATTCAATTCATGCTCATATGTTTTCCATAAATATGGCAATTCATTATATTCACTGAAAGCTCCCTCATAATTCTTGTCATGTGAAATAAAGTGAACAGATCCACTAACTGCATCAAATATTTCAAAGATACACGTTTGCATTATTATTTGTAATATTTTATTCACAGTTTAGGCAGCATTGTTTTAGGGAGGGGGTCCAGGACAGAAGTGCTGCGTGCTTGAGACACATAGTGTCAGAGGCAAAACAAATCAGGTCATGAACTGGAAATTTTGGCCACTGTTCAGTCAAGAGGAGCCACACCCGTGGCAATTAGTCCCCATCTCCTCTCCATCTACTTCCCAGGGCTCTAGAGCTGCTTTACTGAGAAACACAACCAACTCCAGTGATTCAGTAGTGCAAACATGTATTAAGACTATATCTGGTTCTTCTTCAAGGTGGAGAAACTTTCTCATGTTTTTTGAAATTTCTCCATGTCTAGTCATTTTCTGTTCTTCTTTATTTTACAAATGCAGATGAGTTGAATTAAGTAAATTAGAGAAGCCCTAACTCAGTTGCAGATATGCAGGGATAAAAGAACACATTTAGAAAGCAGTGAACTTGCTTTAGAAGCTTGTTGGCATTTCTTTGCATGTACAGCTGCAGTAAAAGAGAGTTAAAGAGTTAACTTTTAACATTTTGGAGTAGTTGTCCAAGGGCACCCCCTGCTAGGGCCCTTGAACACCAGAAGGATCTGAGCAAATCTTCTGTTGCTGAGCCTCTGTCTCTCCATGTTTGAGCAGCAAGTTCTTCAGGATATGCCTAGCTATGGATCTTAAATGAAGACTTGTCCATGCACCACTTACAATTCAAATATGAGGAACAAACAAATAAACAAAACAAAAAGACATGTACATTCCTCACCCCTCCAGGTAAACCATGCCTCAGCTCCAACCTTGTCTGGCCTTCTGGGATTCAGGATCCCAGATATCATGTACTTATTTTATATGCACAGTTTCTTAGTCAACCAAGCCCCAGAAAAAAGGTTTTTGACTCTTAGGCCACCTAGAGTGCATGAGCACTTACCCTTAATCTTGGCTCTTTTGCTGGATTTGACCATTTCATTGCTTTCAGAAATCCAGAATTATTTTTCTACAATGTTTCAGTAATCATGGGTCAGAGATGCTGACTGCTTCTAAGCATGGCACCCTCCCTACCAACTTATCCCAGTTCCTATGGAGTGACATCCAGCAACACTTCCCTCCTCCTTTCCCACTTCATTTCACTGGCTCATTTTTTCAGTTAAGGTGAAAAGGAACAATTACTTCTATTGTTCTGACCAGTTGCATCTGTGGTTAATTACTATTGCCACTGAGTAGTTTTTTTAACATTTTCAATTCACCACTATGGACTATTTTCTCATTTTCATGGAACAACTGTGATGTGTAAGAGCATGCACGTGCCTGTGCACAAATATATATATAAAGTCATGAGAAAGAGGAAGGGAAGGCCCTTCCAGACATCCATGTAGCTATTTAGAAGGAAAATAATATCTAAATGATGGTAAGTACATGGTCCCTCTATGTTTGTTGCTTTTAATTGTATAGAACAGTTTTTATTTATAATAAACTTTATTTCATTAGACTATTCCATTCTCATAATCACAGCTACATTCACAAGTCAGCTTATTATTACATTAAGATCTATCTGCTCTGCCTACACTGTATTTACAAACTAGAAAGGAAGTTGTTAGCTTAGAAAAATGCATTACAGATACTGTGATAGACATAAGGACATCAAACATAATCACAGAGATAAATTAACTGAGTCTGGGGAAAGACAAGAAGGAGGTCAGCAATGTCATCTTGATTACTCAGAAAGGTTTAAGAACTACTGCAAACTTCGACCAAGGAAAGACAAAAGATAAACTTGAGTGAACTAAACTATGTTGAAATCACAATAATTAAGCCGGGTTTACCATGGTAATGACCATCTGGGTGACAAAGGGGAGAAAATATTAGAACTGCAGAATCGGTTGTGCTTAAATCACACTGGGCACAATAGTTTTGTCTACAGAGTTCTCCCTTGGAGTAAAATGAAGAGACAGAAGGAAATTTCCCTTAAAGCCAAGTCAACTTTTCACTATCAGAAAAAAAATCCATCTTTGAAAATTAGAAACAGCAGGAAGTACACTGCATTGAATGCTAAATTAATTTCTTCTGATAACTTATTTCAAACAGTATTTGATTAAAAGACAATAGACATGCTTTAAATCTAAAAAACATGGTTACCACAGGCTGAGGCAAAAGTGGTGTTGCTGATAAGTGACAACAGCATTGTTATTTATTTCGCTCTTGTAAAAGCACCCCAGTCAATCAATAGCTATGCATGTACCAGGGCAGTGGGACTTGTATAAAGATGCTTATCAGAAATCCATGGGCAACATTCCACTTTTGATTACAGTGCTTCAGACTGTCCCCAATCCTGCTGAAGACTGTGTGCCTCCTTGACAAGCCATACTGACAGAAATGATAATATAGAAACCCCAGTTCCTAATATGCATATCCAACTGCACAGCAAATTAACCACTATGCTGACTGAAATTGCTTTGTTATTCATTCCATTCCAACTGATGTTAATACTTTGGCAGCTGATGGGGATAATAACTGATGGAGCATTGGCTGCTGAATGAAAGGGGATATAAAATTTATATAATTTAAAGACATTGAGAAAGCTACTATGCTTTACAGTCATAAAACCTGAAAATGTCTAAATGTTTTGTGTAAGAAGTACTCAGAGCAGGAGAACCAGTATGTATTGGAAAAATCTGTGAATGAAAAGGAGGCATTTAAAAAGATTGTGATATACAAACGGGTTTGAAATAACATTAAAAAAGGCAATTATAAGATGAAAATGAGACTTTTTCACCTCTACCTCTAACATCACACTGAGTAACAATGCTTGAACATCTGGAAACATTTACATTTGATGTTTTAATTAAAATATAACTCTTTTCTGTAACATAAGCACATTGTAACAAAAAAGTCACTTAATTTACCCTAATCCCTAAAACTATTTCCTTTATTATCTTTATATATCAAAATATCCATTCCAATGCATTAAAAAAATAGTAAAAGGACATAAAATTAATTTTATCTATACTAATAAATTGGGGTTTTCTTACAAAACTAAAATGTTTTCTATGCATCATAAGGACATCTTTCAAAGTTGTCTGGGTCATATATTTCACAATGTTGGTATAAATTATTTCACTGCTGTGCTGCAATTCTTGCCCTGCAGTTCTTATTTGGTGAAAACTCCTGTGGAGTTCAACAGGCATCTTCCCTGAACAAGGGCTGCCTGACCAGGCTGCTTTGTACTCCAGTACCAGTGAGCTGGTGGCTCTGCTGCAGAAGTCTCTCCAAATGGACATCATTTGGGTGAATGCAGTGCACATGAGCTCTGCCAACAATGGTGAAGCAGAGACTGGAAGAAGCTGGCCTAGCTCAGGAGTGGGAGATCAATATGTGTGTCCCTGCTGCCACATCATGCTCTGGATGGAAAATGCTGGAGGAGTGGATGTGCTGTGGTAACACACCATCCTCAGCTCCAAAATGTGCCAACTTTTATTTCTCTAAACTTTCATTTTCCACAAACCTGTTCCTCCTGCTCAGGAACTTGGCTGCTGAAGCTTAGCCCCCTAAATCCCTCTACTGTTCCACCACAAAGGTCCCTAGCACCAAACCAAACTGCCACTTTCTTAAAATCTACTCCCAGAACCCCATTCTGTTTACTTCAGACTGTCTCTGCTCCTCCTAAGCCACTGGCCCACATGTTGGTCCCAAGCCTCATTGAGTCAAAACTCTACTGGCACCAAGTTAACCCAGACCTTTAATTGCACAGCCCTTACTACCCACAGAACTCAGCTCTTTCTGCTCTGCCTGTGAGCATGTGGGCCCTATTCCCTCCCCATTTTTGCCTTTTCTTTCCAAACACATGCACATACCAACATGCAGATTTGTTATTTACCTCCTGGCTCCTATTCCCCCCAATTAAAAAAAAAAAAAAACAAAAACAAAACAAACAGAATCAGTTTGTATTTAGCCTCAACAAGATCCTGAGAGCACAGAAAGAAGCTATCAGAAGTGGACACACTGTACTTGCCATTTGGTAATTGAATCGGGGAGTCATAAAAGAGTAGACAGTAAAGTGTTCACAGGAAGGCAGGAGTGAATGAGGATGATGACAGCCATCCATATGGCTACACTTTTAACATATTCAACATGCAATTTTCCCTTCATGCATGATCCATCATGTCCCTGGATTCTTAAAGAAACAGCCTTTCTTCATTTACTGAGGAAGTTGCAAATTCTTTCTTTTTTTATGAGTTTTACCATGGACCATCTCTGTAATCTACAGTATGAACTGTTCTGTCTACTAAAACTAAAAAAAAAAAAAAAAAAAAAAAAAAAAACAAAAAAAGCCAAAAACCACAAACCAAAAAACAGACTTCATGGTAGATACAGCTATAACAAAAGCAATAGTCACCTTCTTAAATGGATCAAGAAGGACATAAATTATCAAATAAAACACATGCTGCAAGAGACCACTGGTGAGGTCTGAGCAGTGTATTATTTCTATTTACGAACATTAATCTTTCATTTATTATCAGTACTTGTCTTTACATTGTTAATATCATGAGCCACAGAATTATTTTCTTATTCCTTCCTGTGGTTAAATTTTCAAATCTTTCACCCATCTTTCACCTGAATTTAATGAGAGTTAGAAAGCAAAACTGAAAAATCATTTGGTCAGACTTGAAAGAGGTTTAATTTTGACTTTTAGCGTATTAAAAGACTGTGTGCTGAACTACTTGTTGTCTAATATGGTGAGCTAATTGCTTGGTTGGGATTCTGTTTATGTCTCTGTGAGGCACAATACTGTCCACTAAAACCATATGAGATCACACTACCTACCAAAATCCCAGCAAAATTACCTGATGAGAATGCTAACGGCAAGATTGTGGTTTGGTTTTTTTAAAGAAATGGAAGAAATCCAACCATGCTGGGCTTTTGGCTTTGCTTATACTATTAGCTGAAATTGTGTTGGCTCAAGGAAAACTGAAAGATTTAAAAAATCAAACCCAAGAGGGTGGGGGTGTCAGGACTAGTCAGTGCCAGGGGTAAAAGGGAAGGGTGTGGATGTCTGAGGACTGTGGTGACCTTTATTGAGTGCCTGAACCAAGTGATCATTTCTCCTTCCTTTCACACTTCTAATTCACCATATTAGAGAGCAATGCTTCCATTTGGGATCGACTAATTGACCTGCCCTAAAAGCTCTTTTCTACTTTTAGCAGGTATGATGCTACAAAAAGCTGACAAAGTAACAAAAAAAGCTACTATGAGGTCACCATAAAAAGTGCAATCTTTTTCATGTGCAATCGTATTAGACTAGAACAAAATACCTGATACACTGAATGGAGCTAAGGTTGAAGGATACAAGCCTGAGAAGCAAATTCTCACCTGGCTAAGTCAGCAGGGGCTAGGGACACTGGAGAAGAGCAGGTAAAGGAACAAGCACGCACACACACTCCCTTCTTCCTCACCCAGTTCCCTCTGACGGATGCTTAGAGATGCAGTGTTGGGCTCCACAAGAACTGTGTCCAACACTGCTCAGGCTGAGACAGAAATGCTTCTGTCAGGCTTACAGAAGCAAATGGGAACATCTCTCTGAAGAATTAATAATGCAAAGAATTAAATGTTTTAATATGCTGTCAGATCACAGAATTTCTCATGAACACAGGAAAGCAAAGATACTTGATAGTTATCAAGTAAACATTCTGAAATACCACCTTATGACAGAGAACATCCCTCTTTTCATAAAATCAGCTACTTAACTTCTGGAGAGGCTCCTGGGCTTCCCTACGAAGTCCTTAAGTAGCAGCTCCACCTCTTCATACTGAATATCCTTTAACAAGACTTGTTTCTTCTGAGGAACCTGCCTTTTTATACATCACCCTTTGACTGGGTCCAAGGTGATATTTTCAAAAACTGGCAAAAGGTGTGATTTTAAAATGCTTTCTAAGGAATCATAGCTGCTACCTCTACAATCATGTTTCTTTCCCTCTCATCCTTTTAGCTTTCCCTCAAATGAATAGCAAGCCCCTACATGATATCCCCATACGGGCAGAAATTAAGAAGACAATAAGCACATACACATATATATGTGCGCACACATACATCTTCAGTTCTCCCCTGTAGCACATACATTACAGAACATGCAGCATTCTCAATCTTGCACTGCCTCAAGTGCACTACAGAGAAAAGTGGTGGCCTGAATTTTTCAATTGTTTTGTTTTTAATTAGACCAGTCATATAAGTTTTCCAAAAATAACAAAATACTTAGGAAGAGGCATTTCTGTGTACTTCATCTTTTCTGGCAGTTATGTATCAAAGGGTATTTAGCACACAGAGGGGATTTTCAGGTAAACAATGCTACTGTTTCCACCAATACCAGCATTGTTAATCACTGGAAAAAAATCCAAAAATTCCTAACTACCTCGTGCCTGCAACTAGGTCATCTTGCACAGAGAAGCAAAGGTTAAGTACAAGATCTGATTTTTACTTTGCAAAGCCTGTAAATGACATCGCATGGTCGAGCAAATGAAGCAAGGCAAGAAGAGAAAATGAAGAAGAATGGAGCTGTATAATCTAATCAGAAACCAACTAGGGGGTTTCTTTATCTTCTCTTCCTCCCTCGGAGACAAAGGGAGGCTTTAAATCCTTGAAACACAGTCTGGTGTTTCGCTTTCTGCGACAGCTTTTGGTAGTATGGAACATATGTATGCACACCTATTCTGCATGTATTGATGTACAGGT
>VWYE01020386.1:889-28883 GCA_013398995.1 Alaudala cheleensis
AGCACCAGCTCTGAAAAGCTCATGGTGCAGTTGGGACTGCACAGCCCAGAGCCTGAAACTGGGGCCTCATGGGAAGCACAGGAGGTTCAGGGAGCCTCTTCCATCTTCAGCTTTCAGGTTTTACCTCTGATTTCCTGTCTTATCTATATCCCCCAGCAAACACCCTGTTTGTTCATTTTCTGAAGGAGAATCTATTTCTGCACCAGTTTCACATTCATTTCTTTGGCTGGTTTGGTTTGAAACATTACACACGTGTTGGGAGAGACACATCTTTACTTTGGGTGGCTTTACTTTTAAGTCTTGCCTGCAGCTGAGGTTTGATGGTTTGTTCACCTGAAATCTGAGGTCAGGGAAAGGGGCTGGCTGCACACAGGAGCCTCGTGCTCCTGCTCTGGGTCAGAGGGACCAGGAGCAGTCACTGCTGCTCCTCCCCTGCACACTGGGGAGTTGGGATGCTGGGGATGCATCACATGCACACTCACAGCTTTAGAGCACCAAGTTTCACAAGCCAGGAGCTGTAATGCAGTGCACATCCCTCCCTCCCATCATTCATGCACATTAAACTCCAGCAAACAGTGTTTAGTGGTTTTTCCAAGAAATACCACCATAGAATCAGCAAAAAATACCTTTTTTTAAAAACTGTTCTTTGGCATAACATGGGACAAACCCCATCCTGCTGTAATGCTTTCAGATGTTCAGGGTTATTACCCAATGCAGCTGTTATTGGAGTGTCTATTCTTTACAACCTGTGCTTTATGTAATCAGTAAATTCCAGNTCATCCTGCTATGATGCTTTCAGGGTTCTTACCCAATGCAGTTGTTCTTGGAATGTCTATTCCTTACAACCTTCATCTGGAAGTTTGCTTAAAAAGTAGACACAGGCCTGTACTTCTGTGAAGAGACTGGTGTGATAAAGTCAGGAACTTTCTAAACTGCAGTTTTATTGGAAAGTGTCTCTGCTGCAACAAGCTGGGCTTTGGTGTCTCCCTTCTGAATCAAAGCAGTTTGAAGAAACCTTGCTATAGGATATGCACTTTGCATTTCCATAAGGACTTTCTCAGAACTGCTTGGTTTTGGACATGGAAGAAAAGCAGGAATGCTTTTCTGTTTCCTGAAAACTTACTGAGGAGGACAAAGTGTGCTCCTCCATTCACTCTTCACTTGGATTACATGAAAAGTTTTATTTTATCTCTGGATATTTCAGTCTTGGGATTTTTGAGGAGGAAGAGTAAGACAAAAGTCTCTAATTTGGCTTTCAGGGAGTTTCTGCCACTGAGCTGCATGGAGGGGAAGGAGCCTGGCAATGGGACACCCATTCCCAAGCTGGGGACAGGCTCCCTCCTGGTGATGTTGGTGTTCAGCTCCCTCTGAAACTCTGTGACCCTGGCCTGGTCACAGCGTTTGTCACAGCTCATTACACAGCAGCAATGTGGAAGCCCAGTGACCTTTCCCAGAGGGACAGGCAGAAAAGCAACAGCACAAAAGAGGGAAGAAAACGTTGTACACTTTAGAAGATAAATAACTGCATGTTATTGTGATGGAAAACACTGGGCTGACAATGGGCAGGGACAAAAATAATCCTTTAAGGGTGTTGCTTCTGGGGTTTGGACTTCTATTTGTTCAACTGGGTGCAGCTTCCCCTGCTGCCCTGCTTGGCCATCAGGGAGTTTCAGCAGGCTGGAGAATAACTCTCAGGTCCACATCCATCCCCTGGGATGTGGGGAATCTGAGCTCCTGGGTGATGCACTGGAGCCAGGATCAGAGGTGGGGGAGCTGGGCATGTCTTTCCTGCCCTCCTTCTGCCAGGCAAAGGAAGGAAGAGGCCTAAAATGATGTTTTTAAACCTATTAAAAAGTCAAGGCAAACTTTCAGCCTTTGTCCTCAAAGCTCTCCAGCTTCTGTAGTGTGGGACTGGAGCCCCTGGGACTGCTCCCAGCTATGGCTCCAGAGTCTCTCCTTCAAACAGGTCCAGGTTTCCAACCATCTCGTTCCCCCTTTCATTTTACTTCCAGTTTTTATTTAATCTGACTTCTCCAGTCTCCTGAGACAAACTGATTAATTCTTTTCCCCTTCGTAGTCCCTTGAGTCCCTTGTTCAATCTTTCCTGCCTCAGTGAGATCTTAATAAATGCTGCCTGTGGCTGGAAGTGGGATTGGGTCTTGGCACTGTAATTAATTCTTTACTTCCTCCATGGCTTCAAGATGCTATTTACAGCTGTCAGCCCCTGCAGGAGCACAGGTTTGCAGACTGCCTCCAACTTTTGCCTCTGATTAATGAGTTATATCCACCTTGCTTTCTCCTTGCTCTTTTGCATGCCTTGCTTTGCCCTGTATCCAGTTCAGTGTTGACACAGGAGGCAAAATGCAGTCCTGGAGACAACAACTGCCAGGCTTTGCTGTTTGCTTATGCTCTGTTAGTTGAAAGCCTCTTAGTCCAGGACAGGACACCCAGACCCCTGCAGCAGCATGACCATGATCTGTAATCTCCCTAATTGCTTTCTCCAGTAGCAGCTTGGGGGATTTTAACTCCAACCCAGGGATGGATGGATGGAAGCAATTTGGAGGGAGGTGGGTGAGACACAGAAATGAGTTGGAGGGCTGGAAGGTCTGAATGAGGAAAGGGTTTGTGGCTGTTGGCAGATCAGCACAGGGGAGCACAGTGAATGCTTGAAGCCTGTAAATACTACAGAATTATGTGAGCTGATACCACAAAATATAAATAGGAGTGGCTCAAAATTAATCTGGGGATAATTGTGCAGTGGAGGAGCTGCTCCTTGCTGGCTCCCGCAGGGAAGGAAGCCCCAGTGCTGGCCCTGTTTTATCTTGAGGTAAGTGCCTCAGCCTGGGACCTGCCCAGGGTTTCAGCAGTGAACTGGAAAGCTGCATTCAATATACCAGTGAGGAAGCAAATGCAAATTTCTTCCTTCTCTCTCTTTTGGGTGAGATTTATGCCACCTCCACATGCACAGCCTCCTGGCAGCAATAAATCACAGAGGGGGAGGGAATGCTGCAAGGGAACAGATCCCCTGCAGTTTTTGTGTGCAGGGCAGGGAGAAGGGATGTGTGGGGATCAGCAGCTGCTCCCAGGCATCACAAACCTGCTGCAGCACACACTCCCATTCCTTCCCAGCACTACACTGGAGACCACCCAGCAGAACCTGGGGATTTACTCTTTAGTCATCCCCCTCCCCTCCCTCCTGTGCCAGGGTTGTGTGTGCCCAGTCTGGGATGGAGCCATCAAACTCATCTTGGCAGAGGGGTCTGACAGAGATGAGCCCTTCCCCTGCTCCATGCCAAAGCTCTCTCCAGCATCTCTGATGGGTCCTTCAGGACCCCAAGCCTGGGCTGCACTGCAGACCTAAGCTAAGGGTGTATCCCAGTGCCCTCACCCACTGGGATCTGTGGAAAATACCCCTGGGTTCAGCCCAGGGAAAGCAGAAGAGCCAAACAAGCAAATGTACCCTAGCAGAATGTCTCATTTGGGGACTGGAGAAGCTCCAGAAGCAGCTCCAGAAGCATCCCCCTCTCCTTGGGCACTGTCAGTGCTGTTGTCAGCTGTCCTCAGCTCTGCCCTGCAGAAAAAGGCAGGGCAAGGCCACAGACAGGCAGTGCAGGGCAGAGCTCAGTGCTCTGCTCCTTTTGCAGCTCCTGGCAGAAGTGCCCAGCTGAGCTGAGAAACCTCCTTGTCCTTCCCCAGCCACCTCCTGGCCTTACCTTGCAGCCCCTGCTCCTGGGGCTCTGGGGCAGCTCTCAGCTCTGGAGGCTCAGGAGGTGCTGATCCCCTTCACTCTGGCCACCAGCAGCACAAGGAATGCACAGGAGGAACAAATTCCCTCCAACCCCCAGTGCCCAGCACAATACCCCCAGTGCCCAGCACCCTGCAGCTCAGCCAGGGGACTGAGCCCTGCCCCAGGGAGCCTGGCTTCACCCTCTGGGAAAGGCATTTCTGCTCCTGGAAGCACCTGACCGTGGTTTAATCCCCTTTCAGAGCAGAGCAGAACTAGGACAGCTAAAAATACTCAAGAGCACAAAGGAAGTAGTAATTTGGGCAGGAGTGAACTGAACTGATTGATGTCAAATCAAAAGGTTCAAGAGGTGCAAAACGTGGTCTCATCATGTCCAGCATCAGAAAAGGAGCAAAAATGTGGCCCAGGGGCAGAGCTCAAGAAAAGCAGCAAACCCAAAAGATTTTGCAAAACCTCACAGCAGCAGCAGCAGAGGCTGTTCCAGCAGTGCAGGGAGGTGCCTGCTGATCCCCCACCATATGCTGACTTTACCTTTACTGTCAGTCTAAATTCTGCCAATTATTAAATTATCCAACTTGCAGCAGGAACGCAGTTAGATGTGATCCAAATGGTGTCACTACAATTATGGTAATTATCTGAAAACAAGCCAATTACTTCCCTCCTCCTCGTGCCAGTTGGTACCAAGATAGCAGCTGTTCGAGGCAAATTTGTTATCACGTTACTGTACATTTGTTAAAGGTTGAGGTTATAGATTCTAGCCTTTTAAATATTAAAGATGCTATAAAGTCATGCAGTGTATAACATATTAGGATTTTTTTTAAATGTCGGGAAGGGAGAAATTTCTTTTATGTGCCAAGAGAACCAGTGGGAAAGTGATTTACTCGTGGTGGCTGACTGGAAATGTGTACTTTGCAATCAGCAGACAACCAAGCTATAAATTAACCTGTGTCAGCTTGTTACCTCTACCCATGCAAAATGAACTAAATGCAGAAGTTTTTTGCTGATCTTTTACATTTTACATCTTTCTTCAGTATTGGCATTCAGGATGTTCCACATATCCAGAGGCATCTTGCAGGCTTGGCCCCTCTGCTGGATGCACTTTGAGCAGTTTGTTCAGTTTGTCAAGTGTTTTGGCTCATTTAATCCTGTGAGAAGCAGCACCACTCCCTGATGGAGAGTGAAGGCAAAAGAGGGCCCAGCTCTGCCCCAGGCAAAGAGAGTTGGGCCAACCTTGAGCAGAGCCACGGGAATAATTCACCCCTCTGAAAAGCCTTCTGAAAACTCAAGTTAGCAAGGCATCTTTTATTTTTGGACCTGTTCATATTAAGGACAGCCTTGCTTGAATTGCTGAAGGTGTCAAACACACAAAGCCCACCACTTGCAGCTCCTGCCAGGGGTGCAAATGAGGCACCCTCAGACCAGGGTGGCCTCTTGTTCTGCACAGACCTTCCTGGTGGAAACCAGAGGCTTTCATCTCATCTCAACCACCATATCCTCACTTGGACTGACCTTCAGCTTCTTTTCCATGTGATGTTTTGAAATCTTTGCCTTTGATGTGGGTAAAATACTTCTTTCAATAAATGTCAAGAGCAGATTAAAGAAAATTAAATGGCAGAAAGAAGAGATTCTGCCTTCTGGCTGGAGCAGCATTTTCATGATAACTGAATGAATCGGCTGTGAAAAATGTGAATTTCCCTCTCTGTGCTCAAGGTACAGAGCTAGTGGGATCTGTTTATATCCATGAGCTTTACACACACCCCCATGCATCCCTAATTCCCTGCAGCTTGTGTGCAGCTAAGGCACAGGGCAGAGCCCAGTCCCTGGGAGCAGGTTAGTGGCATTAGCCTGCTGCTTTGCTTGAAATAATTAGCCCTGCTCACAGCTGACCTTCTCAGCAAGCCCTAAAGGCTGACAGATTTGGGTTATACTGGAGCAGTAGAGGGAAGCACGTGGCAGAGAGTTTCTCTCCTCCTGGAGAAATCCTGCTGCTGCCTCCCCACCAGCCCCAGCAGCTGGAGCTGGGCACTGCAGAGACCCCAGTGAGGGGGTTTCTCCCTCCCACAGACAAGGGATGCAGCCACTGGGCTCCATCATTCCCCTGGACATCCCTGGTACCTTCCACTATTAACTGATGCCATCTGCTTTGCTTTTCCTTTCCCAGAAAGTTCCTGTGGCTGTCAGAGCAACGTGCCAGGACTCTCCTTTCTGCATTTGGAGTTTTATCCAGTCCCCCCTCCCTTGGCAGCACATGAAACACCACCTCACACAGGTCAGTGTAGGTTTTCTATCCCTTCCTGATCACCACTTGATTCTTCCTTAGTGTCATTTAAGATTTACTTATTACCTTTATCCTTTTCTTCACATCATTTTCATGTTTGTTATATGTTAAAATTGCCTAATTCAGATTTCTCCCAGTTAAGCAGCAAAACATTCAGCCAACAGGGATTACATTTGATAGTGTTTAAAAAAAAATTAAAAAATAATCCAGGCAGCTGCCTGCCCAGTCATAGTATTAGATGAGAGTGTGTAAACAGGTTTCTGCTTATCAGTCCTGCTGCTATCTGCTGCACACAAACTGCTCAGCCCCACAAAATCCAATTTCCAAGAGGTTAGAGGAGGGAACTGTTTGCAGAAACACAGCAATAGAAATCTCCAAAGCCACAGCCCTCATTACACTGACACTGAGGAAAGAAATGATGCTTGACGACTCCTGGCACCCCACACAGACATTTACTTCTGTGGCTTTGATTGGAATGGGCCCAGCTTTGCCACGGGATTGTTTCCTCTTGTTTTTTTCCCTGCTTGTGTGGTGGCTGGGAGAAAGCAGCTGAGCAGGCATTGGGGGGTCTGCAGTGCACCCTGGCCCTGCAGCACAACCATCACCTTCTGCTCCCCAGAAAAAGCTTGGAGACTCCACTTGGGAACCCTGGCAGGAGAGACAGGGACACAGCTGCTGCCTCCTGTGCCAGGCATGGAGGAAGAGGGCCAGGTTCTGTGTCCAGGGTACAATGTTTGGAGCCTTCTCCCAACACCTGGATGTGGACAGATGCTGCAGCTCAGTCCTGGAGGAGCTGAGCCCTCCTCGTGGCCTCTGGCACTGGGGAGGAGGGAACACAGCACTGGGAATGCTGTAGGTGACAGCAGGAAGGATGCAGCAGCATCCAGACGCAGCAGGGATGTGAGATTTGGAAGGAAAACGTCCCTCAGCCCCTGTCACGGGCAGGAGCTCTTTGTTTACTCCCCGATAGAGCGATCAGGAGCAGCCCGCCCACCTCCCCTCCCCACGCCTCCTGCAAAGGGCTGCTGCCCAGAAGTTCACTGCTTCAGTAAAACTGCAAACCGGGAGCTGATTAGATATTCATAGATACTCTTTCTTGATTAGCTCACCATTAATATTTCAATGTCAGAACTGGATGCACAGTGCCTCCCTGCTCTCTTCCTTCCTGCTTAATTAATTTTGACCATCGCCAACAACAGCCTCCGACAGATAGCAGAAATTGGAGTGGGCTGCTCTGTGACTTTGCTTGCTGTAAACAGCTATTTGCAATTCCTTTTCATACATCACCCACCCGTGACAAAGAGATCACAGCAGCAGAAAATGAGTCTCCCTCAGAAGGAGTTCAGAGCTCCGAGAGAACATTTGCTTATTCAATAAAAATAATCCAATAGACAATGCAGTGAGCAACAAGATTGGTGTCTCACCTAGTAATCAGCTGGCTGTTATGCCATTAAATAAAAAGAAAGGGGGAGATTGTTAATTTATCTTTAAAAAGAAAGGGCCTTTGATGTAGGGTAGCTCATAAAAGCTGTGGTGTGGCCCAGCTGTGAGGAGATGTGATAATCACTGCAGCCCCAGCAGTGGTAGCAGCAGCACTTCATAAAATGCAGGTTGCATGGCTGCCTGATGCCCATCCATGGCTGATAACAGGACGTGCTGCTAATAGTCTGTTTGATTTTATTGATGTGCTCAAGATATACGGGGGCAGGAGGAGCAGTGAGGCAGAATTTATACAGCTGGGTTGGTTCCACCCCAGCCCAGGGGACTGTGTGCCTTCATCCATCCTCCTGCTGGGCCTGGAAGGATGGGGAGCTCTCCTGTGTGACAGAAGGGCAGTTGTCACCTCCCAGATCCACAGGCTCCTGACACAACACACTGGGATTGATGACAAGTTGTGCCTCCCCGGGCCAAAGCAGCACTGGATTTACAGAAACAAAATTTTTTGCATTTTTTGTGCTGCCACCTGAGCTGCAAAACAAGCCCTGTGCTACTGGACATGCTCCACATCTCCATCCATTGCTGCAAGCCATCCTGTCCCAGCCTCCAGGCTCTCCTTTCCCAGGGAATACACCAGGGTGGGGACCCAAAGCAAGCAGGAAGGCAGGAGCAGCAGCTTGGAGCCCAGCTCCATCCCCTCCATGCCATAACTCAGGCTGTTAAACGCCTGGCCAGAGCTTGCCATCTGCTTCCAGTCTTCTAGGAATAACCCCTGAGTAATTCAATCAAAAAGGAGAAGATCCTTGTTTCACTGAATCCTAAGTCACTCCTCAAGTAATTATAATTTTATACCCCTATCAGGAGCAACAGGGGCTGTTCATTTTATGGGCTTTAGCAGCCAGAGCTGTGCTTCTGCCAAGGTCACGGCTGGGAGGAGAACCCAATTTCACATTTTCTCAGCCATCCAAGGCTTATCCATGTTTTTAGCTTTTTGGTTAGGCAAGTGGATAAAGCCCTGCAGGACCAAGGCCTTTGTTCAGGAGTGTTGTTACTGTAGAACACAGAAAATGTACTGGCTTGGAGCACAAGAGCTGCCCAAACCACCATGGTGTGAACATGCCAGGTCTGTCCTTCCAGGGTTTCTGCAGCACAGCAACAGCTGCCTAACCACTGAGCAAAATCCTGCTTATCCTTCCAGCAGCTGGAGGACACGTGGGGCTGCAGCTCTCACATGCTGCCTTAGAGAAGGCACAGATTAGTCCAGGGGGAAAGCCTACCCTGCTTCTCCATCCAAAGTGCCTGGGGTGCAACTCACAGGGCTCAAAAAACTCCGGAGTCTTAAAAAATATCCAAAAAGGGAGCCTCTTCTCCTTTCTGTTATTCTCTTTGGGGTTATTTCTCCACTTAGACACTTCTCCTGTTGTACAGTTTGGGCTCTCTGCCTTAGCCCCACTGTCCTTTCTGGGGTTAATGCTCCACCTGCTCTTTCACTGCCCCAGATGTTCAGCCTTTTAAACAGATTCCTTCCCTTGACTTTCAAAAGGGCTCCACCACGTTTCCATCTGTGTTTACACTCGGTGCAGGGTAAATTTCTCCTCTGAGCAGATCTGTTCCTTACCAGCAAAGGAATCTGGCTCAGCACAGGCTCAGACAGGAAGGCAGAGCAAAGCATTTCCGAAGCAGAGCTCGCCTGGGAGCTGTGCTACGTGCCCACAGGAGGACAGAGGCCTCTGCCAGACTCCCTGCATTGTCAGGCTGTGCAGAAAGGAAGTGGATCTGGCCCAGAGCCACTGCTCCTGTGGCTGTTCCCAGGGCTGCCTCCCCAGCTCACCCAGCACCACCTCCCACTTACCCAGGACACTGAAGCCAAGTCAGAGCAAGCAAAGTGGGACTGAAGGTCTCTGTGTCCCACCAGAGGGTCTGTCCCACAGCCAGCCAGGACTGTAGGTGTTGGAAAGACCCATTTGTAACATCTTCATTGCTCCTTTCACAGGGAAATCCTCTCTCTTTCCACCCCTGCTCCTAAAGCAGTGTCTGGTGCACAGAGCAGAGTTTTGAACTGCCTGGGCAATTTGTGACACAAAGGACAGCGAGCAGCTGCCACCCAGATTTATCACTGTGGTCACCAAGGCTGGGCCAACCAGGCCCTGCAGTGACTTCCAGGGTGGATCTACAAACAGCATGAGCTTCATCTGATCTCAGCAGATCAGGTTTTGAAGCATTCATCCACTGCTTCATCCTAAATTTGATATCAGCCTTTAGGTTTTGGGGCAGCATGGGGTGTTGGCAGACAGGGAATGGCTTTTCCATCCACTGCCCTGCTCTGTGTCCTTGTCCCCACTTCCAGATGCCTTTTAAATTACAGCCAGCATCCAACAGCCCATCAAACAGGTACATCTCCCCCCAAGGCCAGAGAGGGTCTCCATTCTGCTGATACTGGTATTAGCAACAGGACCAAACTTCAGCATTGCCAGAGATGGCTGGGCAATAAGGGCTGAGCAAAGCTCCCTGAAATGCATCCCTGAGCAGGCTGAACTGCAAACTGCTCCTGACAGTGCTGAGCTCCCTGCCAGCAGCAGAGAGGACAGGGAGCCTTTTTTCTCAGAGCTACACCCCGTGCTCAGTGCAGATGGATGAGTCAATAAAGATGATGTGGTGCCTACACAATTGCTTCAGGATGCATGAAATTCAGCCCTGAGCTCCCTCCCCACAGCAAGGGAGGACATTCAGGAGGGTTGCAGGACTCTGTCCCCATCTTCCCAGCAGCAGCAAACAAACATGAGCTGAGCAAGGAGGGGGAATGGGAGAATCAAATTGTTTGTGAAAGGAAACTTCAGCTGAACATGTAATTACACAGCAAGGAGATAAGAGGATGTGATCCTTCTCAGCACTGTGGGCATGCAACAAGCAGGCTGGGCAGCCACTAATGACAGCTGTTAAATGATAAATGCTCTCAGGCTTTGCAGGATCTGCTTTATTGTGCAACCTGAACTTGCAAGGGAAGGGGAACTCTCTCCTGCACTGGTTCTTTCTGCAACAACCTACAAGCTCGATTAAACTTCATGAAAGACAAGCCTTTATCAAAGCCATCCCTCACCAAAAATTCGAGAAGGAGCCTGTTTGGAAAGATATGGCTTGAGGAGCCTTCTGGTGACACCCAAGAGTTCCACCCTGGTGCCTTGAAAATGTTAGAATCCAGGTAAATGAGCTGTGTTGTACAAGGAACAAGTGCCTGGACACTGAAGGGAGAGTCACAGGCAGAGGGAATCAAATGAAATATGGATTTTCCCACCTGAAACACTTCAGGCTCCTTGGGACTTGTATTTCCTCAGGGGCAGCAGTGTTGGAGTCCCAGTGGCACTTGTTATTTGTAGTTTCCATTTATTACAAAGCACTGTTATTATTTACAGAATATACTTTTTTATGGGCTCTTGCTGCATCCAAGTGCAATAACTGGTCTAAGCTCAAATCCCTGGGAGAACTATTGAAAGAGAAGCAATTCAGACACATATTAATATGACAAGGATTTCCCCAGGTTTAGGGGAATAAAAAATATGTTTTGTACAAGTGAAATAATTCTTTCTTGCAGCATAAAGCTGCTCTTTTCTGATGATAGCAAGGAAAGAATATTGCTTCTGTCACTGATGCCACTGGAAAGGTATTGCCCCTCTCCCAGAAACCAATGAAAGGACATGGCTGGTTTATTCTCTCAATGAGGCTGCTGAGAAATGCTCTGCTCTTGGCATCAGCCCAGGCACTCTGCTGGGACCTGGCCTGGAGGGAGGGCACAGGCACCAAGTCTGTGCCAAATGGCAAAACCCACCTGGAGAGAAGCAAAGCACACTTTGAGAACGGAGCAGAGGAAAGAAATCTGTCCAAATGTCAGATGGAAATGAATCTCTGTCTGTCACTGGGCTGGTCTGGCCCCTTGTCCTTCAGCAGCTCTGCACCTTGCATGAAAGGAGCTGGAGCCCTGGGGAAGGCTGCTCTGCCTTAAGCTGTGCCAGGGAGCCTGGCTGTGAGAAGAGCTGCCAGCCCCTCTCCTTTCACTGCTCTGTTTAATGGCCTGGCTCTCCAATGAAGATTTTAGGTTTTGGAAGTAAAATCATGAAATTGTTCTCAAACCAAGATGACCTGTCACTCAAATGTATGCACTGGAGTGAGCACGGAGAAATTACTGCTTCAGCAGAAGTAAAAATTTCCTGAAAGGCTGAAGTTGATGTTTGTGGTTCCACTTCCATGCCCATTGATCTGACAAGTTCATTTTCCTCCCTGCAACATCCTCCCAGGCAACACCTCCCAGCTGGGAGCTAAATGGAAAAAAAGTCAGTTGTTGCTTCTAACACAGGAGTTCATCAAATTCTTAAGCACAGAGTGATGGAATAACCACACCTGGGCTTGGTGCTGGTGCCCAGCATCTCCACAGGGCTCAGAGCAGTCCAAGGCTCAGGATGGTTGTGGCTTTTACTGAGCTTAATTCTGGAGGAAATTAGCACAAAATGTAACAGAAAAGGACTTGTATCCATGCAAATGAACAAAGTGAGAGCACAGGTAGGTCAGGCATGAGCAGGACTGGCTCTGGAGTGAGCATTTCTCAGGCTGGGCTGTGACTGAGCCCCTCTCCAGCTCCTGGCAGAGAGCTCCTACCCTCAGATGTTTATTAGTTGTGTCAGGAATTAGTGAGAGTTCACTGACTGAATAATAACGTGCCAAAGGCAGTTTTTTGACTTTGCTAATGTAATTAAAGAAAGCAGGAGGAAAAAAAGCCTTGCACCAGGGGTGGGATCAGGGGTTCCAAGGGTGTGAGTGCTGTGTCTACTGCAAGGACAAGATGTGAAATGTGGGGGGGAGAGGGTGAGGACGGCAGTGAGAGCAGTGAGGAGGATCAGGCAGCTGTGATGGGAGCATTGCTCTTTCCAGAGAAAGACAAACAAGCTGCCCTTGCAATTCAGGAACTGGACACATCTCCAGGCTCAGGTTTTATGCTGCTCTTTTTTGCTTTCATGCCCAAGCACCTTGCAGGAAGACTGGACTTGGCTTATTTTGGGAGCTTCTCTGGCAGTTTTGATGAACCTCTCCTAAATGGGGAAACAGCTTTATGGCAACATTTTCTTAATGCTGCTCTGATGATTGAACACATCCAGCATCAGGGCTGAGCATGTTTTTCAAGAAGCTACAGCCACAAGAAGAGGGACAGCGTGGGCTCTGTGATAAAAGCCAAGATGCTATTTTTAAACAGGGATGGGGGAAGCTTGGGGTGATTTTAAATCAAATCAATGCCTGGACAACAGGGCGCTGCTTCCCCCCTGCCTCCACTGCCAAGTTCCTCTTCCGAATCCCAAGGATATCTTCTGACAAACAGGATGGGGCTCCGGGCTGCCGCAGCCACAAAAACACCCATCAGGAAAGCGGCTGTGGCTCTGCCCCCGCCCCGGGCTGTGCCGAGGGGGCGGCCAGGGCTGGGAACGGCTCCCACCCTCCTTTCCATGGCCATTCCGGAGCATGTCTAGTGTCCTTTGCAGCGCTGGGCTCCTAACCCCAAAGTGTGCCCTGTCTCGGGGAGGGGTCAGCTCCAGTTCCGTCCCCTCAAAGCGCTGCTGTGACACTGAGCCCAGGAGCAGAGCGTGTCCCCACTGTCCGGGGGCCCTGCAACATCCTTGGAGTTTCTCTCCAGCATCCCCACCAGCTGCCACAAGTGCATGGGAAAGGGATGCTCGGCAGAGTGCCTTCCTCATGCCATCATTCCAATCAGGATTTCTGGGCAGGATGGGGGGGATCCAAGACCTCGCAGGTAACTGCAGGGAAGGGAAGAGTTTCAGTGACTTAATGCCAGGTCTGCAATTACCAGGCAGCCACGACCCCTCTGTTTGCTGCTCCAGGGACACACCAGCAAAGGTTGGAGCTGCCAGGCAGCTCCCTCCTGGTGCTGCTTTTATCTAAGTTACTAATTACACATTACCTGTATGTCACCAGGCTGATCGATAGGAGTCTGGGGATCAATAAGGATGGGGATGATGGTGCTGTTTGCCATTCAGAGCCTGCACAAGCTGGGAGAAACAGGGCACCATCGATCTCAGAGGTGGGCTGGGATGCAGGGAGGGATGGGAGGGGCAATGAGGGGGAAGGATCACGTCCTGCCTTCCTAAATAACACTGTGACATTGGGACAGAGCCCTGGCCAGGGAGCTGCTGTGGCCCTGCTGCCCCAAACCTCCCATCCACCCTGCTGCTCTCCCTTGGGAATGGCACAGCCGTTTTACTCTAGGTTGCTTTTCAGTCCTTGGGAATTGATACATTTAGAAAGTTCACCCTGATCTGAAAATGAACAGTTCTCCCTCTTTCTCTGCTCTCACTGGATGATCAGAGTCTAAAGAACAAACAAAAATCCTGTATTTTGCTGTGCTGCTTAACTGACCAGAAGCTGAGGCCATCTCTGTAATGCCATCATGCTGCTGCCAGTAAGAGGGATCTTGGCTGCACAATGCAATCAAATTTTCCAGGAAGAAGCTCTTGGGACTCCCGTGAAACCTGGGATTACAGTGTGGCTAAATGAGGGAATTGCATAACTGGGGGTTTCTGCCTGTCTTGCTGGAGTCTTGTGACTGTTCTGATTCTGTCGTGGTAATGCTGGGAAATTGCTCTTTAAAACCAAAATAACCTTAGAAAGGCACAGGCAGGTCAGGATCGTTTGCCCTCAGCACTGGGTTTGTCCTGAGCAGTGAGCTGATGGTGGAAGGATTGGACAGAGTGTGGGGTGAAAGCAAAACTCTCCCTGAAGGCTTCCTGTGCTCTGTGCCCTCAGTGAGGAGCCAAGCTCTGCATCCTCCTCCTGCCAACAGACACCAGGGAAAGGATCAGCAGCTGTGGGGCCCCTGGCAGGTTGGATCAGCCACCCCTGGCCAACAAAGCAAGAGCCCTTTTCCTGAGCAGCACATGGGGAAAAGCTTCCCAAAAGCAACACAGTCCTGGCTTTATTGAGGCTCTTAGGGATGAGGGAGGCTGCTCCTCCTGGCTGGGAGTTCCTAAGCAGCAGATGGAACCAGCTCCAGTGCTGGAGTGTGCTCACCAGCAGCTTAATCCTACAGCACACCCTTAATCCCTCCCTTAGTACCACCAGCCCCCAGAGCAGGAATCTGCCCAGATTTTCTGTTTGATGGGGTTTGCTCAGCCTCAGTTGCAATCTCAGTTTTTATCAGTGCCCTGGGAAGGCCATTCCTGTGGGAGTGAGGATCTCTGGGCTGTGGAGCACAGTCTGTGCTGGAAACCTGTCAGAGGCTGCTCTGGCTCTCAGCTCCCCCAGGTTCAGGACACTCCTGGAAGGCAGTGACACTGCTGGGGATTGTGTGGGCTGTGACAGCTCAGAGCAGAGCCTTGGGGCTCCCCAGGGCATCACCCACAGGTCCCGTGGGTGAAGCCAGTGCCTGACACACTGAGATGGCCCCGTGCTCCTCCCAGCAGCTTCCCCACTGCCAGGCACTGAAAATCTGCTCTGAGAGCCCTGCAGAGATGAACTGTAACACCCAGCTATGAACCACGGGCCCCTGAGCAGCACCTGGCAGCCAGCAGAGAGGTTGTACAGGCACAGTCAGCCCTGGAGAACATTCCCTGTCCCTCCCTTTCAGCTCCATGCAGCCACAGACATTTCTTCCTGGAATTAACTCCTGTGTTTAAAACCCCAGCAAAGAGGCTTTTGCTGAAGGACAACTGGCAGGATTTCAGTTGTGCCCCCATTTGCCCTCCCTGTCCCTGGGTCAGCCCCAGGACCCCTCTCCAGCAACAGCAGTGGGTTGCAGCTGAGGATGGGGGCACCCCACACATAAATGGGCCAGCTTGGCTGCCCCAGCCTCTTTGGAGGTGCTGCCATGCAGGTCTGGGAGAAAGGATCCCTCAGAAATTTCATTTTAGTGAGCTGATGCTGTGAACAGGGAGGGAGCCCCATCTCTCAGGGGCAGCTTTGACTTTGTAGGGTGTGAGAGCTGAGCAAATGTTCCTTTATCCTTCCTCCTCTCCCTGTTGCCAATTAACTCTTTCATTAGGGATCATCCTCTTTGTGTGGATATCTTGGTTTGCTGTTTTTTTTCTGAGGGGTGGATGCCAGGCATCAGGACTCATGTTTGCAGAGTGTGGTGGCAATTAGCCCAGCTCTGAACCCTGCTGGCCTCTCTGCATCTGCAATTAGTGCTCTGCTCTGTCTGCATGAGGTTTTTCTCTTCCTCCCTTCTGAGGCTGCAAGAGGCACAAATTGGATCTCCAAATATCCAGCAGGAAAGTGTTAAAACTGTAGCTTGAGCCTTGCTGTGGGGCTGCTCTCAGGATTGGTTCCTGTTTGGTTCAGGGATCAATCCTTGGCCTCTGCACCTGGATTTATGTGAGTGCAGCTCAGGGCATCTTTCTGAGACAGTGCAGAGCCTGGGAGAGCTGATTCTGGCTCTGCTGGTACCTCTGCTCCTGCACTTCCTGGCATGTTTCCTGCTCCTGGCTCTTCATTAGGACATTGGATTCCTGATTCAATGTTTTACAGAATTAAGCTTATTTACTCATACCTTTGGTGCTCTAAAAGAATACCTCAAGTTGGCTTTGTGAAATGGGAAAATGAGAGCAAAATTCAGATTTCAGTGGGGGAAAGTCTGGTCAGACAGAGGAAAGCTGACTGTGGGACCTGGAAACCTGTGATTTGAGAGAAACAAAACCCCACTGCTCTGCCAGCATCTCAAAGGGTCCCCCTGGCACAGCTGCATCCCACCCCCCATCAGAAAGCTCCTCTACCAAACCTCCTGGGCTTGCTCTGCTTTCCTTCCCTCCCGTATCATTTCATCTATCCTAAAATCCCTGTTTTTCTCTGAGATAATGTGAATTTTGGGGAGGAGTTTCTCTCCTTGTCACCTCCCTGCAGCTGATTTCTATTGAAAAGCTTCCTCCTGGAGAGGGAGGGAGGAACAAGGAGAGAAATTATGGAGGGGCAGCATTTCTGAATCCAAATACATTAAACCATTTAATTCTGTTGACTCAGGGCTGCCTGGCTCTGAATGGGAATTAATCCACAGTGCACAAAATTAAAAAGCACAAGACAAAATGCTTAGCAGGCAATGCCAGGGTTTAAAGCAAGCCATTAGCTTGCTCAAACGTCCCCAGTAAATTTTCATTTGTCAATAACGCTTAGAGCCTACAGTTTATTTACAGCCTGTTCAATATTACCAGAACCCCTCACAGCTCCTCATTTGTATTTATCTGCCACAGTTTCCTTCCCAGGGACTCCTCCTAATCCTTTGCTTTGTATCTGCTCCAGACACAGCAGGGCTGTGCCACCCCCCAGGCAAAGGTAATGTGGGGTTACCCTTTTCAACCCCGATTATCCCCTGCAGGGGAGGCACCTGCAAGGCCACCCTTTGTCACCTCCCAGAGCCCAATCCCTGGAGATCTGCTACCAAGGGGATCCTTCAGCCTCTGCCCCACACCCAGGGGACCCACTGGCCACCAGCCAGCAGGGATGGGAATCTCCAGCCTGGGAGAAGGGGAACAGGCACAAGCAGCTGTCTCTCTGGACCCACAGCCTGGCTGAGCTGGAGCAGCCATGGCTGAAATCTGTCCTGCTCCATCTGTCCCAAATCAGATCCCACGGGATGAGCCCTGGAGAGGAGAGCGTGTAACAGGATTTCCCCCCAAAGCAGCTTGAATGCTTCCAGGCAGAGAACAAAGCCTGGCTGGCCCTGAGAATTTCTCCAAGGAAAGGAGTTTATTCTCGGGCACAGACACAAATGGGCATTAATCTCCTGTCATGGCTCAGGTCCAGTTGGGGAGGTTTGGTCCAGCACTCAGGGACACAGCTCCCTGCAGGGGTGACACGTCTCCAGTGGGGTTTGTCCCTCTCCAGCTCCCTGCCCTCTCCCTCTGTACCAGCACTCCCCCGAGGCAGAAGCACAATTGCAATGGAATTCTAGTGGATGCAGCATCACCAGGGCTGCCTGGGGGAGAGACAGGACAGGCTGGACAACTCCCTGTCTCAGGCATAAAGCTCAGAGAGGGAAATCCTTCCAGAGGCTGAACCATAAAGATGAAACTTCACAGGGAGCACCCACTGCACCCCTGCCAGCAGCCAGCCTGCTCTGCAGCACCCAGCACAGCCCCCTGCCCTACACAACAGCCTGAGCTGGGGGCAGTGAGTGGCACCTGCAGCTCTGCCACAGACCTGTGTCTCTGTTGGAGGTGATGTTCAACAGCTTCTATCATGAATGCAGGAGGCAATCACCAAACTGAGGGGCCACTCGCTTTCCTCCCACCCTTGCTTAGGGTTTGCAAGCTCCTCGTGCTGCTGAGCTCCAAGATGCCCCGAAAGGACAGCCCATCCTTCCACCCCGAAGAGCAAAGCCCCATCCATCACTTGCCTGCTGCAGTCTGCATGTAGCCAGCCAGGGTGCAGAGTCGGCGCTCGCAGGCTCCGCCGGGCAGCAGCACCGCGACGATGGCCAGCAGGGAGCTGAGGGCCAGCAGGGCACAGCCGCCTGCACACAGCACTGCACTCGTCTGCAAGGACACAGGGCGCTGTCAGAGAGCTCACCCCACCGCCACATCCCCCCAAAATCCCCCTCTGGGTGTGGGGAGTGCAGCCCTGCCACGGGCGGCTTCTCCCACCTTTTCCCTTCCAGCTTTTGTTGGTTCAGTTCACTGTCAGGTCGTGAGCCCGAGGTTCAGCCATGCCCTGCTCCATGGGGTTACAGGCACTGGGGCTACAGTGACAATTGCATGACATGCATGAAGGGCCACGTCCTGAGACAAGTGCCATTAGATGTCTGTGGTGTGTCAGTGCCTCTGCTGAGCATGGAAATGATCTCCTGACAGCCCCTGCCCCAGCAGGCCTGGCAATGAGCAGGTATTTTGGGGATCCCAGTGCTGCTCTCATTGCAGCTCTGCTGACATGGCAGGCTGCTCCCACCCCCAGCAGCCTGAAAACTGGGAAAAGCATTAATTCATGTAAAACAGAGTACAGGTGTTCAATCACTGCACTGTTGCTGTTTCTGTCCCCATTGCAGGTGATCACTGGGATGGCACTGGCAGCAGAGTGGTGCCTGTTCCAGCCAGGGACATGTGCCAGCCCAGCCAGGGGCACAGCGTGGCCAGGAGCAGTGAGGGGACCTTCCTCCTCCAGCACCCAGCTCTTGACAGCACTCCAACAGCGTGAGGACACCTCAGCCCCAGCACTGCAGCAGCCACGTCAACTCCTGTCATTTCCCAGCAAATCCAGGCACTGCTGCTGCTCTGGTGAGTCACCCTGCAGTAACACCCTAGAGCAGCACAGCCCCAGGGCAGCTCTCACTCCCATCTTCCTGAAAAGCCTGGCTTCTGGAACCTGTGTGGGAGCTGCTCTGAGGGGGTCAGGTCCCACTTCCACCCTTGTCCCTCTTGTCCTGGTGACACATTCTGGTTAGCAATGCACAGTTTTCCTTTTATATTTTCCCCTCTCTCTCTCTGAGCTTTTGGGCAGTCATGGTTATTACAGAAAGAACCCCCCATGCAGGTTTCCATTTACCTCCCCTCACCAAAGAGATTACAAACAATCTCAGGAACCACAGGCAGGCTGAGCAAGGGAACAGGAACTGGATTTACCCTGTGATGCCAATGGGGGATCCAAACAGCTAAAAACCCTCTCCCATTAGTGGTGCTGTCCCTCAGGTCTGGCACTGCCCTACATCTGCCTCTGTTACTGCCTCCTGAGCTGCTGTTGAGACCTGGACTGGCTGGGGCTGGGTGATGCAGCCACTGCCTGCAGCTCCTGCCCAGCAGCTCCACTGAAGGACACCCTGGTGCTGGACAGGGACAGGCCAGGGCACCCCTGACACCCTGGTGTGGGTGCTGCTCCTAGGGCTGTGCAGTGATTAGAAATCAGCATCTTATTTATAGCCTATTTATGCACTGAGCAATGCAAATGCTGTCCCTGCAATAAATGAATTCCTGGCATGCAATGCAAAAGGAGCAGCAGTGCAAAGAGAAACCCAGGGAAACACAGAGGCTGCTCCAGCAGGGATATCTGTTCCTCTCCAGAGCCCTCTGAGCCACTGACACCTGAACAGACAAGTGCTGCTTCAGGGCTTCAGAGACAAGGTTGGGACACTCCCATCAGGGTCCCCTGTCCTGTCCCTACACCAGGAGGGACCTGTGGGGTTTGTGATGGGGTGGGTGACCCCATTGCACAGACACTCTCCCAGCCTGGAGCCCCATGGGAAAAGCAGGCACAGCCCTGCTCCCCCATTGCTCCCAGGGCAGCAGCAGGGCCAGGAAATCTGGATTCCTAACAAAAAGAAAGGATTCCTCTGCCTGGTGTCTGCATTTCACCTTCTGCCCAGCAAAACCATCCTCCTTTGCAAGGACTATTAATTATTTAGAGCAATGAATTTTTCAGCAGAAAGGGGTCTTGTGAAGCAGGCTGGTTCCTCTCTTGTGTGAAGCATATTATTTTTAATGATCTAGGTTCTCCTTAATTGTGGAGGCTCAAATCCCCTAAAAACTCTCAGTTCCTGCTGGAAACAACGGATGAGCTGTTAATCCCCAGGGAGAAGTGTGAAGGTCTTTTTCAGGACAAAGTGACAGGAAAAAGGCACAAACAGGATGGGTGCAGGTGAGTGGTTAAACTGGCAGAGGAGCTGCTCTGCTTTGGGAGCTGCCATCAGGGTTTGGTGACAGCACTGGGGGGTCTCAGGGCTGGCAGCATCCTGCTGTGCACAGGGGTGGCCAAAATCCCCACCAAACCCAGCCAGGCCTTGGCAAAGGGAACAAAAGTCCTGTGAATAAATGTGAGGAAATTCCTGTGGGCAATAGGTGAAGGTAAATGGTGAGGTTTGGGTTCTGCCACGTGGGCCAGGAATGCTGAGCCCCTGCACAGCTGCCAGGCAGCTCTTGGGGACAGAAGGGGTGGCAGGGGCACAGCTGTCCCAGAAACAGGTGACAGTAGAAAGGGGCACCCCACTGCTCTTTGCCTGGCTCCCTTCTGCTGGGTGTGTGCTGCCATTACCTGCCAAAACACTGCATGTGCTCCTGGAAACCAGAAATGTTGTTTTTGTCATAACCTTTCCAGGGCCTCAGCTGGGAATTATCCCAAGTGCTCCTGCCCTGTTCTGGAGTTGCTCCTACAAAGATCAAAAAGCTGCTTTCAAAGAGAAATAAGAAGGCTTAAGTTTGAAGAAGTCCATGGAGCAAAGGTACCAAAGAATAACAGCTGGAATTCTCTCCTTGCCACTGTGCAGTACCTCCCTCTCTCCTCCCTGTTTGTGCCTGTTGCATCTTGAGCAGAAAGGAGAGGATGCAGGAAACAGATGCAAAGGCTGAAACCCAAAAATAGACAGGGTGGGGAGGAATAACAGGGACTCAGGAGGCTCCCTGTGAGAGCCCAGCTCAGGCAGGGCAGGAAAAACCCCATTTATCCCATAAAGAGCTGCCAGTGCAAACCCTGCCAGGGAGGAGCAGGGCTGCCCATCCCTGGGCACTGCCAGGGAGATGCCCCCAGGGAGGCTGAGATCAATCCTGCCTCTGCCACGCTGGGAAAAGACATAAAACCATGTCAGATTTTCTGCTCCCACTCCCAGGGAGATTAATTGTTTATCCCCAAACAAATTAATCGTCCCCTGGTGGGACTGTAAATATGCCTTTATGGAGCATAATAAATTCTGATTAACAGCAATCCCCTGCCCGTTATTTGAGTGTTTTACAGGGCTGACACATGCCATGGCTGGGCCATTCACTGAGCAATAAATCTGCTGAAGATGTTTCATTCACCAGAAAAATCAAAATCAAAATGTCACATAATGGCTGTCCTGGGAAGAATTCCTTAATACCCCTAATGAAAACTTTCTAAAAGTTAACTCATCTTTGAAAGCCAGCACTAAAGCAGGAAGGGGGAAGGGAAAATTAACTCTCTAGTCCAGGTTTTAGTGCTGAGAAAGTACCTGGTGTTTGGTTCAGCAGAGATAAACCAACCTGGCAAAGCTCCTGCCATCACTATGAACTGGGTCATGATGCACATTAGTTTATTAATGCAATTTATTAATTGGCACTTGACCACCCCCAACAGCTGCCACCCTGGATGGGGCCTGTGGGACCCAGAGCAGCAGGCTGAGGGCAAGGTTACAGACTGCTGGGGTGTTCCAGCCCTGCTCAGGTGCTTCAGCATCTCTGGAAATGGGGGCAGAAAATAAATGCCCTAAATAACTGGGAAATAAAGCCACAGGCTCAGTGAGAAGAAGGAAGTGAAGGTTGCAGTGTGTCTGGCTTTTTGGGGGTATCTGTTGAGAGAAAATATCTAAGAAACCCCAAAGGAGCTGGAGAAAAACCGTAAAGTCAACTGTAAGAGAAGAGGTGGCAAAATTAACCCAACCATTTTCATTTTTAAATGCAGCCCTTTCCTATCAGAGCTCTGTGTGATCAAACATTCCTTCTGGGAATATGTTTTGGGGTTCAACTGAGCAGTGCTGCACCTGCAGAGGTAGAAACCAGAGATTTTAACCTTGAAAAAAACCAGTTCAGTGCTGGCTGGAGGCGCTGAGGTTGGGATTTGCAGGGATGTTGGCAGCACCGGGAGGCCGATGCAGGTGCAGGCCGGTGCCTCCTCTCCTCCTCCTGGGGCAGAGGCGCCGGGGATCTCGGTAGGAGGCAGGAATCTCCGCCTGGGAGGCGCTGCGTGCCGGGGTGGGCGGATGGAGCCTCGCAGCTCCTTCGTATTTCCCCCACACGAGGCACAGAAACAAACATTCGCCATCTGGGCGGCATTAAAGCGACGGCCAGGAAGAGAATCCCACACATCCTCGGCTTCTCCTCCCCGGCAATTCCCTTCCTTTGGGCGCCATCTGAGAGCTTTCTCCTGCCTGTTTGATCTTCCCTCTCCATCCCGCTCCCGGGAAATGACATTCCTGCACAGGAGAGCTGGGAAGTGCCGCTGTTATCCCATCCCCAGAGCGGGCAGGAGCGCAGAGCTCCAGGTGTGATGCTGGTGGAGGTGGCCGATGCCTCAATCCCCTGAGCTGCGATGTTTTGGGATGCAGAGGAGGCTCCAGCCCTCATTTCTTCCCCTTCAAATGCAGGATTTGGTGGATGGGCACCTGCCCACACCACAACATCCTCAGGGTGTGTCTCTCCCCAGCCCATATTTAGTTGCTTTTGCACAAAATTCAGCACCACCTCCTCTAAAGACCAATTTACCTCCACTAAAACAAAGCTCAGCCAGTCCTGCCCTTCCAGGCAACTTTCCCAATTCCCAGCTCGCCAGCAGATTCAACAGAACACCCGAGGGGTTAATGCCCAAACTCATTCAAGTCGGGGGGGGGAAGGCATTTTTTTAATTAGAGAGAAAATAAGAGACAGATAATATGTCTGATAAATTATGGCTGTCTCTCTTACGGTGCCATCGCATCTGGGGATGCTGGAAAGCAGTTCCTAATGGCACTGCTTTATCTAAGAGGATGATGGATAGTAGTGAAAGACAGAAAAAAAGGGAAAAGTAAGACATTAGCACATCAATGGTTTGCCTGTGACCTCCATCAAGGGATTCGAACCAACTTAATGAAATTTTAATTAGGCAGCAAGCAGTGCACGGTGCTGGGGACCCGATGAGCCCTTCTTCCCCTCGCTCTGTCATTATCCTTGCCTGGGATAAGCCCTTTCCTGGCGCTGGAGCCGGGCCGGGCTCATCGCCGTGGCCAGGGGATGCCCCGCGGCTCACAGCTCTGCCTGTCCCTCTCAAAGCCAGAGCAGGAGCCCGCAGAGAGCGGGATTTCAGCCTCCAGAGGATGGAGGGAACGTCCCAGTGTCAAAATGTTCCTGCCAGCCCGTGCCAGCCTCTGCTCTGAGCCCTGCAAAGGGGAAATGAATGCTCATTCCAGGATGCCTCTGATGTGCCCTCCCCGAGGTGCAGAGCTCGGGATTTGCTCTCTGAGGAGGGGATGTGTGGGCAGGACCCCGTGTGACCCAACCACCGCTGGCAGGAGCGGCCACAGCCCAGCCCCGGCCCCGCAGCTCCCCCTCAGGGGCTGACACCACCTCTTGGTTGGAGCAAAGCAGCCTCCCTCTCCCTCAGAGCAGCGGACAGAACTAATCCTGAGAGCAGCCTGGCTGCATTCTCAATCAACCTGACCTCCCATGGCCCACCCTGAAGCTGGTCCTGTCTCAGCTCCCCCTTCAGCCCAGCTTAGCAGAGACCCGGTGAGTCCTGGTGGTGGTTTGTGACTTGGGCACTGAAATGCCCCAAGGAATTCCACGTTTCCCCAACACCAACATTTTCAGTCCTGTTAATGTAGGTCAGAAAACTCTGGGTGGCTGCTGAAAGCAGATAAAGTCTGCTCTGGGGTAATGAGCATGAAGGTGGTGATGTCAAGAATTCCTTACACTTAGAGCCTCCAACTCTGCCAAGGGTGTGTGAGTGCAATTAAAAATCAAATGGACTGGCAGGCAGAGTCTGGTCTCTTGGGGAGTTCTTAGGATGAGGAGCTAAAAGTTGATTTCCTGATAATCCCAAATTAATGTGCTGGCCTGATTCACAACTCTGGAGGCAGAGCAGACCCTGCCTGAGAGCCAGCATACACACGAGTCCCTGCTTGGGTCACACTGCATCTCTCCCTGATTCCAGGGCCTGTGCTGCAAGAGGAGTGACAGATTTTCCACAGAGTGACAGATTTCTTCCCATCTCCACGTGCTTTTTCACTGGGATTGTGGCTGCTCTGCAAACCTGGCCCCAGAGGGCAAACCCCAGCTGACACCAGGGCTGAACCAATGCACTGAGAAACCAGCAAGGAAGATTAAATAAAAGGGTAAGCAGGTTTATTTTACATTTTCATTAAGCTTTGCTGAATCTTTCCAAGTCCTGCTTTAAAACCCAGGAAAGGCTCTCTCAAGGAAGTGCTGGGGTTGGGCAAAGCCTCCCCCATTGTTTTAAGCAGGTTATTTTGGGCTCTGCTCATGGCATCACTGGCTCCATAAGCAAATGGTCCATGTGGTTTTAACCTGAATATCATGGGCTGATCAGCTTCTTTGTTATTTTAGATTACATGCTTGGCAAAGCCTGAAAATAATTGGAGACTATCTGGAAAAATAAAAATAGAAATTTGAAATGTGGCAGCAGTAGCTTCCCAAGTGCAGCACTGAGACAGGAACCCATGAGCCAAATGCTCCCACTGAAAGAGAAAATAAATTAGCTGAGGATGAAGCACTATTCTGCACGTACACAGTGATCTGGCACCAGGAAAAAGAAAAGTCGTGAGATGCCATGAAACCACTCAGAGCTCTAAAGTTCCCCTGTTTTTTCCCCATGTGGCCTCCCAAGAGCAATCCCCTCTTCCCAGGGCACCTGCACACCTTGGGATGTCCCTCTCCAGCCCTCACAGCTCCAGGTCATCCCACAACAGATCCTAAAGGCCTCACTCACAAATTGCCTGGGCACCATCACCATCCTTTCTCCTCTCTGGCTCCAGCCAAATCCTCTCCAGTTTCCATCAGCTCCTGCAAGGTCCCAGCCTGTCCACAACATCTGCACCCATCAGGGGTATTTTATTATATTCCACCCCATCAAATAACCATCATGCAAAGCCCCAGCAGCACTGAGAGGGTTAAATTAAAGGCACCCATGATATTAGAGTGCTGCAAAGTAATTATGAAAGGAAGCAGAAAAAAGCCAGCAACTCTAAGCAGACATGAAGGCCCTCTTAAGAGAAGAAAGGCATGTTAATTAACCTCCAGACATGATTCAAAGCATCATTTGTAGCATGATTAACATAATCCCCCAAGTGCACACACAACTGGCATTAACGATCATTTGCAGGACTGAACGCTCCCCCACCCCTTCAACAAATCGGCACCTTGGAGCAGGGAAAGGCTGCAACAGCCCCGAGCCTGCACTCGGGAAACAAAAAGAACCCTGTTCCCCAGGGATGGGCATCCCTGGCGCGGGTGGGCACCCCCAGGCGTGCTCAGAATCCTTCCAGGTGTGCTCAGCATTTCCCCAGGTGTGCTCAGCATCTCCCCGGGTGTGCTCAGCATCCACCCAGATGTGCTCAGCATCCTCCCGGGTTGCTCAGCATCTCCCAGATGTGCTCTCAGCATCCCCAGGTGCCACCAGCCCCACTCTAGTAGAGTTCCCGAGCCNCCTGGGTGTGCTCAGCATCTCCCCAGATGTGCTCAGCATCCACCCAGGTGTGCTCAGCATCCTCCCAGGTGTGCTCAGCATCCTTCCCAAGTGTGCTCAGCATCTCCCAGATGTGCTCTCAGCATCCCCAGGTGCCACCAGCCCCACTCTAGTAGAGTTCCCGAGCCCCCCATCAGTTTTAGGTCCCTCTGCCCGCGGCAGCCCCAGCTCCCACCCTCCTGCACTCCAGCAAACGCTGGAGGCTCTTTTCAGGAGCTCCCAGATTCCTGACCACCTTCGGCTTTCATTTAGAGAGAGAGCTGCCCATCAGCTCGCTGGAAAGATTGGAAATGAACGTCAGGGCTCTGAAAGCAAAAAAAAAAAAGAGCCACGATTTCCCCATCTCTCCAAAAGGGAGAGAAATCTCCTGCTTGAACTCGCGGGCAGGGTTCCCAGCACTCGGCTCCCCCCGCGCTGGGCACCGAGGCGTGCGGGCTCGGAGGCTGCTCATGCAGGAAAGCCAAAGCTGTCGCCTGCCTCAGCAAAGCTGTCAGGACCGGTTTATTATATCCCAGCCCATCAAATAACCATCACAACAGGTATTCTCCCCCTCGTCATGGCAGAAAGCTGGTAAGGGAGCACTCTCCTCTGAAAGAGGCTGCACTGGTGGCTGTTCATGAATTATTTGGGTGGTATTAACAAAGGTGACACGGACATGTCACCAAAATGCCCTGCAAACTCCCCTCGGTGCTGTGATTATTCATCTCTCCCTCAGCCCAAGCTCAGGAACTCGGAGACTTTGTGCTACGTTATATTCTCGTTATATTCTGGATCCAAAGAGTTTCAGAGGCTGAATCTTGTTCAAATGAGTCACTGCTGAGCTTCGTTCTTATCTTTAAAGTTTGTTATTACTTGGAAGTGTTTATCTGCATCGCATTTGCAAAAACATCTGAACAAAGGCCAGCCCGTGGAAACAAGAGCATTTTTGCACCTTTTTATATAAATAGGAAGGAGTTTATACAGCTGGTTCTTTTCTTCGCAATTCACAATATTTGTCTCTAATGGCAATTTTAAGGACAGTGATGGGATTTAAGCAATCGCACGCAGACCTGGTGTCCTGGCAGAGGTGACAGCGCAGCTCCAGGGCAGGCTGAGACATCCAGCTGCTGCCACCCTTTGTGCCCGGCGCAGCCAGGACCTGCCGGGGATGCAGCCCTGATTCGGGGATCCCCTCACTGTGACCTGGAGCGAGTCCAAGCTCGTGTGTTCCGAGCAGAGGCAGGGATTTCACACGCACAGCCTCGGGGTAAGAAGCGAAGGATGAAGGGAGAGGAGGGAGAAAGGACAGGGGCAGGCGGGAGGTGGGATGTCGGGGCTTTGTGTGGTCCCTGCACACACCCAGTGACACGGGCGGCTCTTTGTCACCCCGGGACACCGCGGGGTGAGCAGAGAGCTCAGGACCTCCTTCCCTCCCAAATCCTGGCCAGGGCATCACCCCGGGTGGCCGGGCAGGGGGACAGCCACGGCCCCCACATCCAGGCTCGGTTTCTGCATCCACGTGTCCCAGGAGCAGCAGTTTCAGCTCCCCGTTCCCCCTGCACAGCGAACTCAGGCGGAGAGCGATGCTCAGCGCCCCGCCGAGAAGCACAGAAACCTCTCCAGCTTCCCCCTGAGTCCTCCCGCACCCCCAGCAGAGCCTGCCCGGGCAGCGCGGGGGGTTTGGGCCCCGGCAGGGCAGGGCAAGGCAGGGTCAGCCCCGCCGCACCGCCGGGACCCGCACCGCGGCCACGCCGGGGCTGCACCGACCGCCCCTGGCTCGGGGGCTCCATCAGCACCCCAAGAACTGCCAAGCATCCCAAAGAGGGAGTGACCCCACAGGGACACGGGATAACCAAAGGGTGCTGAGGAGATGCTCGGAAGGGGGGGATGCACAGGATGAAAGGGATGCTGGAGAGAGCACGGGAGATGCAGAGGATGCTCGAGGGCAGCACGGGGGATGCAGGGGATGCCTGGGATGCTCTGGCAGGATAGGGATGCTGGAGCAGGTCTGGAAGACAGGACAAGGGACCCTGGGGTGATGATAGGGGGGCGTTAGGGACTTGAGGAGGACAGAGATACTGGAGAGCCGGGAGCAGGTCTGGGGGGATGCCAGGAGGTGATGGGGTGACGCCGGGGAGCCCGAAGCAGGCTAGGGGAGGATGCAGGGGAAGTGATGGGGGATGCCGGGGAGCTCGGAGCAGGCAGATGGGGGATGCCGGGGAGGTGATGAGGGATGCCGGAGAGCCAGAAGCAGACAGGGGTGGTGTCGGGGAGGTGATGGGAGATGCCGGGGAGTCCAGGGAAGGGCAGGCGGGATGTCGGGGAGCTGACGGGGGACGCCGGGGAGCCCGGGAGAGGCGCTGGGGGGTTCCGCGGCGGGGAGGCGCTCACCTGCCAGG
>VWYE01020386.1:34037-46948 GCA_013398995.1 Alaudala cheleensis
TTTGGAAGGCACTTGGTGCTCGTGCTGCAGGCACGGCCCTGCGCTCTCAGCCCGCCCAGTTGTGGTTTGGGTGGTTTTTGTTCAAAGTGGCATCTTTTAGGAAGGGCCCCTTGGGAAAGTTCTGGTTCCTCGTGATGCTGTGGCTCGAGCAATGCAGACACTGATCTTCTGTCCTAAAGCCTTTCTGGGTTACTGAACCCAAAATGCACATCCTGGGAGGCAAGAACGTGGTACCTGGGGTGATGTTGTTGTCACACATCCTCTGGATCTTGCTCAGCCAGAGCAGCAGCACTGAAAATGTCACTCTTTGAGGAGGTTAGTGCAGTAGTTGTGGGAGAAATGAGCAGATCTGACGACTCTGGAAGCCACTGAGGGCTTTGCAAGTGCCACAATCCCTTTTGGGCTGTTTATATACAAATGTTGGGCTGCAGAATAAAATTGGACAGTGGTTATAAACTCTTCAAAAAGAGCTCCTGCTGCTTCATTGAGAACTGTGGAGCTGAGCTTCCATCCTGGTGTGGGATCACAGGGACAAGGTCAGCTTGGGTGGAAACTTTCTCAGGGAGAAAGCCATGAAAGGTCTGATTATCTGAGAAGTGTAATTGAGGATCTGTGTTCCTTTGATTAAAGGATCTTTGGTCAGAGAGGCAAATCAGCACTAAATGCCCGAGAGAGAGACGCTGTGAAGGAGAGGAGAAAAGCAACCTTTCATCTGGGCTGTGCATAAAGCACTGCTTGGTGTGGTGTCTGTTCTCAGATTTGGCTTTTAGAGAAGATTTGAACTGAAGCTGTGAGGAAAGCAGCACATTAAGGCTTAGGATAAAACTCTGGCCACGTGCAGTCCAAAATCCTACAAACACCAGTGTTCCTGGGCTGAGCTGTCGTTGTTTAAGAGGATATTGCAGTGGGTAAAAATGAAAACAAATTTTAAATTAAAGGATCTTAAAACAACTGACTCGTAGAAAAATCAAAATGAGGGTGATATGTTTTTATAGCTTTGGCTATAAAATAAAGGTCTGAGGGTGGATAATGGGTTAAGAAATCAAAGCATAACAGGTGAGCTGGGTGCTTGAGGGCAGGTTATGAAACTGCTGCCAGTGGAACAGCTCATCCCTGGGGATATCTTGGGAATAACGTGCAGTCCCACAGCCTGGCTGACCTCAGCAGCTTCTCCTTGTTTTCTGTGCCCTGTTGACACACTGTGAACGCTTTTTTTTGAGTTCGTTCAGAGCGTTTCAAGACTGAATTAAAACTCTGGGACATCACGTGCTGGTTTGGCACCCTTTGGGATGGGATTGGCCGCTGGAAATCTCACCCTCAGTGCCCGTCCTGTGGTTCCTCCTGGGTTTCACACAGACACCACACAGCATCCGCTCTCTGGGGGAAGTGAAAGTGAATTCATGCAGTGAAACTTCACTCTCTGAAATTTGGGCTGGTCCTGGAGCAGAGCTGATTTTGTCCCATCCTGTCACTTGCTCGTGCTCAGAGCTGCTGGGAGCAGAAGCAGCCTGTGTGGAAAGGGTTGGGACACGACCCTGGGGCTCGTATTTCCAGTTGTAAGTAGGTATTTAGGGAGGAACTGAGGTATTTAAACTGAAAATAGGCTTATGGAGGGCTCTTGTGTGAAACCCAGGAATTACTGGTATGATGAAATATTGGGGTGATTTGGGAGAGATGAGAGTTGGCAGAGGTTGCTTGGTTCGGTGATTTCTGTCCATCAGCTCCAGTTATGTAAAGGCTGGTTTCTCTCCCTGCTCGCAGCTGCATCGGGCTGCAGGTCAGTGTGGAGAGAATCCTCCTCTTTTAATGCACACTTAAACCCCTCTGTCACAGGATGTGCTCCCTGGCAGCTGCAGTTTTCGCCCCTGAGTTGCAATTTGCAGCCGTGCAGCGCTGGTGCTGGCAGGGGAGGCTGACAGGCAGAGCTGCAGCCACCGGCCAGGGCAATTATGTAACCGGAGACCGGAGTTCCCCTTTCAAATATTCCACATCCTCCGGGCGGAATAGCAAGGCTTTGGGTGGGTTTTTGGACGTGTGTTGTGATGTAAATGTGGGGTTGTGCTGGGCTGTGTGCTTACCTGGGGAAGGGCTCCACAGTCGCTGTTCAGGGATGACCTATTTGTGGGAATAATCCTTGCCTGGAGCAGCCTCCCTGGCAGATCACATTCTCCAATATCACACCTGCATTTGTTTCTCTGCCATCCTCTTTATGTGCTTCTTTAGTTTTGTTTTGAACAGATCTCCTCCTTCACTTCCCTTAGGAGCTTCCTTTAAAAAATAGTCATATTTAAAAAAAAAGTAAATCCTCAAAGTGCTTTTCCATCACAACTTTTTACACTGTTATCTCCCCATCAGTTGCTCACCCGGGGTTTGATGATGATGAATAAGCAAGACTGTGAGAGAATTAACTGTTTGCAGGGAGTTTCCAGAGCATTTCTGTGTATCCATCGTGTGCATGGGAGCAGCTCCGTGGAGCCCACAGCTCTTCAGTGTTGTGCTGCTCTTCCTGTAACACAAGAGTTGTTTTTAGGTGATTTTTTAGTTCACTCTACACTTAAAACACACCTTTCCCACTCTTCCCAGTTCGTGCTGTTTGTTAAAGTCACCCTGAATGTGGCTTTAATCAAGAAAAAACAAACTTCTTCCTCCATGGAAATTTAGCACTGTGTTTCATGAAATTTAATTAATGGATGATAAGGTTTTGCTTTTGAAAGTAAGTCAACAGAAAAGTTTTGAAAGCCTCTGTCAGTTTCTGGATGTGCAATTTAAATGAGAAATCAGTTTGAACAAGATTATAGTTTCCATCTGCCTCTGATACTTGCTGATGTTGGGAGTTCTGTGTCCATTCTCAGGTAAATGCCATCAGTGACCCAAAACAGCATTAACATTTCCCCTTGTATTTTACAGTGAAAGGCAAAGAACAAGAAAAGACCACAGATGTGAAAGCAATTAAAAGTAAGATCAAACTTCTGTCTGTAAATTCAGATCTCTGCCATCACCCACCATTTTTATCTTACCCAACAGGATCATTTCCTTACTCCTGGGCACAGATCTGACCTGTGATCAAACCCAAACCAAACCCAGAACTTAATTCTGTTTCTGGCTTTTTATAGTAACTAATTTTTCCTCCTCATCNTTTTTATAGCTTTGGCTATAAAATAAAGGTCTGAGGGTGGATAATGGGTTAAGAAATCAAAGCATAACAGGTGAGCTGGGTGCTTGAGGGCAGGTTATGAAACTGCTGCCAGTGGAACAGCTCATCCCTGGGGATATCTTGGGAATAACGTGCAGTCCCACAGCCTGGCTGACCTCAGCAGCTTCTCCTTGTTTTCTGTGCCCTGTTGACACACTGTGAACGCTTTTTTTTTGAGTTTGTTCAGAGCATTTCAAGACGTGAATTAAAACTCTGGGACATCACGTGCTGGTTTGGCACCCTTTGGGATGGGATTGGCCGCTGGAAATCTCACCCTCAGTGCCCGTCCTGTGGTTCCTCCTGGGTTTCACACAGGCACCACACAGCATCCGCTCTCTGGGGGAAGTGAAAGGGAATTCATGCAGTGAAACTTCACTCTCTGAAATTCGGGCTGGTCCCGGATCGGAGCTGATTTTGTCCCCTCCTGTCGCTGCTGTCACTTGCTCGTGCTTAGAGCTGCTGGGAGCAAAAGCAGCCTGTGTGGAAAGGGTTGGGACACGACCCTGGGGCTCGTATTTCCAGTTGTAAGTAGGTATTTAGGGAGGAACTGAGGTATTTAAACTGAAAATAGGCTTATGGAGGGCTCTTGTGTGAAACCCAGGAATTACTGGTATGATGAAATATTGGGGTGATGAGGGAGAGATGAGAGTTGGCAGAGGTTGCTTGGTTCGGTGATTTCTGTCCATCAGCTCCAGTTATGTAAAGGCTGGTTTCTCTCCCTGCTCGCAGCTGCATCGGGCTGCAGGTCAGTGTGGAGAGAATCCTCCTCTTTTAATGCACACTTAAACCCCTCTGTCACAGGATGTGCTCCCTGGCAGCTGCAGTTTTCGCCCCTGAGTTGCAATTTGCAGCCGTGCAGCGCTGGTGCTGGCAGGGGAGGCTGACAGGCAGAGCTGCAGCCACCGGCCAGGGCAATTATGTAACCGGAGACCGGAGTTCCCCTTTCAAATATTCCACATCCTCCGGGCGGAATAGCAAGGCTTTGGGTGGGTTTTTGGACGTGTGTTGTGATGTAAATGTGGGGTTGTGCTGGGCTGTGTGCTTACCTGGGGAAGGGCTCCACAGTCGCTGTTCAGGGATGACCTATTTGTGGGAATAATCCTTGCCTGGAGCAGCCTCCCTGGCAGATCACATTCTCCAATATCACACCTGCATTTGTTTCTCTGCCATCCTCTTTATGTGCTTCTTTAGTTTTGTTTTGAACAGATCTCCTCCTTCACTTCCCTTAGGAGCTTCCTTTAAAAAATAGTAATATTTAAAAAAAAAGTAAATCCTCAAAGTGCTTTTCCATCACAACTTTTTGCACTGTTATCTCCCCATCAGTTGCTCACCCGGGGTTTGATGATGATGAATAAGCAAGACTGTGAGAGAATTAACTGTTTGCAGGGAGTTTCCAGAGCATTTCTGTGTATCCATCGTGTGCATGGGAGCAGCTCCGTGGAGCCCACAGCTCTTCAGTGTTGTGCTGCTCTTCCTGTAACACAAGAGTTGTTTTTAGGTGATTTTTTAGTTCACTCTACACTTAAAACACACCTTTCCCACTCTTTCCAGTTCGTGCTGTTTGTTAAAGTCACCCTGAATGTGGCTTTAATCAAGAAAAAACAAACATCTTCCTCCATGGAAATTTAACACTGTGTTTCATGAAATTTAATTAATGGATGATAAGGTTTTGCTTTTGAAAGTAAGTCAACAGAAAAGTTTTGAAAGCCTCTGTCAGTTTCTGGATGTGCAATTTAAATGAGAAATCAGTTTGAACAAGATTATAGTTTCCATCTGCCTCTGATACTTGCTGATGTTGGGAGTTCTGTGTCCATTCTCAGGTAAATGCCATCAGTGACCCAAAACAGCATTAACATTTCCCCTTGTATTTTACAGTGAAAGGCAAAGAACAAGAAAAGACCACAGATGTGAAAGCAATTAAAAGTAAGATCAAACTTCTGTCTGTAAATTCAGATCTCTGCCATCACCCACCATTTTTATCTTACCCAACAGGATCATTTCCTTACTCCTGGGCACAGATCTGACCTGTGATCAAACCCAAACCAAACCCAGAACTTAATTCTGTTTCTGGCTTTTTATAGTAACTAATTTTTCCTCCTCATCTTGCTGAATCTGTAGGTGCAGAAGGTTATGAAGTTATGTCAGGGATGAGCTTTAATTCAGAGTGATCACCTGGTCACCTTGCACTTGTTCCTTATCCACAGCAAATTGCTCCTGGAGTTTCTTGCTCAGTGTATCTGGGAGTTTGCAAAGTGCAGCTTCCCTGTGTCTGATTTGCAGAAGAAGTTGCAGATTTAACTTTGGGGCTTGTGAGGCTGAAGATGCAAATCCTGAGTGAGCCATTCTGGGGTGGTGCTGAGGTCCTGCTGCTGAATCTCTTTAGGAGGGGAAGAAGAATCTTGGTGGAAAAGAGATTTATAAACTTTAGGAAAACAAGTTTGCTTCTCCTGCAGATTTTCTTGCAGTACTGAGAAGAGAGGAGGTAAATTCCAGAATCTGATCTGGTACTTTTATACCCTCAGACAAAATCCTGTTTCTGTACTTGGTCATGTGTTATCTGCACATCAAGAGAAAATGACAGGCTTTTTTCACCTCAGTGTTCTGTCTTTCAAATCAAATGCAGGAAACAGTGAAAATGCCTCCATTTCATAGCCACACCTCACCTTTCAGTGCAGCTGCCAGTATGGTGACCCTGAAAATAAAAACAAACTTGAAAGTTGATAGCATTGCACGTTGTGAGCTGCTGCAGCAGAGAGCACCTTTGTTTGCCCCTTACAGAGAGTGGGACATTTTTTGCTCAAATGTCCATGATATAAAATGAAATTTAATTGACAAAAGCCTGTAGCATTATGAGGAGTGTGGCTCTGGCTCTACACCAAATTTTCCCACTGCTGCCATCCCTTGGCCTTGGAAAAAAGGTATTTTAGTCCATTATTGCTGGTATGAAATACCCAGAGGCCTTGTAAGAAGCATCAAGTGGTGTCTTGGTGTCCAGTCCTGCAGCTGCACAAACACTATTTAATTTAATTAATAAAACAATGATTTAAAGTGCTACAGTGAGGTTGAGGTATCTGTGCTGTGACATCCAAGTGTGAAATTGTCAACTGCTGTCATAAAATTGGGAATAAAACTAAAGGGGTGCAGCAGGGAAGTCATGAAGCCCAGGCTGCCTGACGCCTTGATGGAACACATCCCTGGAGGTGCTGAGATGATCAGCTCATCTGATGTGCTTGATTTTTGAGTCAGAGGTGTAAGATGTCCCCAACATTCTCATCTAACACAGCTGCCTGAGAGCTCTGGAATCTGCTGTGAGCATGGCTGGGGTTTTTTTCAGCTTTGTCATCAACTAACAATTAGAGTTTTGTGTGAGGAAGTTCTTATTTGTTCTTTTTGAGCTCCAGTAGCCACTTGTGTCCTGAAGCAGCCAGAGGGGGTTAAGTTTATGACCTGGGTTTCATCACAGGTATTTCCTTATTGCTTTTTTTTTTTTTCCTCTTGCAACCAAGCAGAAGCAACAAAAGTATTTTTGAGAAATAACTCTTATTAAACCTCACAGACAGGATTGTAGCTCAGGATTTTTAAACACATTTTAGCTTTCAAAAAGGCATGGAAATAGATTGGCAGGAGCATTGGGACTAAACTAAATTATAGACAGAGTGTAAAGTTGTTACAGCAGTGGTTATCAAGGAAGCAGGAAGACTCAGGAATATTTCACATGTTAACTTAGACGTGGCATCTCTTGATTTGCTGCTGAATAAGGAAAATAGAGGTGGGTGGGAGTGAGTTTATTCTTGCAATAATAAACCTTGTGGTCTTTAATGAGACCCTTGATCAAAGATGACACACAGTGCTACAGTGAGGTTTTAATGAGACTGACTCTTGCAAACTCCCTGGTGTACTTTGAGGTGCTCAGCAATATTTAGAAGAGGTTTTGGGGTCCTTGTGCTTTACCAATTGCTGTTTTGGTTGCAGCTGCAGGCCCAGTACATTCCCCTCAGAGAAGCACCAGGAATCATGCCTTGCTGGAGGCTGCAGGACCAAGCCATGTGGCCATCAATGCCATCTCAGCCAACATGGACTCCTCCAGCAGCCGCACTGCTGCCCTCAAGAAGCAGCCCAGTCACATGGAGGCTGCTCACTTTGGAGATTTAGGTAAGGCTGGGATAATGCCAGCTTTTCCTTTTATTCTGTGTATTCCTGCTGCACTCACCATTCATTGGTTTGCAGGTAAACAAATAGGGAATAAAAGTGTGGCTTCTGTTACAGGAGCATCTGTGTTACCCTGGGAGGGTTTTGGAGGGAACAGACAATTCCTTTACTTTGTCATTGTGTTGGAATTGCCCCTTCACAGCTGCATTTCAGGACACTTTTATATCCAGCCCCCACATCTGTGGTACAACATGGCCTCACTCCCTTCCACGTTTTCCTTCAGGCAGATCGTGTCTGAACTACCAGGCTCAAGAGACCAAATCAAGCCTTTCCAAGACCCTGGAACAAGTCCTGCAGGACAGTGTGGCCCTGCCTTACTTCATCCAGTTCATGGAGCTACGCAGGATGGAGCACTTGGTGAAGTTCTGGTTGGAGGCTGAGAGCTTCCACTCCACCACCTGGTCCCGCATCCGCGCGCACAGCCTGAACACGGTGAAGCAGAGCTCCCTGGCAGAGCCAGTGTCCCCCTCCAAACAGCAGGGATTGGCCTCCTCTCCTCCTGCTGGGGGGCTGGAGGAGAGGCTGGAGGGCTCCCAGCTGCTGCAGCCCCAGGCTGACAGAACTGCCAGCAGCCAGAACCACGTGGGGCTGCCGGGGCGGCCGGGCCACGGCGCCGCTGCTCTGAGGAAACCTGAGACTGGGACTCTGCCAGCTGAGCAGCAGGAACCTTCCAGGCTTGCAGTGTCAAACAGAAACAGCCCCTCCTCTGCACTAAAGGACTTGTCAGGAAAACTCATGAAAAGTAAGTGCTGTGTGTTCCCTTTGGTTGGAAAGATGTCATGTTTTTTGTGCTAGAGGTGCCTCAGTGCTCAGGTTCTTGGCAAGCCTGATGTGATGGTGCAAGGAAGAAAGGTTTATGTACCACTGATGTTTAACTTGCTGCTGGTCAGTTTGAGCTGTGTATTGTTTGACTTGTTTAAAAATAAAGAAGCTGCTGAAGAGACTTCACAATCATTGTACTCAGTGAGCTTAGCTTGCCTCTGTTCTTCCATAAGAAATCATCAGAAATTAAGTGAACATTGCTATGTCCAGTTCTTCCCATCCCATCTTAAAGGAATTGCAGAAAGTTTGGATGGTGGAGCTGAGAATTGGTAATTAACTTGCCATGGAAGGTAAATATCCTATTTAAGATGACATAAGGAGTGGTAGCAAGAGACTTGTGGAGATTTATGTGTGGAATGTGCTGGTTTTGTTCTTGGATTTATTTGGTGGAGTTCCTTCCCTTGTAACTGATTTGTTGTCATTTGGATTCCACCTCTTCAGAGGCTGCTGGAAGGAAGGATGAAACGAAAACATTTCCTTTTGGTAGTGAGCTACAAGCACAGTAACATGTTTCTCTACTACTCAGTCCTCCCTCCTTTGTGCAAGGCTGCAGGCAAAAAGGAAACACTTCTTTCTTCACATTGGTTCCTTTTGTTTGCCCAACTGTTTCCTTGTGCTGCATCCCTTTCTCTTGCTGTTTGTCTTCCTCATGTAGTTGTTTACCATGTGGCTCCACAATACATAACCTCAGCCTCAAAGTCACTTAAACAAGGAAAATGATGTTTTACTCATCAAAGCACCTCTGCTTTCTGAGGTCCAAAAAGAATTTGAAAACACAGGGTCCTTATTGAGAAATCTGAAAAGAATTTGAGTGTGATTTTTTTTCTCTCTTCCAGAGCAGAGTCCCAGGTTTGAAAAGATGATGTGTAAAGAACACAACTTGTTTGAGGCATCTCATTTTAAGATTTTTTTTTTCCTAGTAATTCCTATATAATCCAAGTGATTTCTCTGTGATGAGAGCTAAAAATTAGGAATTTCACTTGCCTGAAAGGTGTTGCTTTCTGGGACTGTGGTGTGCAGCTGAGGAAGTGGGTTCTGCCTTGTGTGGTGGCAGGGAAAATTTGGAGCTTCGTTGTTTTATTCCACCTTGGTCCATGCTGGGTTTGTTGTGAGCTGGCTGGAGATCTCACAGTCCCTGCAGCTGCTCAGGAGCAGAATGTGAATATCCTGCAGTGGAAACATCACTGAGAATGAGACACCTGCTTTTCTGAGGAGCAAACATTTGTTACTCACTCATGCCAAGGAATTCCAAGTCTGACTCTGTGTTTCTCCCCCACAGGTATAGAACGAGATGCAGTTAGTACTTTTACCAAATATATTTCTCCAGATGCTGCTAAACCCATCCCTATCACAGAAGCAATGAGAAATGACATAGTTGGTAAGAATGAGTTACTGCTTCCTCATTTCAGAGCTGCCCTGTCCCTATAAAAATGTGTCTCCAATATGTCACACACTTGTATTTATCTTTTTTTTTAAATTAAATGTAAAGGTATCTGTAAAAAGATAGGAGATTACAAGTGTCAGTGGATCTGACCTTCAGAAGTGTTGTGAATATCCTCATAAAACTTTCAGAGATTTTGTCTAAATTAGGGAAAGAATTTTTGGTGTTTGTGGAGGGGATCCAGATATGAGTCTCCATAAAATATTTTAGTATTTAATAAAAATGTAATTATTATTTGGCCAGCTTTGAAAGCTCTTTGCTCAGTCAGAACCAGCTGATTCTGGTGGATTTGAACTGCAGTTTTTTTCATTAACCAGTCCTTTCAGCTCCACCAGGCAAACCCATGTTAAAATTACCCTGCTGTTCCTTTGCAGCAAAGATCTGTGGGGAGGATGGCCAGGTGGATCCCAACTGCTTTGTCACAGCACAGTCCATTGTGTTCAGTGCAATGGAACAAGAGTAAGTTGATGCAATGGTTTGGGTTCTTGTGTCTCTTGTCCTAAAGCTTCTGTTAAAAATATTTATGGAGACAGAACCATATCAGCACTTTCCTGTGATGTCTTCTGTGTTTGGAACTGCTCAGATCCTCTCCTCCAAATCCATCCTTGCTGAATTTGGCTGTTCACTCTGTTGTGTTCTTTCTCTCTCTCTTGTGCCATTTACAAACCTGCCCTGTTGCTTTCTTGCTTGTTTTGATTTTTTCCAACCATTCTGGGCAGGAGCTGCTTGGTTCTGGGGGTGCCTTGGGTGCTGCTGACCCTGTGACTGATTGTCCCTGTCTCTGTGCAGGCACTTTAGTGAGTTTTTGAGGAGCCAGCACTTCTGTAAATACCAGATTGAGGTGCTGACCAGTGGGACTGTGTACCTGGCTGACATCCTGTTCTGTGAGTCAGCCCTCTTCTACTTCTCTGAGGTGAGTGACAACCTTTGGGTTTGCTTGTAGGTCCCTTTCTAGCAGATGAAAAATATCTGTTCATTCCTTGATGGGTTTAGGTTGGATATTGGGCAGGAATTGTTCCCTGTGAGGGTGGGGAGATCCGGGTACAGGGTGTCCAGAGAAGCTGTGGCTGCTCCATCCCTGGAAGTGTCCAAGGCCAGGTTGGGCAGGGCTTGGAGCAGTCTGGAATAGTGGAAGGTGTCCCTGCCCATGGCAAGGGTGGAACTGGGTCATTTTTGAGGTCCCATTCCACCCAAATAATTCTGTAATTCTATGATTCTAAATACAATAAAAACCCCAAGGTGTATATTTTCTGAGAGAAAATGCATTGAACTTTTTCCTGCCCCCACTCATTCAAATGTTCAGAGCTGTCCATTGTGTAGTGAAATGAGTATTTGTGATTTCCTCTCCAGTCAGGGAGTGCTTCCCAGAGTCTCTTTGCTTTGTAGAAGCTTTGACATTGTCATCTTGATCTCCACATTGTAGTGACTGTAAAAGCCTGAAGTGTTATTGCAGATAACAAATCATAACCAGTGCTTTATGGAGAGGGCACCTTTAGGGATGTGATAGGTTAAATAAAATATTTCACAGCTTCAGGCTCCTGCAGCTTTAAGGAATCAGCTCCTGACATACTTGTCCTGACAGTCTGACAAGCTGATGTAGTTTGAAACTGCAGCTTGGGAAGCTGAGACAATGTGCTGAGCTCAGTGTAAGCTAAATGTAGCATGGAAATGGTGTTTCCTGTGCTAGGATGAGACAAATAGTTTGTTTTTTGGAAACTAAGTGTGAAAATAAGTAAAGAAAAAAAATGTCAGACGTTCTCTCTTTTTTTCTTTTTTTTTCCTCCAAGCAAGCTAAATCTGTCTGAAACAGAAATTCAAAATATTGTGTGTTGGTGACAACTTTGCATGGCCTATATTTCTTGTTCTAAATGGGAAGAAGCAAATTTAAAAATTATTAAAAGTTTTTGCTAAAACTTCTTTAATCTCCTCTTTTTCTGATTTCCCTTCCAGTACATGGAGAAGGAGGATGCAGTCAATGTGTTGCAGTTCTGGTTGGCAGCAGATAACTTCCAGTCCCAGCTTGCTGCCAAAAAAGGCCAGTATGATGGGCAAGAAGCACAGAACGATGCCATGATTTTGTATGACAAGTGAGGGAGTTCAACAATCCTTTCTTTCTGTCCTTGTGGCTTTGTGTTGTGCAAAAGGAACTTCTCTGCACTCTTGTGCTGTTCTGAGCTGCATTTTTATCAAGGTGGCTTTTGTTGTGTTTGCACTTGTGAATTTTTCACATTTTTTGATAAACATGAGGAGAAATCCTCACAAGGATTCCATTCTTCAACATAATTCAAGATTTTCAGGGCTTGATTGCCTGAGTTTGGTTGGGAAATAACAAAGCTGATTGGGTGACATCTGAAAATGGAAGATACATTTCAAAATGTATTTGCTGTTAGGCTTAAATCTGCTCTTTAAGCCCAAGAGCAGATCCAGCACTGCAGAAAAACCTTCTTGTTCAGATATTGTTATCCATATAAAGCAGGCTGTACAAACTGTTCTTACACATAATAAAAGCCAGCTAGTGCTTGTTCTTATTATTGTGAAATAGTTCCTTTTTTTGAGGAAGCAATCAGATCCTTTTTAACATCAGACTTTTAGGAGAGGAACCTTCTTCTTGTGTTCTGTGCTTCACTTTAGCAGTAAGACAGCTGAGACACAGACACCACAAGTGCTTCCAGGAAATGTTTGTTCTTAAGCTTAAGTGTGAGGCTCTACCACAGCTTGAGTTATTGCCCAGGGAGGAAACAATAATTGGAGAGGAAGCAGATGCTTCACTCAGAGCTTCATCAGTCATTCCCCCATCCTTAAACTCTACAAGGGTGTGAGCAGTAGAGCCANCAACCATTCTGGGCAGGAGCTGCTTGGTTCTGGGGGTGCCTTGGGTGCTGCTGACCCTGTGACTGATTGTCCCTGTCTCTGTGCAGGCACTTTAGTGAGTTTTTGAGGAGCCAGCACTTCTGTAAATACCAGATTGAGGTGCTGACCAGTGGGACTGTGTACCTGGCTGACATCCTGTTCTGTGAGTCAGCCCTCTTCTACTTCTCTGAGGTGAGTGACAACCTTTGGGTTTGCTTGTAGGTCCCTTTCTAGCAGATGAAAAATATCTGTTCATTCCTTGATGGGTTTAGGTTGGATATTGGGCAGGAATTGTTCCCTGTGAGGGTGGGGAGATCCGGGTACAGGGTGTCCAGAGAAGCTGTGGCTGCTCCATCCCTGGAAGTGTCCAAGGCCAGGTTGGGCAGGGCTTGGAGC
>VWYE01020386.1:47002-114983 GCA_013398995.1 Alaudala cheleensis
GGAACTGGGTCATTTTTGAGTTCCCGTTCCACCCAAACAATTCTGTAATTCTATGGTTCTAAATACAATTAAAAACCCAAGGTGTATTTTTTCTGAGAGAAAATGCATTGAACTTTTTCCTGCCCCCACTCATTCAAATGTTCAGAGCTGTCCATTGTGTAGTGAAATGAGTATTTGTGATTTCCTCTCCAGTCAGGGAGTGCTTCCCAGAGTCTCTTTGCTTTGTAGAAGCTTTGACATTGTCATCTTGATCTCCACATTGTAGTGACTGTAAAAGCCTGAAGTGTTATTGCAGATAACAAATCATAACCAGTGCTTTGTGGAGAGGGCACCTTTAGGGATGTGATAGGTTAAATAAAATATTTCACAGCTTCAGGCTCCTGCAGCTTTAAGGAATCAGCTCCTGACATACTTGTCCTGACAGTCTGACAAGCTGATGTAGTTTGAAACTGCAGCTTGGGAAGCTGAGACAATGTGCTGAGCTCAGTGTAAGCTAAATGTAGCATGGAAATGGTGTTTCCTGTGCTAGGATGAGACAAATAGTTTGTTTTTTGGAAACTAAGTGTGAAAATAAGTAAAGAAAAAAAATGTCAGACGTTCTCTCTTTTTTTCTTTTTTTTTCCTCCAAGCAAGCTAAATCTGTCTGAAACAGAAATTCAAAATATTGTGTGTTGGTGACAACTTTGCATGGCCTATATTTCTTGTTCTAAATGGGAAGAAGCAAATTTAAAAATTATTAAAAGTTTTTGCTAAAACTTCTTTAATCTCCTCTTTTTCTGATTTCCCTTCCAGTACATGGAGAAGGAGGATGCAGTCAATGTGTTGCAGTTCTGGTTGGCAGCAGATAACTTCCAGTCCCAGCTTGCTGCCAAAAAAGGCCAGTATGATGGGCAAGAAGCACAGAACGATGCCATGATTTTGTATGACAAGTGAGGGAGTTCAACAATCCTTTCTTTCTGTCCTTGTGGCTTTGTGTTGTGCAAAAGGAACTTCTCTGCACTCTTGTGCTGTTCTGAGCTGCATTTTTATCAAGGTGGCTTTTGTTGTGTTTGCACTTGTGAATTTTTCACATTTTTTGATAAACATGAGGAGAAATCCTCACAAGGATTCCATTCTTCAACATAATTCAAGATTTTCAGGGCTTGATTGCCTGAGTTTGGTTGGGAAATAACAAAGCTGATTGGGTGACATCTGAAAATGGAAGATACATTTCAAAATGTATTTGCTGTTAGGCTTAAATCTGCTCTTTAAGCCCAAGAGCAGATCCAGCACTGCAGAAAAACCTTCTTGTTCAGATATTGTTATCCATATAAAGCAGGCTGTACAAACTGTTCTTACACATAATAAAAGCCAGCTAGTGCTTGTTCTTATTATTGTGANACTGTAAAAGCCTGAAGTGTTATTGCAGATAACAAATCATAACCAGTGCTTTATGGAGAGGGCACCTTTAGGGATGTGATAGGTTAAATAAAATATTTCACAGCTTCAGGCTCCTGCCGCTTTAAGGAATCAGCTCCTGCCATACTTGTCCTGACAGTTTGACAAGCTGATGTAGTTTGAAACTGCAGCTTGGGAAGCTGAGACAATGTGCTGAGCTCAGTGTAAGCTAAATGTAGCATGGAAATGGTGTTTCCTGTGCTAGGATGAGACAAATAGTTTGTTTTTTGGAAACTAAGTGTGAAAATAAGTAAAGAAAAAAAAAGTCAGAAGTTCTCTTTTTTTTTTCTTTCTTTTTTCCTCCAAGCAAGCTACATCTGTCTGAAACAGAAATTCAAAATATTGTGTGTTGGAGACAACTTTGCATGGCCTATATCTCTTGTTCTAAATGGGAAGAAGCAAATTAAAAAATTATTAAAAGTTTCTTGCTAAAACTTCTTTAATCTCCTCTTTTTCTGATTTCCCTTCCAGTACATGGAGAAGGAGGATGCAGTCAATGTGTTGCAGTTCTGGTTGGCAGCAGATAACTTCCAGTCCCAGCTTGCTGCCAAAAAAGGCCAGTATGATGGGCAAGAAGCACAGAACGATGCCATGATTTTGTATGACAAGTGAGGGAGTTCAACAATCCTTTCTTTCTGTCCTTGTGGCTTTGTGTTGTGCAAAAGGAACTTCTCTGCACTCTTGTGCTGTTCTGAGCTGCATTTTTATCAAGGTGGCTTTTGTTGTGTTTGCACTTGTGAATTTTTCACATTTTTTGATAAACATGAGGAGAAATCCTCACAAGGATTCCATTCTTCAACATAATTCAAGATTTTCAGGGCTTGATTGCCTGAGCTTGGTTGGGAAATAACAAAGCTGATTGGGTGACATCTGAAAATGGAAGATACATTTCAAAATGTATTTGCTGTTAGGCTTAAATCTGCTCTTTAAGCCCAAGAGCAGATCCAGCACTGCAGAAAAACCTTCTTGTTCAGATATTGTTATCCATATAAAGCAGGCTGTACAAACTGTTCTTACACATAATAAAAGCCAGCTAGTGCTTGTTCTTATTATTGTGAAATAGTTCCTTTTTTTGAGGAAGCAATCAGATCCTTTTTAACATCAGACTTTTAGGAGAGGAACCTTCTTCTTGTGTTTTGTGCCTCACTTTAGCAATAAGACAGCTGAGACACAGACACCACAAGTGCTTCCAGGAAATGTTTGTTCTTAAGCTTAAGTGTGAGGCTCTACCACAGCTTGAGTTATTGCCCAGGGAGGAAACAATAATTGGAGAGGAAGCAGATGCTTCACTCAGAGCTTCATCAGTCATTCCCCCATCCTTAAACTCTACAAGGGTGTGAGCAGTAGAGCCAGTGCTGCTTTGGAGTTCTGGGGGTTTCCTGCTCCATTGCTGTTTTCCATTCCCTGTTTTTGATCTGTGTGTCAGGACAGGGCTCTCAGAACCATTTTGGGGGGGATTGGGGAGGGGAATGTCTCACCTGTAGTCACTGGGGACCAGGTGTGTGCAGGTTTTTGGGGGACAGGTGGGCCCTGAGCACCTGCAGAGCTTTGCAAACCCTGTTTGTGTTGTTTCCTTGCCCTGCCCCAGGTACTTCTCCCTGCAGGCCACACACCCTCTGGGGTTTGATGACTCTGTGAGGCTGGAGATTGAATCCAACATCTGCAGGGAGGGGGGGCCTCTCCCCAACTGTTTCACCACTCCCTTGAGGCAGGCGTGGACAACCATGGAGACGGTGAGGTCCTGCTGCAGGGTGGGCTTCACACTGAGGGAAATGATGTGCCCCTGATTTGTCCTGTTCCTATCCTGACCTCCTGTTTACCTGGATAACAGAACAGCTTCAGGAAAATCTGCCAGACTCTTTTTCCCCAGCCTGGTTTGAAGATACCACCCACTGGCTGCTGTTAATGCTCTGTGCAATGTTTGTCTCGGGTGATTATTGCAGTTTAATGGAAGTAACAGCATTTCCTGCCATATGAATTGCTATCAACAGCTTATTTTGTATCTTTAGAAAAATTTGCCTTCCTCTTAGTAGGAGTTGTTTGCAAGTCTAATACAAGTGCTGTGGTTAATAATGTAACTCTGGGGTACTCAGATACCAGAAATGAATGATTTGATTCTGGAGCTGCAGAGAATTGGGAACAGTGAAGCAGAATAACTGTGAAGCCTGTTGGGCTGTCAAGCTTAAGTTCTTAGAGGGGGTAAAAACCCCCTGAACTTCAGTTCCAGTTACTGGGGGATTTGATTAATAGGCAGCTGGATTTGTTCATTTTGCAGTAGGATTAAAACTTGAAGCAGTGCAGTTGCTAATCCACAATAATTCCATGCATGGATGCTTTTACTTGTGTTCCACCTACACAAGGACTGAGATGTTTGTGTGCTCTTCTCTAACTATGCAGACCAGCCTTGATTAAAGAGGACTTTTCCCATCTCTCAGGTTTTCCTACCTGGTTTCTTGTCCAGCAACCTTTACTACAAATACTTGAATGACCTCATCCATTCAGTGCGAGGAGATGAATTCCCAGGAGGGAGCATTGCACTGAGCATTCATGGCCCTGGCAGCTCTCCTGACACTGATTCCTTGGGGAGCACGGATGGCTCTGCCTCCCAGGTACCAATTTGGGTTTTCTGTGCCAATATCCAAGTGAGGAAACACCATTCCACTGCCATTTAAAGCCTGGGTTGTGTTAGGATGTGTTTAATCTTCCTGCAGCTCAGTTCTGTCTCTGTTATTTGTTGTACCCAAAGCCTTGTGCTGCTGTTATTTCTTTACATCACTGATGTCTTTATTAAGCTGCTGCTTTCACTGAAGTCTTTTTCATGATGCCATAATGTGTAAGAATGCTTGTTATTAGAAATAACATTATTTTGTCGATACCATAATTAAACTTCAGGTGAAAATTGGCACTTGTGTACATGCTATCAAATTTAGATATAAACATGCAAGCTTTTTGTGCTCAGTTCCTTAAAGTGCCAGATCTGTCCTGCAGAGTAAACTCATTTCCAGGGCTGAAGGCATCAATCTGCTCAAACACAGAGCAGATTCTGGCTAGCCTCTAACCAGGGCAGCTTGGAAACTGCAAGCCCAGCTGAGAGCAAGCCAGAGCTGCTTTTATTGAACTCTGCAGGGCTACCCTGAGCTTCAAACCCAGTATCCACACCACTGTTACTCATGTCCTGGCTTTCCAGCAACTTGGGAAGCTGTACTACCTGCTTGTACTATTTTTAAACCTCCTAATTTGCAAGGAGGGAATATTCCTCCCCTAGCTGTGAAGTGGGGAATAAAATCTGTGTTCTTGAAGCCTCCTGCTGCTGGATCCTCTGAGCAGGAGGAACTGCTGGTAATTGGCTGGGCAATTTAGGAAATGAGGTGCTGCCTTCTGTGGTGTGCATTGCTGCTTGTCTGAATTGGAGAATCTCTGGCTCTCTGCATATTTTTGCATAAAGAGCAGCAGGAAAGGAGCTGCCATTGGTGTTCCTGTTCCATGCTGAGGAAATAACAGATCACTGTGTGTTGTGCCCTCCCTGCTGTTGCTCTGATGTTTCCTTGGCTTTTTTTCCCCATAATCTTATATAAATACTCCAGGCCAGAAGAGAAATGTTTGTTCTCTGTGCATGGGGGAGGCATCTGTGTTTGGGAATTGCTTACCAAGAGCAGGAGAGGGATGTTCCAGGCTCACAACAAATGATTTGCCAGCACACAGGGATCTGTTGAGCTGATAATGCTCAGGCAGCAGCTTGTGCTGACCTGGCCTTTGTGTCTTTGGCTCTGTCCACTGAACTTTTATCATCCTCTGCTAAAAACAATGTCCTGTGAGTTGGGAATTCAAGGCTGCGTAGACACACTAATTATTTTATACTCTTGCTTAGAGACTTGATGGAGGTTTATCTGTGTTAGAAGCACTACAATTGCAGTTTTGTTAAGAAGCTGGTAGTTGTCTGCATTGGGCACTAATACTTAGAATTTTTATTTGTAGTCCAATGTCAAAAAGGCTAATGTTAAAATCCTGAAAAATTTTGATGAAGCAATAATTGTAGATGCTGCAAGTCTGGATCCAGAATCTTTGTATCAACGAACATATGCAGGGTAAGGTTCATTTCAGTGTATTGTTTCCTTTTTGGTTACATCTTTCACCTCTGTTTCATTTTTGCTGTGTCCTCCTGCATGGAGAGCAGGCCTAAATCCAAGATCTTAGTCCATGTCTTAATATTTGACACTAAATTTATTTCAGTACTGTGATTTAACACCCAGTGAATGTTTCTTTGACCAAAATGGTAACCAGGAAAATATTTCTAATTAGGTTTTATCTTCCTCTCAGTTATTGTTCCTCTTTGATTCCAAAATGTAGCCAAGTGTATGGTCAAATATAGCTTTCCATAATGCCAAAGTTCTTTTGATCACCCACATGTTCTTCACTCCTCTCCTCAGGAAGATGACATTTGGAAGAGTCAGTGACCTGGGGCAGTTCATCAGAGAATCTGAACCAGAGCCTGATGTCAAAAAATCAAAAGGTTTGCTTTGCTCTTCCTCTCCATTCCTGTAAACATCTGCAGAGCTGCTCTCTTCCCTGCTGGAGTTAAGAGAGCAAAGTGTTTGACTCTTTCCAGATCTGTTTTAAGCCAAATAGAGATGCTGTGGGGGATTGGCCTGTACTTAGGCAAAACCCATCTCTGGCCCAGTTTCCTACCCAAATTCTGCTTTTCTGGTCCAGCTGGGCTCTGGGAGCATGAGCAGCCTGTGGGAGTTGGAGCTGTCAATGGAACCTGGCAGGGATGGAAGCATCAGCAGCTGAGCTGGTGATCAAACCTTCCAAGCTTTGCTCTTGAGATGAAAAAGAACTGCAGCTCTCCACATGCTTCCCACCCAGGCTGGTGCTGCTTTTCAGCTCTGGGAGAGGCTCAAATGGTTCCAGGCAGTCCCTGCTCTTTCCTGCTCCATGTCCTGGATGCCAGCAGAGCAAACCCTTCAGGAGGGTGACAGGAATCAGCTTTGTACCTCACTTTGCTGACACACCTTGCTTGCTGTTTTTATCTCAACCAGGGTCCATGTTTTCACAAGCAATGAAGAAATGGGTTCAAGGAAATACAGATGAGGTGTGTCCCCTTTCATGTTCTTCTTGTGACTTCACACTTCAGAGAAATAAAGTATTGATGTTCTTAATCCTGGCTGTTATCTCTGAGTATCTTTTTGCTGCACCAAGAACAGGGAGACTCTGTGTGCTAAATATAATTTGATTGCATGGATGTGTGAAACCAGTTTGCTCTTTGCCAGTGCTTGCTGGTTGAACTAATTAAGTTCAACTTAAGGACTGCTTCCTTGCAGTCAGGGTTTTTCTTACTGTGGTTTTATAGATCTGTAAGTAGGGGTGGAAGTGCTGTTTGATTTTCATGGTGAAGTGACCACTGCACATGGATTCCAGGCTGCATTTTCCCCCTCTGAGGGGCTTGGACAGATCCCCAAGAGATAAATCTAAAATCTCCACTAACTCTCTTGGAAATTGCATCAAGCATTAAGTGCAGTAACTGAAGTTAACACTGTCCTTGGAAACCAGGTGCATTTCCATCAAGGGAGGGTATGTTCATACAGGTTATGGAGTTGTGAAGGTCACCCTGACTCCAAGGCTGTGTTTTTCTTTTAAGAACCTGAAGCTATCTCTGTTTTGGGCTGTGTTTTTCAGGCTCAAGAAGAGATGGCTTGGAGGATAGCAAAGATGATTGTCAACGACGTCATGCAGCAGGCGCAGTGTGAGCAGCCTTTGGAGGTCACCAAGGTAGGGGGTGGAAAGGCTCCTGTCTTCATCTGCCTCCAGCCAGGCTGTGGGAGGAGCAGAGCTCTCACTTGCCTTCCTCCTGAGGCTGAAACCCACGCTGGGAAATGTTCAAACCAGCAGAGCTTGAGAGGAAGAAACAAAGGTTGGAAGTGTTTCGGCCTACGTGTGATGTAGGAATTTCTTAACAGATGCCTGTGGTGCTTCTCCTGTGCAAGCATTAAACTTGTCTTAGGTTGAGTCTATAAACTGCCTAATTAGTTAAAAGGGTGCTCTGTGCTGCAGGATGAAGTGTAATTCCTTCCTTGAGCTCACACTTGCTGTGTCCTCTTAGTCAGCAGTGGCATTTCTGCTTGAAGTGTCAGTAAAACTCCATTTGTCTCATTGGGTGCACTCATTTACACAATTCTGTCTCCAGGCTTTAAAAAGACACAGTAACCCTGTCCATAGATTTGTGTATTGTTGCTTAGTGGCTGTGTTGTTGCACAGCCCATGTGTTCTCTCTCTAAAAAACCCCAATTCTGAGGTAGCAGTTGGATTTTGTGAAATGTTGGTGACAGCAGGTTATATAAATTAATGTCTGGTACTTTCAGGCATGTGAGTTTCTAAAAATTAACTTGCATTATGTTCAGTTATTGAAGGTAAATGTGTGCCAAAGCCCAGTTTTTCAGTCCAAAGGGGTGGATCCAGAGTTCCACTGTGTGAGTGTTTTCTTTCTAATAGAGCAGTAACATTTAAGTGACTTGTATAATGATTTCACTTAATAGCTTGGCTGCAAATGATACAATTCCAGTCTGCCTGGATGAAAAGGTCACTCAGCACAGTATTTAGAAATCTCAAATGGCTGCAGATGCTCTGGATTCAATTAAGCAAGTAATCAAAAGGTTGAGTGTGTTTGGATTAGGTTTGGGGCTTCTTTTCCCCNTCCATGTTTTCACAAGCAATGAAGAAATGGGTTCAAGGAAATACAGATGAGGTGTGTCCCCTTTCATGTTCTTCTTGTGACTTCACACTTCAGAGAAATAAAGTATTGATGTTCTTAATCCTGGCTGTTATCTCTGAGTATCTTTTTGCTGCACCAAGAACAGGGAGACTCTGTGTGCTAAATATAATTTGATTGCATGGATGTGTGAAACCAGTTTGCTCTTTGCCAGTGCTTGCTGGTTGAACTAATTAAGTTCAACTTAAGGACTGCTTCCTTGCAGTCAGGGTTTTTCTTACTGTGGTTTTATAGATCTGTAAGTAGGGGTGGAAGTGCTGTTTGATTTTCATGGTGAAGTGACCACTGCACATGGATTCCAGGCTGCATTTTCCCCCTCTGAGGGGCTTGGACAGATCCCCAAGAGATAAATCTAAAATCTCCACTAACTCTCTTGGAAATTGCATCAAGCATTAAGTGCAGTAACTGAAGTTAACACTGTCCTTGGAAACCAGGTGCATTTCCATCAAGGGAGGGTATGTTCATACAGGTTATGGAGTTGTGAAGGTCACCCTGACTCCAAGGCTGTGTTTTTCTTTTAAGAACCTGAAGCTATCTCTGTTTTGGGCTGTGTTTTTCAGGCTCAAGAAGAGATGGCTTGGAGGATAGCAAAGATGATTGTCAACGACGTCATGCAGCAGGCGCAGTGTGAGCAGCCTTTGGAGGTCACCAAGGTAGGGGGTGGAAAGGCTCCTGTCTTCATCTGCCTCCAGCCAGGCTGTGGGAGGAGCAGAGCTCTCACTTGCCTCCTTCCTGAGGCTGAAACCCACGCTGGGAAATGTTCAAACCAGCAGAGCTTGAGAGGAAGAAACAAAGGTTGGAAGTGTTTCGGCCTACGTGTGATGTAGGAATTTCTTAACAGATGCCTGTGGTGCTTCTCCTGTGCAAGCATTAAACTTGTCTTAGGTTGAGTCTATAAACTGCCTAATTAGTTAAAAGGGTGCTCTGTGCTGCAGGATGAAGTGTAATTCCTTCCTTGAGCTCACACTTGCTGTGTCCTCTTAGTCAGCAGTGGCATTTCTGCTTGAAGTGTCAGTAAAACTCCATTTGTCTCATTGGGTGCACTCATTTACACAATTCTGTCTCCAGGCTTTAAAAAGACACAGTAACCCTGTCCATAGATTTGTGTATTGTTGCTTAGTGGCTGTGTTGTTGCACAGCCCATGTGTTCTCTCTCTAAAAAACCCCAATTCTGAGGTAGCAGTTGGATTTTGTGAAATGTTGGTGACAGCAGGTTATATAAATTAATGTCTGGTACTTTCAGGCATGTGAGTTTCTAAAAAGTAACTTGCATTATGTTCAGTTATTGAAGGTAAATGTGTGCCAAAGCCCAGTTTTTCAGTCCAAAGGGGTGGATCCAGAGTTCCACTGTGTGAGTGTTTTCTTTCTAATAGAGCAGTAACATTTAAGTGACTTGTATAATGATTTCACTTAATAGCTTGGCTGCAAATGATACAATTCCAGTCTGCCTGGATGAAAAGGTCACTCAGCACAGTATTTAGAAATCTCAAATGGCTGCAGATGCTCTGGATTCAATTAAGCAAGTAATCAAAAGGTTGAGTGTGTTTGGATTAGGTTTGGGGCTTCTTTTCCCCTCCAAACTCAAACAAACCTGGCTTCAACATTTTTAAACACAGAATGTCTTTCTATTGAACAATCACCTTGCATGTTTTAGGGTAAAATGAACTGTTTCTCCCTTTTCCAGCTATGATTTTAGAAACTGCAGGACAGGAAATCTGGTTTTCCACTTTGAGAACGAGTGAACTTTCCCTATTGGTGGATTCTTTAACACAGCCAACAAAAACAAAGCACTGTTACTCCAACCGCTGGGATCTCCCTCATTTCCAAGGAGGAATGAAAAAGCAGCAATCCTGGACCTCCACTGAAGAGAAACACTTTTCCCTGGTGGATGTGGCATTCACAGTAATGATGGTTCTGAGATGAAGATGCAGTTTACAAATGTGTCACTGAGAAACTGTGATCGACTTCACAAATACTTGACCCTGTCTCAAAAAAAAGACCTTTAAGCAAAATATCTGGAATGGGACACACAGGCCACAGCAGAGGGGAAGGTTTTGCTGTAGTTTCTAGTTCTACTGCTTGTAATTTTTAAACACAGAATTGGAAGGGCTGTGGGGTGAATCCATTGGCAGTGAACGACCTGGACAGTTCTACGTTTAATTTTCCGTTACTTGAAATAGATGAGTATTCAGCTGTAAGATAAATGTATTTTACTTCATAACTGCATTAACTTTTGAAGGCAGTGTAGAAGGGTCAGGAACTCCTCCTTGTTGAGCTCCTACACCTGCACACACACACACAAACACACACACAGCTCCCCTGCTTCCAGCACAGAGCAGATCCAAGGCTGGTCCTGCAGCCCCTGAGCAGCTTGGACCCTGCAGACTCCTCCACTTCCTGTCCTCCCCATCCCACGAGCAAAGCAAAAACAAATTGCTGCCATTCTCCATCGCTTGTTGTCCTCCACCCATCTAATTCCAGATGTTTGGTTTACAAAGAAAAACGATTTTTAATGACCTCTGGCCTTCTTTCTCCTGACACTCAACACTTACCATGTTACACAGCACCTCTCTTTTTTTCCCCAGCAGATCGATTTTGCAGGGTAGCAGAAGTACTCAGTGTCCCACTGTTATGTTACTGCTGCATTTTTAGTAGATGACACTTTCATTTTGGGTCTTTTTTTTAAACTCTAATGATTGCTTTTTTTCCTCAGACTTGTGCAAAGAAATCACTATGCGAAGAATTCAAATCATTTCCAATGTTCAGAATATCTTGATTGACTAGAAAGTGTTATTCTGTTGCAATATTTGATTGTATAGAGACACACTGTATTGTTATGAAAAAGCAAAAAAGGCTGTGTATAGGTTTTTGGTACTATGTACCACCTCTTATTTCTCTCATACCCGAGCATTCATGTACTTAAAACATACTATATTTAATTGTGTTTTGATTTAAAATATATAAATATTAAAATTTGTGTCAATTTTCTGTTTTCAAGGGGTTTGACGTTACATGGGATGGTTTTTTAATGGGAGTTTTTAGGGGTAATTTTCCCCACATTTCTTAATGGCTTATNGGGGCGACCGCGGCGCTGACCGCCGGCCGCCAGGGGGCAGCAGCGCCGCGCCCGCGCGCTCCCCGCCGCTTCCGGCGCACGTGGGGCGCGCGTGCACATGGCCGCGGTGAGCGNTTGTGTCAATTTTCTGTTTTCAAGGGGTTTGACGTTACATGGGATGGTTTTTTAATGGGAGTTTTTAGGGGTAATTTTGCCCATGTTTCTTAATGGATTATGTTAATGGCAGTGTGGTGAATAAGATTAATTCCTATTTAAAAAGTCAATAAGGTGTTCAACCACAGGACATGGCAGAAGTTGGGCTGGGAAGGGTGTAAAGGGGCAGGGGTTGGTCCTGAAGTAACGAACCACACTAAACTCTTGCCAATTTTAGTGCAGCCCTGCCTCAATTTCCCTCCTGGGCAGAATCCCGACTAATCCTGGGCGTGTCCAGGGATTACAGGTCCCAGTTTTGGGTATGGATGTTGCTCAGGGCTACGTTTCCTTGAACTGTGGGCCGGANCACCTGGGGGCTGCAGGGCTGGGAGTGCTGCGGCGCTCCGGGTTATTCTCGCCCTCCCCTGGGGTTCACCCGCGCGGGTCCTGCTGCCCCCATCCCGCGCGGGGTCCTGCTCGGTGCGCGGTGTTTCCTCCCTCCCACGGGTCCTACGCGGGGTCCCCCTTTAGGGGTTCCTTCTCCCCGGGCGGGTGTCACTGGGGATTCCCGGCGCTGAGCCCGCTGTCCCGCAGAACATGTCGCCCGACGAGGAGGATGTGCAGCGGCTCCTGATCCAGTTCCGCGATGAGGCAGGGGAGTGCCTGGGCTCCCCCTTCGACGTCCCGGTCACCATCACTCCGGACAAGCTGCAGCTGGTCTGCAACGCCCTCCTACAGAAGGTGAGACCCCNGATGGAGTGCGAGAGGCTCGGCTTATCTCGAGTCTATTTGTCCTCACACCCCAGCGGTGTCAGAGCCGCGCTGAGCTTCCCGCTCCTGGGCCCCGCGGGAGTTGTCCCTGCGCGGCCTCGAACCCGCGGCCCCGGGGGCGACCGCGGCGCTGACCGCCGGCCGCCAGGGGGCAGCAGCGCCGCGCCCGTGCGCTCGCCGCCGCTTCCGGCGCACGTGGGGCGCGCGTGCACATGGCCGCGGTGAGCAGGACCGGGACCGGGACCGGGACCGGGATTGGGATCGGGATGGGCAGCACCTGGGGGCTGCAGGGCTGGGAGTGCTGCGGCGCTCCGGGTTATTCTCGCCCTCCCCTGGGGTTCACCCGCGCGGGTCCTGCTGCCCCCATCCCGCGCGGGGTCCTGCTCGGTGCGCGGTGTTTCCTCCCTCCCACGGGTCCTACGCGGGGTCCCCCTTTAGGGGTTCCTTCTCCCCGGGTGGGTGTCACTGGGGATTCCCGGCGCTGAGCCCGCTGTCCCGCAGAACATGTCGCCCGACGAGGAGGATGTGCAGCGGCTCCTGATCCAGTTCCGCGATGAGGCAGGGGAGTGCCTGGGCTCCCCCTTCGACGTCCCGGTCACCATCACTCCGGACAAGCTGCAGCTGGTCTGCAACGCCCTCCTACAGAAGGTGAGACCCCACCCGAACTCCCCGGCACCCCCGGCCCGACCCGGCGCTGCCCCTCGCTGCCTCACCTGCCCTTTCTCCCGCAGGATGAGCCGGTGCCTCTGGCTTTCTTCGTCCACGATGCCGAGATCGTGGCGTCGCTGGAGAAGACCCTGGCAGGGCAGAGCGTGGAGACAGAGAAGGTCCTGGACATCATCTACCAGCCGCAGGCGGTGTTCAGGGTGCAGGCGGTGACACGCTGCACCAGCTCCCTGGAGGGACACACCGAGGCCGTCATCTCCGTGGCTTTCAGCCCCACGGGAAAGTACGAGGCTCTTGCTGCAGGCAGGGATCAGGGTACCGTTGTCCTGTCCTGGGGACACTGTGCTGAGCTGTTCCTCCTCTCCCAGGTACCTGGCGAGCGGCTCTGGAGACACCACTGTCCGCTTCTGGGACCTCAGCACAGAAACACCACAGTTCACAGCCAAAGGTGGGTGCTGGGGTGTGCCAGGAGGGCAACTCCCCTCCCTCATGAACCCCCTGTCTGCTGTGGGGACAAGCAGAGCAGAGCCTGGTGCTGTTTGAGCCATCCAGGCTGGGACCACAGCTTGGGGAGGGAGTAGCTCTCTTTGGCAAAGTGAAAAAAGAGGGACTGGCCTGGAGGAGCACAGAGTGGCTTCCTGCTGGGACACCAGGGACAGTCACAGCTCTCCACTCATACCCACTCGTGCTCTCTCTGCCAGGTCACCGGCACTGGGTGCTCAGCATAGCTTGGTCACCTGATGGCAAGAAGCTGGCCTCAGGCTGCAAGAACAGCCAGGTACACGTGGGCTCCCTCAGCGTGGGGCTGTGGGTGATTAGGGGTGTTTTTTCAGGGGTGTGAGGGGTGTATCCCATTGTTCTGAGCAGGATTCCCATTCTCCAGAGAAGTTTTGTTTGTGGATGTGTGACAGTATTGCGAGAAGCATCTCTGTGCCAGGCAGTGCTCTGGCATTGTCACCTTGGGGAGCTCTTGCTGCTGGGTCCTGCTGTCTTGTGACAGATGCCTGTACAGGAAAGAGTCCAGGCTTTGGCTGTGGTCGTTGGCAGGCAGCTCCATCACGAGGGAGGTGTCTGCAGTGAGGACAGGTCAGGGCTGCTGGTAGCGTCACCCAGCCATGCAGCAGCAGCCTGGTCACAGTGTTCCCACACAGACACGGCCAAATTCCCTCTTGCAGGAATGTGAAAAGAGTTCAGTCTCCACTGTGGGGCAAAATACGTGTGCTTGAAGTGCAGAAATGCCTGGGGAAGCAGGAGCTTGTGGTTAAATGGGAGCTGAGCTGAGGGGTAGTTGCTTGCTCTGACCTTTGAATGGTCTGGGAGCAGTGACAACACTCCCAGAGCTGCCAAAGTTGTGATGCCAATCCCAAGGAAATGTCCCAGGCCAGGGTGGTTCAGCCATGGTTTGGTGCTGGTCTGCCTTTAATTGAACCCAGAGATCTGCTTGTCCTCCTTTTCCCTATTTCTCCAATTTTTTAAGTAGGAGATGACTAATGCCTTGGCTCTTAAGATGAACATTTATGTAGAGAGAGAATCAACAAGAGAAAACCAGCATGTGTCCCGCCCACAGCATCCGATAATCAGCAGCATTTAGCACGCTGTGGCTTTCACTGTGCTCTGCAAACACTCACTGAGTCTCTGGCACTGGGTTGGCTTTTTGGGGACCTGTATCCTTTTTGAGCTGAGTTAGATAACTTTGTAGGCAGACAGGAGGGCAGTAGGGTCTCATTCTTTTAGGTGTCAGCTGATTGCTGCAGGGATTTGGAAAGGCATCCAGCCCCCTTCCCCTGCAAGTGCAAACATGATCCCAAGGACACCTCTGCTTTCTAAATGGAGCTGCAACGTCTGTGGGATTCACATGATGTCTGCGGCCTGACGCGACCCCCGTGCTTCCTCTCTTGGACAGATCTTTCTCTGGGACCCAGCCACTGGCAGCCAGATCGGCAGGGTGCTCTCTGGCCACTCCAAATGGATCACATGTCTGTGCTGGGAACCACTCCACATGTAAGTGAAGGGGCCAGCTCAGCCCTTCCCCTTTGCTCCTGTGGAAAAAGAGCAGCCTGACCCGAAGGGCATTGCTCCTGTTTGCCTTTTCTCCTGTTACTGGAAAAAGCCTGTGTAGAACAGTTCTCAAGGTGAGCTGAGAAAAATGTGTGCAGCTGGGAGTCAGGGGTCCCAGCTGCTGCTCACAGTCCCTGTGAGTTCCTAGGGAATCACTGCCAGGCTGTGTCTCTGTTCCCCTGGGAAAAAGACACACCTGCCTGTGGAAAACACTGCTTTTTGTGGTGCTGCACAAACACTGCTGTGCTGCTCCAGCAGTGCTGAGGTGGCAGCAGGGAAGCCTGGTGGTGTCCAAGGGCAGAGCACTCCTTTCTGCTCTCCTGATCCTGCTGGCCTCTGTCATCCCCTTTGTTTATCATGAGGGATGATTAACTGTACAATCCCCTTATCCCTTCGATCAGCTAAAGCTCCCTCTGGGAGAGGTGGGTGGAGGGGGGACAGTTGTAGCCATTAATCCAAGATGTTACAGAAATAAATAAAAAAAGAAAGAAAAAGGGCCCCTTCAGAGCAGAGCCCTGCAAATTGAATTTGCCAGTAGGAAGCTCCAGCTATTTGCAGACAATTAACTGGATTAGCAAAAAACTGATTGTAAGGAAGATGAGGAAATGGAGAGGAGAGACAGGACCCTGCCATGGCTGCAGTTCTTCAGCCAGTTCCAGTGCAATGGGAGGGGCCATGCTCTTCCTCACTGCTGGTGCCACCATGCAGAGTGGTAAAGATGTGCAAAGGACAGGGTTGTGGCCAGCTGCTTCCAGATGTGTTCAACTTGCCCCCTGAGCCACAATGGATGTGGATGGACGTTGCTCCTTTCAGCCCTGTCACCACAACAGCACTCTGTCCACAGGCTGGAGATGAAGCATGGCAGAGGCAGGGGAACATCCAACACATTCCCAGTGCCATGGATCTGTGCTCCCTGTGTGAGGCTGATCCCCTGCCCAGAGCTCTGTCCAGCCTGTGCCCAGGGAAGGTGCCAATTCATGGTGACCTCTTTAGCCAGTGGGTTAAAGCTGTGCAAACAAGGTCATTGCCGAGGCCTCAGGTGCCAGGTTTACCCTGGATTGATCTCTCCAATGTGCAGCCCAGGAGCTGGTTTGGAGGAAGCATTTGTCTGCTTCTCCCCTGCCTTGTGAGACCTTGTCCTCTGTAGGTCAGTACTCTGCCCCTGTCTGGCCTCTCTCTGATCTTAACCTAAAAGAAAGTTGCATTTTATTGCCCAATGGACCCTTGAATCCTCTGGGGCTGGTGGGGAGGGAGCTCAGGGGAGCTGCACAAATGGATTTGGTCTCTTTGCCCAGAAACCCAGAGTGCCGTTACCTGGCCAGCGCCTCCAAGGACGGCAGCGTCCGCATCTGGGACACGCTGATGGGCAGGTGTGACAAAATCCTCACGAGCCACACGCAGTCTGTGACCTGTGTGAAGTGGGGAGGCGATGGTTTGCTCTACTCCTCCTCCCAGGACAGGACCATCAAAGTCTGGAGGAGCCAGGATGTAAGTGAGGGGCTGCCCTTGGGCTGCTGGCAAAGGGGGCTGGGCACGCTGTGGGGTGGCTTTGTCTGCTCTTCCTGGCACAGCTTGTGCCCTGAAAAACAGAGCTGCTGTATCTTCTTGACCTGTTGCTTGGCATAGCTGTTGTGTGATGTTTTCATCCTTAAGAGCATTAAATGGGGCTAAAAACTGGAAACTTCCCTGGAGCAACCTGAGCTGATGGGGGTTGTGCAAGGGAAACTGATTCCTGAAGCTCAGCAGTGTTGAGTCTTCCCTGCTTAGCCTGCCTGCAGCTGGGACAAGCAGGTTTGGAAAGTTTGGGGTTGGTCCCTGCAGCCTGATGAGTGCTGCCCCTGTCTGAGGGTGGTTGGGTCATTTGTCATAAGATTCACACTTTATGGAAAGCCACTTTCCTCCCTCTTCATTTTGCTTTGAAATGAGTCTCCCTGGGTCCTGTCTGTTGGCAGGAGCTGAATTGGCTTCAGAGGAGCCTCGAGGTTTCATCGAAAAGAAAAACCTGGCCTGTTATTTTCTAAGTTATCCTTATATAACACGGTCTACAGTTAATATCCCAAGTTTCTGTAGCCATAGCCCTCACCCATTAGAAGAAGGCCTGCCCTGTGTTCCAGCTGGTTACATTTTGTCCCCAGGGGGTTCTGTGCCGCACACTGCAGGGCCACGCTCACTGGGTGAACACCATGGCCCTGAGCACCGATTACGTTCTGCGCACCGGCGCCTTCGAGCCCGCCGAGGCCACCATCAACCCCCAGGATGTCAGAGGCTCCTGTGAGTGCACCTTGGAGGCTGGGGGAGGAATGGTCATGCTGGAAGTCAGTTTTTTTTCTTGCCCGTGCCAGGTTGGAGCAGTCTGGGGGATAGGGAAGTCACTCTTGCTCCCAAATTGCCTTTGGCAAATTGAGCAGTCAAATGCTCCTGCTAAACCCGCGGAGTCAGGACTGGAATTGGCATGACAAGGTTATAAAGTTTCTTTTCATCTAAGGGTTGTCAATCTCCCTTTCACCCTCCTTTTCCCTTTTCCAGTGTCAGAACTGAAAGACAGGGCACTGCAGAGGTACAACCAAGTCCGGGTAAGTCCCTTTTGTCCCTGCTGTCACTGGTGAAAGCAGTGGACACCCCAACACTGGTGTGCTTCCAAGCTCTCCACACCTGACTTGTACAAAACTTGGGCTCTTTCATCCCTTTTTCAGGGCCAAGAACCAGAAAGGCTCGTCTCGGGGTCAGATGATTTCACCCTGTTCCTTTGGAGACCAGCAGAAGACAAGAAGCCACTGGAGAGAATGACAGGCCACCAGGCACTGATTAACCAAGTGCTCTTCTCCCCAGACACCCGGATTATAGCCAGTGCTTCCTTTGACAAGTCCATAAAGCTCTGGGATGGCAGGACAGGGAAGTGAGTTGGTTTGTTCTGTTAGAGGTGGTGCTGGTGGGGAGCCTGTGTAATGCTCAGGGCACACAATGAACTCCAGTTCATTGCCAGCAGCTCCCTGGTGTGTTCAGCATCTCTGTAGCCTCAACTCATACAAGGCCACTCTGCTGCCTCTGCCTTGTTCTGCCCTTGGGAAGTCTCTTGTCTGGCTTTTCTTGTGTCAGGGTGACTGTGCTTGGCTGTGTGTGTGCAGCCCCACTGTGACTCAGCCATGGCACTGCCTGGCACCTGTGTGCACACCCTGTTGCTGCAGGGTCAGTTCAGCTGTGGTGGGATGGGATGTTCCACTCCACTGATCTCCTGAAGATGTGTGTGTTGGGAACTGGAGACTGACCCAGTTTAAACAGCCCTTGTGCCAGAGAACAGCTTGTTCTGGATGATGTGAATTCTTGGAGTTACAAGTAGTGCTGTTGGTATTTGGATGCTCCTGTAATCCAGCTTTTAACTTTGAGCTGCGGCACTGGTGAGCTCTTGGAGGCAGCAGTCCTCCCTTGCAAACCAAACTTAATGCTCATGAGCTTGGCTTTCATGTCAGCAATTTTAAAGGTCCTTCTAAATCTGGGCTTCTCAGATTTAGACACTGCACACCTGTGCAGTGAGGCTGAAGTGTTGCCTGCTGGATAAGATTTTCTTGGCAGAGGGGTTGAGATGAAGAGCCATCATCTAGAAGGTTCTGAGCCCATTTGGGAGGGTTTTTGGATGGACTCTTTCTAGCAATTGACTACCTGGGTCGTGCTGGTGGAGAAGAAACATGAAGGCAAAGGCAAGTTTGGAACAAAGGCTGCTGCTCTAAAGCCTGTCCTTGTCCCCAGGTACCTGACATCTCTGAGGGGCCATGTCTCTTCTGTGTACCAGATTGCCTGGTCGGCCGACAGCCGCTTGCTGGTGAGCGGCAGCAGCGACAGCACCCTCAAGGTCTGGGATGCCAAGACAAAGAAACTGGCCATTGATCTGCCTGGCCATGCTGATGAGGTGAGCTGCCAGGTGGAGCTGAGGTGTTTTAGGAGGCAGGAGTGACTCCTCCTCCCAGCAGAGGTGACTGATTTCCATCACACCAGGTGTACGCAGTGGACTGGAGCCCGGACGGACAGAGGGTAGCGAGCGGAGGGAAGGACAAGTGTTTGAGGATGTGAGTAACCTGTTTGTCCACGAGGGTGTTGCAGCTACTCCATGTGTCCCTCAGAGCCACAGTGCCTGTGCAGAGATCTGTGGGGTTTAGGGCATGATCTCCTTGCAGAGAGCACAGCACTGGGTCAAATTCCAGCTCAGAGATCTGACCTATGTTGCTGGGAGATAACTAGAAAGCAGAGCCCCTCCAGCCGAACAGTCAGGATGAAATTTGACTCAGATGTTTTGACTCCTGGAGAGGGAAAGTTGCACCAGCTGGTCAGGTCTTCCTTTCTGACCTTTTTCCCCTCTCCCAATTATGCAGACAAATTCCTGGGAGCTGGTTGCCATTTGACTGTAGCTGGTGACCCTGAGTCCCTGCAGTTCTGCTCCCTGTGCCTGCTGGGCCCTGTGGCAGAGCTGGTGCCCCACCACAGGGACTCAGCAGCTCTTTCCCTTTCCAGATGGCGTCGATAGGAGCAGTGAATGGAGCTGCTGGTCCTGCCCTCAGCACAATCCTGGGAGATCTCCAAGGTGATGGATGAAGAGAATGGCTCCCATGTTCCCATTGGCAGCTCTCCCTCATGGACTCTTTCCTTATATTTATTTAAGGAAATTTTAATTTGAGTTCTTATTAAGAGCTGTGCATTGCACAGGGTGATTTCCTCTGAACATCACAGGAGGGATATCTCATCTGCCTCTATCTCAACTGGCTTTTTATTGGAATTGCAGCCTTACAGTAGCCATTGTCCTGAAAGGGGCAAGCAGAGGGTGGAGACTGCTCGTGCCCTTTCTTTCTCTGTGAAGAATCCTGTGGAGAGGAGGGTTTTAGTGGGAACAGAGAGGGTTGTCCTTCTGTGGCCTTCAGAGAGAGAAAAGTGGTAAAATTCAGCCCATCATTACCTTGCAGAATTGTGATTGGCTGCATGTCTGGGACAGAGATCTGCTGAGGACTTGGGGCTTCTCGTTATTCCTGGAAGGTTCTGCCTTTCCACACAGCCCCATTTCCCTGTGGGCTGTGCTGAGCATTATCTGCCTGTGATCCTCTGCATCCACAGCAGATAACTCCTGTGCTAATCTGTCTGGGGTGGAACAGGCATGGACTGCAAATGACTGCTGGAGCTGAGTTTTCAGGTTTCAACAGCTCTTGGGAATGGGGAAATGAGACTCTGAACAGGGGAGAGAGCGTCCATTTCCCATCCACCACTGGCTGGGGGGAAGGAAGGATAGGGTGGGGAAGGGGAAGAATGAAGCAGGAATTTTGTGTGGCACTTGTCCCTTGCCCTGGATACGTGCTTACAGCAGGGCTGGGACTGACACAGAAAATGGCAACACTTCCATTGCACAGGAGCTGGCTCCTTCTGGAATTTCTCAACTGCATTTACTTGCCCAGTGGGTGAGAGGGATTCACACTGTCAGCTGGGTATTTGTAAGTTTGCTTATGAGCCTTTTTATCAGCCATCATAGGGTGAATAGACCTGGACTAAGTGTTTATTTCCAGGATGCTTATGAAACAGAGAAAATCAAGATGTGATTAATAAGGAGCAGAAATTACACTGTCAGATTTAGTTGCAGCAGGTTAGCATGAAGGTCAAAACATTCTCCACAGCCCTAATACAGAGTGATTACTACAACTCAGAACAGGAGTTTGGCTCTCAGATGCTTCCCAGCTGCAGAGGATATGTTTTTTTATCCCTGCTGGCAGGATTGCTTTGGAGCATTGAGATTGTACAGTAATGGCCTTTTGCTTGTCTGCAAGTGTTCAGGTGAGCCAATGGCTGGAACAAAGGGTTAAATCTTTAATATGACTGAGAAGACAATTAGTATCTCCTTCTGCCAGTCAAGTCATCAGGGATCTATCTCTATGGGATCTTTTGGGAAGAGTTCAGTATGCCATACCTGCTCTTTCATTAGGGTGCTTCCTCCAGCTGCTTCTTGCTGACAATGAAGGCCACGTTGCATCCATCTGCATAAACAAAACCTTCTGTAATTCACTGAGATAAATGTGGGACAAGTCTGCCCTTGGGTAGAAGAGGGGCAGGTCAAGCAGCCTGCCTGGTTTCCAGGTTTTTTGGGGTGCTTGTGCTAAAGGAAATGACCCACCCTTGGGAGTTGAGTTCTCTGTCCCCAAGTCTGACTTGTTGAAAGTGGCTCTTCCTGAGTGAAGAATCAACATTCTGTGCTTCCTGCCCTGGAGTGCTGCTCAGGGTCACTGTGCCCTGTCAGTCCATGGTGTGCTTTGTGTTGGAGGCAGGGATGTGTCAGAGTTCAGGGGAGCAATCCTGCCTGTGGGAACTTGGCTGTGCATGTGTGTAGGTGTACCTAAAATATCAGTGTACCTTACCCACTGGTTTCCAAACCAAAGCAATCACTGTGCCCTCTGACCAAGCTCCTGCCATCCCTTCAGACTCTGTGACAAAGCCTGATTAAAACCCACCTTTTCTAATGCTGGAGCAGAAAGGTTTTCCAAAGGGAAGTGAGGCCTCTTGAAGAAAGACAGGGCCTTGCAACTAAGTTTTACACCAAAATAAGCTCTCAGCCTTAATCTTCCTGTGATCTGATAGTGGGTAGATTTTTGAACCACGCTCTGTGATGGCTTTTGCATGTAAACCAAATTGTATTTTCTTATCTAAGCATCTGCTGCTATTTTTACCATTCATACAGCACCAGCCTCCATTGCATACTGAGTGCTGGCCCCGCTCCAGCTGTATTCCCAAGCAATTCCCTGCCACTCCTCCCTCTCAGTTTGATTTGAATGCAGCATTTCCCGGGCCTGGCTGCAGTCTCCTGCCTGCTCAGGCACTGGGGAAGGAAGAGCTGGTGCCTTCCTTCCCTCCAGAGCTGGCTCCTGCTTGGCAAGAGCTGCAGCGAGCGCGTGACCTCCCTCGCTGGGGACGGGAGCTTTAATTAGCTCATTTGGGCAATTGCAGATGCAAATTTGGGTTGGTGGCGTTATTAATGGGGAAGATGTTACTTTGTGTTAAAGGACAAATCTAGGAGGTAGGCTGGAGCTTTCTAATTGCTTCTCTGGGATCAGCAGCACCAACCTTAGAGAAAACCTACTGGAATGCCTGAGCTTTTCCACTGCTGTTTGATAGGAATCCTGGGATCTGTTTCCATGTTTCAGTCCAGTTCCTCCTGAGTTACTCATTAAGCATCCTACACAGGTTTTGTTACCTCAAGGGTGTTATTTTTCACTGGTAATACAAGAATAATTTTAAGCATAGCCAGAAACTGTCCTGCAGAGCCCTCTGACGCTTTCTCCTTTAAAAGCTCAGCTCTTTGAAAAGCTCAGCCACCATTAATTTTGTTACAAATCCCAATGGGAGGACAGTGGTGATAAGGACTGGGAAGCGTGCCAGTCCTCTGAGGAAGGTTTACCTGTCTAATGAAATCCTGAGTGTGGTGGAGGGAGGGAAGAAGGACACCTGGAGTGAAGTCAGTAGCTCTGAGGTGAGCAGGATGCTGTCAGACTCCTACCTTAGAGAGCTGATTTAGATAAGTGAGGCCTTAAAATCCATGTGAAAACTCTTCTTGGGGCTGTGTCCTGCTTATCCATGCAAGTTGAGTGTGTGTTGTGTTCCCTGGGTCCTTGGAGCCACATGTTCCTGTCCTGTTCAACTCAGATGATCTCTTGAATATTTTCCCAGATCTGTAATTTAATTTCCATGTGCAAGTTTATAGCCTGGGGAGAGAGACAGAGAGGAGAAAAATCTTTCAATGAATAGGAAGAAAATGAACTTCATTCATTGTTCTGTATGAAAAGTAGGAAAAGCAGCCTAGTTCAGCTTTTTTTTTGGGTCAGCGCAGGCGCTGTTCAGGTGATGTTTCTGCCTCAGGGCTGCATTTTGGTGGTGTGGTAAGGCAGAGAAGGGCTTGCTGTGAAGTCCATTAGTGCTTTTGAGGATGAAAGGTGTTAGGAAAACACAGGGCAGTGATGTCTGTGTTCTGTGGAGCTGCTACCAGATGAAAGCATCCCTGTCTGCATTCACACAAGCAATCTGGAAGTTGCTAATTCCTTCTTAGATGTGTTTCTTTTGTGATCAGAAGTCCTGGCTCACAACTGAGGGACTAATTTGTCTGAAACAAAGTAATGCAGCTGGGAAGGAACCCCAGAGCCATCTCCAGTACTGCTGTGTTGTTTCCTTCACTCCGTGAGTGGTGGTTGCAGAACTGTGGGCTGCTGCTGGTCTCTCTCAGTGGGCTGCAGCTCCTGCAGAGCGTGATGTTAAAAATGAACCAGCTCAGGGCTCCGTGTTTTTGAAGGATCACTGGGGTCGATCAGGCAGGGCGTTTGTGCACTGGGTGTTTTAGTGTCCTGCTGCATGGTGAGAGCACAGCATCCCTCTCCCAACACCTCCATCACCGAGGCTCCTCTTGGGAAAGGTGAATCCAGTCCCTCCTGCCTCTGAACTCTTCCAGCATCAAACACAAGTGCAGGTGCTGTTTGTAGGTTCTTTGTAGGCTGGATGCTGGAGTTGCCGACACCCAGAACCTCCCGCAGCCGCCAGTCCAGGGCCCAGCTGGGGAGGAGTGACCCGCATGCAAATCCCGCAGCCTGCGGCGAGCCGAGCCCTCGGGTGCCGCTGGATCCCAGCGCTGGGTGTTTTGTTATTCCGGTCAAACCTCGCCGCCGCTCCTGCCTGTTCGTCCTTGCTGAAACAAACCTGCTCCAGGGCTTCAGCCTCCGTTACGAGGACAAAAGGACATCAGACAGCGCTGCTGCCGAAGGGAAATGTGTCGGGAAATGTGTCTCGGTTCGCGAGTGTGATGAGAATGGGTGGCTTAGTAATGGTTGTTCTGACTTTTATTTGCTCAAAAGACATCTTCTGAATGAGGTGGTTTTCTTTTTTTCAGCTTCCCTAAAATGTAGCTTGTGACATTGATTTTGGGGTGAGGATACGTGCTGATGCTGAGAGGATTAATAGTGAAGTGAGAATTGGTGGATGGCAATAAACAGCCAGTTCTGAGGGGAATTATTTTTATGAATCAGAATATTTAACACACGGAGGCTTGTGGGCTTTTTCCTGGTTTAAAGGGGCACTGTGAAGCCTCTCACAAAGTGCCTGTTACTACCAACACTTTAATTTATTATTAACTTGGAATATTTTTACATCTCATTTATTCTTTCCACAGGGGTGTTCTGAGCTGTTGAAATTACTGGTGAACTCCACTTTTTCGCTGTTATTTCTCAGGGTAGTGCCATGGGTTGATTTTGGGTGCGAGCTCAAAACTTCACCAAATAAAGGGGGGGACTGTTTTGAGGGGCTTTTAAAACCCTTTGCCTCTCTCTGGCACAGAACAGATTTCTTAGGATTCCCCTGATAGCTTAAAATGTCCTTCATAAAGCTGTCAATCTTTCCTTAAGAATCTCTTGCTGGATATTTTTTTAATCTAAGTGCATTGTCTGTGGAGAAGTCTTTAGCTGAGGAGGTCCTGACACGGCACATGGCTCCAGTAGTGCCTGGTTTCGAGTGTTGGAAAGCCAAGGGAGATAAGTGAGGAATGGGGAGAGGCCCTAACTCTTAGCTCAGTCTCTATTTCGATCTGGTGACACTGAAAGCAGAGCCTGTGACACATCAGGGAAGGCACAGCACAGCTGTGTGGGGTCAGAGGGGTCACACCCTGCATCCCCTGGGGATATTGGGGAAGCCTGAAAGGGTCTGAAAAATGAGATGTGGAGGTGGTGTGATGGAGAACATGGGTAGAAAGGGGGGAAGAGAGCAGTGAGGAATGGAACGCAGAGGAAAGGAGCATAATTATGTAAAGCTGGAGGTGAAGGTCAAAGGCTCCATGTGACTGTTGTTCGGTGGCCTGTTGGGTTTTTTTAAGTGTTTGTACGTGCTGTAAACAGCCCCGGGCTGATCTAAAAGTGCTAAGAGGCAGGGGCTCTAAATTACAGTTATTTTCCTTATAAAGAGAGCAAAGAACTCCAAGTGTCTTTGGCTCATAGCACTTTGTATGCCTGTTCCTCCATTGCCTCCCCATTCGTTGAAATTCCTTGTTTCAGGTTTGAGGGAAGATCTTGCTCACAACTGGAGCAGGGACAGGGCTGAGAGTGTGTGACCAGGAGCAGGGACAGGGCTGGGAGTGTGTGACCTGGAGGTGCCATGTAAGCAGTGCCACTGCCTTGGAAACCTGGGGTGATCAAATACCTGCCTTCCCTCTGTGGCTGCTGGCTGTCCCAGCTCTTGTCCTGTGCAACTCCGGTCCTCCCTCTTCCCCTGGTGGCCCCTCAGCGTTGTCCTCACTGGCGGGCGCGCCTGAGGGAAGGAAGGGCTGAAGTGATGGCCGGGTGTGGCGGGCTGAGTTTGGCCTCTCTGCCCCTGGTCTAGAGTGAGGGCACAGGGGCCTGGATCACCATCCTCCCTGAGGGGACGACCCGAGCGGGCCCCCGGAGCGCTGACGGGACGGGTGCGAGTGCGGGTCCGGGGAGGGCTCGGGGCAATGGCCCCGCTCCAGTCCCGCTCTGAGGCGCTGGCGGCGGAGGCACCGCCGGGTTACCCGGGGTGAGGCACTCTTTGGCCGCCGGCGGAAGCACCCGAGCGCCCGGGCCTGCGCACTGCGGCCTATAAGAGCCGCGGGGCGGTGCGGAGGGTCGGGCACTCGCAGCCGGGGCTGGCCCAGTGCGGATCTCAGTGGTGGAACTGGTGGAGCGGAGCAGGAGCCCCGGGAGGTGCTGGCGGCCTGAGAGACCCCCGTTTGCACCCTCACTTCTTCCTCCTCTCTCGCGAGGGCTGCGGCGGCGACAGCGACAGCCACTCCCGGAGCCGTGGGCCGCGCCTCTCCCCCGCTTCGCTGGATGCTCTGGGGTTCGGTCCCTGAGCGGGGCCGCGGCGCCGGCAGCCCCCGCTGTGGCGGGGCCATGGGGCCGGGCAGCGGCAGGGCACGGAGCCCCCTTCCCCGCTGAGAAGGCCCCTCGTCCCGGCGCCGATGCCGCGCTGTCTCCTCACACCCGGCCCTTGAGATTCCCCCTCTTTCCCCTCCCCATGCCCGACGGAGCCCCTCGCCTCGGTGACGCCCTGCAGCAGCCCCGCCGGCCCGGGGGTCTGCGGCGGTATGAGAGGAGCTGCCCCCGCCGCCGGGGGCAGCCAGGACCGGGGCAGGCTCCCAGCCCGCCGCCGGCTGCCGTGAGGCGGCTGTAGCTGGAGGAAGAACCCCTTTGTTTTCCCTTCGTCCTTCCCGGGGGCTTCATGCCCCCCGCTGAGGGATGATGGAGGTGGTGGGGGACTTTGAGTACAGCAAGAAGGACCTGATAGGACACGGAGCCTTTGCTGTGGTCTTCAAAGGTCGCCACCGCAAGGTAAACAGCGACGGGCTTCGCCCGCAGCCGGAGCGGGGCTGGTTACACAACCCGGGGCCGACAGCAGCCCCTCGGGTGGGTGACAGCTGCGGTGGTGGTGGTGGNGCACAGGGGCCTGGATCACCATCCTCCCTGAGGGGACGACCCGAGCGGGCCCCCGGAGCGCTGACGGGACGGGTGCGGGTGCGGGTAGGGCTCGGGGCAATGGCCCCGCTCAGGTCCCGCTCCGGTCCCGCTCTGAGGCGCTGGCGGCGGAGGCACCGCCGGGTTACCCGGGGTGAGGCACTCTTTGGCCGCCGGCGGAAGCACCCGAGCGCCCGGGCCTGCGCACTGCGGCCTATAAGAGCCGCGGGGCGGTGCGGAGGGTCGGGCACTCGCAGCCGGGGCTGGCCCAGTGCGGATCTCAGTGGTGGAACTGGTGGAGCGGAGCAGGAGCCCCGGGAGGCGCTGGCGGCCTGAGAGACCCCCCGTCCGCACCCTCACTTTTTCCTCCTCTCTCGCGAGGGCTGTGGCGGCGACAGCGACAGCCACCCCCGGAGCCGTGGGCCGCGCCTCTCCCCCGCTTCGCTGGATGCTCTGGGGTTCAGTCCCTGAGCGGGGCCGCGGCGCCGGCAGCCCCCGCTGTGGCGGGGCCATGGGGCCGGGCAGCGGCAGGGCACGGAGCCCCCTTCCCCGCTGAGAAGGCCCCTCGTCCCGGCGCCGATGCCGCGCTGTCTCCTCACACCCGGCCCTTGAGATTCCCCCTCTTTCCCCTCCCCATGCCCGACGGAGCCCCTCGCCTCGGTGACGCCCTGCAGCAGCCCCGCCGGCCCGGGGGTCTGCGGCGGTATGAGAGGAGCTGCCCCCGCCGCCGGGGGCAGCCAGGACCGGGGCAGGCTCCCAGCCCGCCGCCGGCTGCCGTGAGGCGGCTGTAGCTGGAGGAAGAACCCCTTTGTTTTCCCTTCGTCCTTCCCGGGGGCTTCATGCCCCCCGCTGAGGGATGATGGAGGTGGTGGGGGACTTTGAGTACAGCAAGAAGGACCTGATAGGACACGGAGCCTTTGCTGTGGTCTTCAAAGGTCGCCACCGCAAGGTAAACAGCGACGGGCTTCGCCCGCAGCCGGAGCGGGGCTGGTTACACAACCCGGGGCCGACAGCAGCCCCTCGGGTGGGTGACAGCTGCGGTGGTGGTGGTGGTGGGGTTTGCGTCCTCCTGGGAGTTTTGACGTGGTTTGGATGTTGGGGGAGAAAAAGGAGCCGAAGGGAGGTGCGGGCTGGGCTGAGGCCCGCGGCCCAGAGCTGGGATCCGGCCCCGGCATCCATAAAAGCCTTTATTTTTTCCCTTCTCTCAACCCCACCGGCCTGCCCGCGGTCCCTCCGCTCCTCCCCGCTGTTGGCAGCTCCCTGCCACAGCGGCGAGGGGAGAGCTGCAGCTGTAGGGGAGGCTGAGCCCTTTGTTTGTCGGGAGGGTCATGTTTATCTCGCTGGATAACGANCCGGCCTGCCCGCGGTCCCTCCGCTCCTCCCCGCTGTTGGCAGCTCCCTGCAGCTGTAGGGGAGGCTGAGCCCTTTGTTTGTCGGGAGGGTCATGTTTATCTCGCTGGATAACGAGGGATCTAATGGAAAATTGTCTCCTGTGGGATTGGCTGAAGATTCCTTAAATTCGGAGGTGTCTGGTTTCCTTGGCGTGACTTGCTAATCGCCCCGGATATTCATAGTTACGTTATGGTTTCTCGATGCTGTGAGTTTATTCTGGTGCCTAAAGAGCTTTGCTTTCCAGAAAACAGCCCTTCAGATTTAGCATTTTGGAGGATTAAGGCAGCGCTCACGGCTTGGAGAGGCACAGTGCAGTGATTTTGGGGTTAAAAAATATTTTAAAAAGGGAGAAAGGGAAACGGAAACTTTAAAGGCCAATGGAGGTGCTCCCACCTCACAAATAAATAGTTTGTTTTGGGATAATATATAAATAGACAACATACGAGCTTGCTTAAAACAGAGGGAGTTTTGTGCAGTTTTCATCTGCAGGGTATAAAAAAGCTGAAAATAAAAAGTCCTTAAAGGACAGTGAAAGTAACTTGATCATTGTGAGGGGTCTAAAAAAGCAGATACATAGCACTGCCACCAAAAATTAAATGGGATATAATTACTTGTTGGGGTTTTTTTGTTTTAAATGCTTTGCAGCCATTAAAATGCAATGTAGCTGTAGCTGAATTTTAATAGCTGTCGAAGCTATTGTGGAATTAAATAGTTCTTGGTGGTGTCACATGATGTAGTAATAACTGGTGGGTAGAAGAGGGGTGATCTTGCAACTTTTTCTCAGTGTTTTCCTAGATAGTTGTTAGAGGATAAAGTTAAAAACAATAAAAAAGTAAGCTGACAATAATTTTTTTTGTTTGCTTCCAGAAAACTGATTGGGAAGTAGCCATAAAGAGTATTAACAAAAAGAACTTGTCGAAGTCACAAATCCTGCTTGGAAAAGAAATAAAAATCTTAAAGGTATGCTAATTTGCACTGATTTTTAAAGCTGCTTTGCTTGAAAAGGAAAAGAGACTTCTGACCTAGTTCATTCCAGGTCATGGGTGGTATCACAGTAATTGCTGTTGTGCTGTTTCTTTGTTAGGGATCCAGAAATGAAAATACTGAGAAAAACAGAAAAAAAAATACATCTTTAGTTCTGGAAATGTCTCAGAACAGGCTGTGAGCCTGCTTTTGCAGTTAAAAGTAGCAAATTGTTGTGGAATCAGTCTCTGTGCTTTGCTTCTTGCACCTGTGGAAGACTTTGTCGTTCAGGATGGCCCATGTGGCACCTTCTCCCAGCAGGTCATAGCTGAGGGTGAAGCATCCAGTCTTTGATCTTCATCTTTTTTGCTCAAAGCTGCCCTGAAAGCTGAAATCAGTGAGCTGACTTTAATTCCTGAAGCAGCTGCCCACTTCTGACTTGTGATAATTGCCTTGAAACATGGAGTGTGGCTCTAACAGAGGAAATGTAATGCAGCATCTTCAGTTTATCAGTGTTATTTTATGGAAACATCTCCTTGGGTGGTCATTTAGCATTCTGAACTTCACATCTCATTTCACACAGTAATAATGAGTGCTGCTTTCTTCCCATGTTTCTGAGCTTCTTATATACTTTATATACTTCTTATATACTTTATGTACTATTATATGCATATTATATTCTCATTTATTTATTATATACCAGAATTAGCGTTGGGTTTATTCGTGTGCTGCAAGTACTTAACAAACAAAAGTTTTTTGAGCAGCTACAAATAATTAATGAGCTGTCCCATGAGTTGTATTTAATGTTATTTTATTTGATTTTCTTTGTATTATAAAAGTGAGGTTGATTTGAACATGGTCTAGTTGGTTATTTCACTAAGCAAGAAATTGTGTAAGAGTAGAAAATTAAATCTTGTCAGCTTTCAGTGCTCATTAGAGGATCTTGTGCTCTGGTACTTTCTGTAACAAGTCACAGACATTCAGTTCTGGAACCAGATGTTTTTATGACCTCTCAAAATATTTATTGCCTAACTTCCTTATCCTGTAAATACTGTCCAAACAGCTGGGATTCCCTCTAAATTCCATCTGATCATCTTAAAAAGATTCTCTTTGATTATCACCAAATCAGCATCACCAGCAAATTCAATTAATAATAATAGTAGTAGAAATATTAATAACCTCTTTCCATAATACAAATATTTTGTTTTACAGGAACTTCAGCACGAGAACATTGTAGCTCTTTATGATGTCCAGGTAAGATATACTTTGTTATATTTTTTCTCATTAAAATTAATGTATGGAAATATGAATATATATAATGTACTTACTATGTAAGTAGGAGATTTGGAATGGATTTATTCTGAGTTTCTTTTGACTGAAACTGTTTGGTTGCTATCATCAGTTTGGAGTTTAGCAAAAACAAGTGGCAGCAAGAGCAGCATCTTTGGGGATGTGTGTGACAAATAAATGTGGTGTTCAGCCCTTTGTCACAGTGAGGAGGAACTGAAGGAAGCAGAAAACCACAATCATGTATCTGTTGCCTGTGAGTTCAGAATGACAGGGTGCAGTGAAAAAAGCCAAGCAGCCAATTGGATCTTTTCAATTAAATTACTTCAGATTGTCTTCCTCTCTTTATTGCCAGGGTCCTGCCTGATGAGGTGGAGGAGTTACTTTGCAGCCTGTCTAGGGGAGTTCATTCTGCTTAGGAAGTGCATTTTTGTGTCCTAAGGCCTGCCAGTGTTGAGCAAAGCTAAATGAGACAGGAGGTAGCTCATGCAGCCATTTGTTCTGCTTGAATAAGAACTATACATTTATCTCCTGGGCTCAGATCTGATTTTAAATACAGAGTTACATTGAATGAAAAAAAATTACTGAGAAGCACCTTTGGGGCATTGCATAGTCAAAGCAACACGAAATAGAGATTGTGACATTCAATCTTTCCTGTCTTTGCACATTCACATGCTGAAAGCTTTTAGTTTGTGTGGATGTTTACCTTTTGCTGTAGAAATCTGTGTGCATGTGACATAAATTAGATGGGCTCAGGTTTTCTAGGTCTGTAGCACATGAGTGACTTCTGGTACAAAGCTGTGATGTGCATGTAGCAACTGAGTGTGCATCAAAACTTCTAGGTTCAATCTATTGACTCTTTTTCCTGGATCTTGACTTCAAAAGTCTTAATTTTGAGTGATATTTTCTGCTCTGAGAGGGAAAGTGTTGTCTTGAGGAGACCAGGTTTTCCTGAGTATTGCTAAGTGGAAATAATCCCTCAGCATCCTAAATTTAGTACGTCCAGACATCTCAAAAGCAGCTGGAATTGTTGACTGAGGGTGTTGGTGTGTGAGTAAGCTGCTGAATTTTACATTTATCATTTACACTTGTTCATATGTGAAGGTTCCTTAGTCAGCTCTGCAGCTCAACCTGGGGGTAGTGGACTAGTTAGGTATTTTCATGATTTAACATCTGAGCTTTGGAGAGCCTCTTGTTCTTTTGATTTATGCACAAGGAAAGAGACTACAGAGTCCTACCATTACCTATGGTTTCTTTACCTAAGGGGTTTTTATAAACATAACTTTTTAGGCTTTTCTGTTCTGCCCCAGGAAAGGGTGGCAGGAATTCTTGAATGATCAATGCTGCTCCACTTGAGAAGGGGATGTTGCTGCTTGTCAGAAGTTACTGTGTTTAAATAAAATGAGCAGTTAAAGCAAAGAGAAGGGCAAACCTGTGTCCTGTACCTTGATATATTTCAAACACATTCACAGCAAACACAAAGCTTGGCAGCAGGATGCTGCTTCTACTGAAGGAATTGCTTTGCAAAATATGGAATAAAGAGTGTGCCACTTGCACAAATCAGCTTTTCCCTTTCTGCTGTGTTTGGGAAGTGGCAGACATCATTAACTTCTGTGATTATATTAATTTATAGCCCAGCAAGAATGAGCACTATGCAAGGCATTCACATGTTGAGTAGGCTGTTACACCTACTAATTTTCTTTAGCATTTAATGTTTTAGCATGTGCTGCCCTTTCTGTTTGCCAGGGTATTGTGAGCACAGTGATGCAGTCCAGCAAGATAAGACTTCAGGATTTCAAGCTATTTCTAAGTTTACAGAAACTATTTTTTTTTCCTCATTGCTGGAGCCAGTGGAGTCTGTGTTACAGTAGAAAGTACTCAGTGTGAATGGGAGCCTGTTTTATTTTTGTAGTTCTGTTGGACTGAAGCTTTTAACCTTAGACAGTTTTAAATAAGAAAATGCTCCTGTTTCAGATGTAGTTTGACAGATCATGTAGCTGAATAAGCCAAGAGCTGATTGTTGCTCTTGAGTTTTCATACAGAAAAGATGGTGTGCAGTGAAAGTGGCAAAACTGAGTGAAAAAAGTGTGCATTGATGGTGATCAAGGAGAAATATTTTCACAACTCATAAATTAATGGCAGTACTTTGATATTACAGCTTTATCCCTGCATAGTAATTTAGAATGTATATTTTGAGAATGAATGCACAGATGTTATTTTATATATTGCCAAAAGCTTCATTTGGATTGATTTGCAGGAAGTAGTCAGATTCCTTCTCCTCCATGTCTCTTCATTTATGGTTGTGTTCCTGTTGCATGACCACTCTCACAAGCCAGCAAAATAAAGATAGATACACCATGAAGGTTTTAATTCAATCCAAGAAGAACTTATGGGCCTTTCTGCTGATTGTGCATGAACATTTTCAGACCTGCACTGCTGATCCTTCATCTCCTGTGAATCCCATTTTCATCTGTTATTAGTGTGTCTGCAGTTCAATTACTAGAAGTGCCCATTCATCTGGAGCCACACCCCAGTGAACTGGTGTGTGTTAATGGGGGCATAAAAATGTTTTGTTCTGCAGCCAGCAGGATAATTGCCCTTGATTCCTGCGAGGTGGACGTGCAGCTCTGGCAGGTTGGAGCTGCTGATAAGCATTTTATGTAAGCAGAGCACTCCAGTGCTGCTGGTGCCACCTCACAGGGCTGGGGAGCTGCACACACCAGGGTGTGGAGGCCACGGTGCCAAGGCTGAGGAAATAAAAACCCTCCATTTGTGAGAGACAAATGTTCTTCAGCAGCAGGACTCTGGAAAATAGCTCACCTCTAAAAGTGAAATTATTTCTTTTGTGAAATGCTTAACAAAACTCAGATGCAATAGATGGATAACAAGAGAGACATTTTTCACTTTTCTTGGGCAAATGTTTGATTGTCTGTCATTCAAGAATAAAAAAACTCCCAAATCTCTGAAATGGTTTAAGGTTGCAAGTCTTTTCCCGTGGTGGTGCTGTGGGATGTCATTCATCCTGCAAAAGAAAATCAATCTTGGATGCTGTTAATTGGGGAAGTGGAGCCACTATCTCTCTAAAGCAAAAGGAGTCTAAAATAGCCTCTAATTCACCAGCATAAAATACACTGAGATCCCTGGATAAAGTATTCCACTGAAGTATGAAGGTATCAGTCAGTTATTTGGAATGTTCTATATTTAGGGCATGAATTTACAGTTTTGTGCAGTTCATGATCCCAAGTGTGTGCTGAGTAGAACTAATCTCTTACACAGTGCTAGACAGTGCCTGTTTTAGCAAATAATTTAATTCCAAGGCTCTCTAGAATGTCAGCCCTCAGAATGAAAGCCTGTAATGTATCTTGGAGATAGCATTTTAGGAGAGTGAATTAATGTCCTCACTGTATGGAGTCTGAAGTTTGCTATTTGAACAGTAGTTTAGAACTAATTTCTAGAGTGTTATTGGAGAAACTCTCTGGATAAAAATGGTTTCCTGTCTTAGCTTGTTGGTACAGAGCAGACAAAAAACCTGCAGCTGCCTCTGCTGTCCTTGGAAGCAGAGAAAGCCAGAGGGAATGGAGCCAGAGATTCTTCTGGGACCTACAGCTCTTGTACACAGAGCCCAGGAGTTCCTTTTAGGGGTGCTGAGGGGAGGAATTGTTGTTTTAGCAGCAGGAATTAAATACCTCTGGTTTACCCAAGCACTCCAGTTGCTCTGGTACTACTGCATGTGTTTCTTGAGATATTTGCTCCAGGCATCCTGTGTGTGCTCCTGATCCTGGTGTCTCCCAGCTTTCATTGCCTCCACACTCCCAGCAGAGCAGAGGATGTCTCAATATCTTTATTTTTGTCCCCTCAGCTCCTTGCTTAAGGGCTTTGTGTTTGTCAGCATCCATCCTCTGTGTCTGTGTGGAAGTAATCAGATGAGAACATGCTGTTCAGATTAAAAAGAAAAATCCTGCCCTGTAGCAACTGTAAAGGTTTTGAAACACTACCTGGCAGCTGGGGAAAGGTTGGGTATGACAGTGCAGGAATGATGCCAGTGCAGATGTTGGAGGCTGAGGACAACCAGGATTGGAATTTGTTGTGGAAAAAGAACCAGAGAGTTGGAGTTACTACACAGCCCTTAGCTTACCTGCTGTGCCTGTATCCTGTAATTTGAATTTCAGAAGAACTACTACACAGCCTTTTGCTTACCTGCTGTGCCTGGATGCTGTAATTTGAATTTCAGAGCTGTTTCACATGATTTTTTTAGACCACAAGTGTGCTGAACCTTAGTGCTGAGAGCAGCTGTGCCTTTCCTTGGTGCTGGGCAGTTTTTCCCACCTCCCATGTATTGGTTAAATGCAGCCAGCAAATGCATGATCCAGTTCTTGTGGTGCATTTCTCCATGGCTGATTGCTCTTTTATGTGAATAATTGGCAGCATGCACCCTGTTTGAATCCTATAGGCACATGTCAAGTGACATTTAGTCTGAGATTTATCATTTTGTTCAGAATTAACAAAGTGTTCAGTCCTTTAGGTGATAGGAGCTGAACACAGAAGTTGCTGCTGGTTGCACTCACAAAGTAAACCAAGAATGTCTGTAATACAGAGAGAAACAGACTTTGAAAGATCTGGACCTGCCCTTTTTCTACATTATTAGAATTACTGCCAAGTGTATTTAAAGCTCAAAAAAAAAAAAAAACCCAAAAAAAAGTGAATTCCTGGCCAAAAAATTATATCACAGTAGGCACAAATATAGCAGAAAATTAATCAGAAAATAGCAGTGCACAAGCTGTCAGGTTAATTCTCCTGCTTTGGGGACTCCCAGCATGAACTGCAATGAAATAAAAATCTACAGATTCAAAGCAAAAAGAGAGGAGCTGTTTGCCACAGGGTCTGCTTCAGGAGCTCACTAAGCTCCTTCAGCTTCTTCTCAAGGAGGACTTGGAACCAAAATTAAATCCATGTTTCTGTCAGTGCTCCAGAGATCTAGCAGCAGCTCTTGGGAGTGACCATGGATGTTTTGACTTTTTTTGCAATTAATGTTTTCTTAAATGGAACTCCTGTGCTGAGACTGTGATTCAAGTTGGAACTTCACATCCCCCAAAACAACTTGGTGGAAACCTTGGATTAAAACATAGCAAGTTTTGGCAAATATCCTCCCTCTTAACCTTTTAGGCTTATCTGTTTACCTTTCAGAATTGTAAATTGGTTTCCTATTAACCTTTGCTTGCAAGTAAAACTTAGATTCAGAATAAAAAGGAACAAAAGTAGGTTTTTGTCAAGAAAACTTCCAGCAGCAAAACAAGAGTTGCTGGACAAAACTGGTTATTATTGCAACACAGCAGATATTTGTTTTGCTTATTTATCTAGGTAAAAGTGTAGGTCAGAACAACTCCATCTGCACTATTTTGTGATCTGTACATCAATGCAAATCATTTGTTATCTGTTTCAAGAGACAGTTTAAAATAACTTGCTAGATCAGCTTTATTCCTGAATGTTAGATCTGAAACATGCTGCTTTTCTAATCTTTCCATTTGGAGCACTTTGCTCTGCTTTGCAAGGCAACAGAAATCACAAGTCTGGGGAATGTTGATAGGGAGAGCTTTATTGTTTAGAAGGGCAAAATGTGTCTCCAGAACTGGTTTGTCTATTCTGAATTATTCCCAAAATGGAGATCACATTCCCAGCCAGGCTGGCCAAGAACTGTAAGGCAAAATTTGAGCAACTCTGAAGGGTTGAACAAATTCAGCTGTTTTGAACTAAAGCTTGTGTTGGTGGGATGTTGAAAAAGTGGTTCTGAGTTCAAGTTGGGACAAGCTGTGGCTGGGGAGGTTGGTATCAGTTCTGTGCAAACTATTACTTCCTCTCTGTGAATTAGAGAGGACTTTTGAGTCTGGGAAAATGTCTTTGTGGAATCTCTAATCTGCTCTGCTGATTGATTAAAAAGGGATTTTCTAAGCTACATTAAGGACACGTGCTCTACTTCTTACTGTGATTTACTTGGTGATTTGATTTGTTATTTTTCATCAAGAACATCAATTAAAGAAGAAAAAGATGATTAATTCTATTTGAGGGCAATCCAGTATGGTCTGCAGAAAAGGCTTTCTAAACAGGTGAGGGCTGGTACAAGAGGGCAGATCATCAGCTCTGTGTTTCTGAGGAGAGCAGTTCATTTGAGAGGACTTTGTTTCCAAGGGAATCCAGCAAACACATCCTCTTAGTTCAGTGCTGAATAAATGAATGTCTGTCAGGAGCTGAGCATTACATGCTTCTGCTTTTGTGCAGTGGAGGCTCTGACGCCCTGGAACATCTTTGTGATTCATGGGATTGCAATGCTGGGGTGGAAATCCAGGAGCTGAGCTGTTTCTTTTGTCACTGGAGCTTTCCATGCTTCCCAGCTGGGTTCTTCCTTTCCACATCACAGTTGTCCTTTAAGTGAAGTGATCCTCAGCTGGCAGCATTTTCAATTTGATAAATTGAGATCAGAGTTCCTGCTTGGCACCTTTGGGATTCCTAAAAGACAGCTTCTGTCTTGGAAGGTGTTGTTGCAAAGGAACAGTGGAGAAAGGAACAATTATACATTTTCAGTAATTTGCAAAGCAGTAATTACTGCTGGGGTTTTTTGCCTTGCTGTGTGCACTGAGGTTTTGAGGTGTTTATAGGAATGTAAATTATGGTTCATGTTGGTCACACCTATTGAAGAAACATTGAGCAGTTGGGACTTCCTGAAATTTGATCTGCTGCTGCTTCAATATTCTGTATTGGTTGGAGTTTGCCTGCCATTCCCAACAGATTTGACTCATGCTCCTAGAAACTTGTTTTCTTTGAAGCTAATTTCCAAATGTTTACAAATCTGCAAAATGTGCTTGATGTTTTGGGCTGGGAAGAACCTCAGATGCATTTCTGTAACACAGACATGAGTGACTAAATGCTTCCCAAAAGTGAAGCAGGCTAATACAGTCCTGAATTAATCTTAAAGCAGCCAGTTCATCTTGAACTGTAATTATTTCCATTATCTGTAGTTGTCTGGATGTCTGGGATGGGTTGGCTTTGATGGGTTGTGCCTTCCCTGAGCTCTGTGCTGTGTGTGGTATTTCTTGGTTTCTTTAGCCTGAGCCCATTTTTGCTTTTATTTCTCTTTTCCAAGCTTTCTAACATCAGCTGTTAGTGAGCCCTTGACAGTGGCAGCCTGGTGGTAATTCCTGCCAGAGTGGTCAGATTGAACATCTGCTGAAGTTCCAGTGCAAGCACAGGGAAGGGTGGCTGAGTCCACAGGGTTTATTTTGCTGTGCAATGTCCCTTTTGACTTTCTTGTCACACTGTTTAGCAGAATTTAGTCAGACTGTCTGCAGTCCCACTTCCCACTGGGGCATGTGCCTGGCCTTGTCTGGTGCCATCTCACTTCTTTCCTTCAACTGTCTTAAAAAACATATTTTCCCTCAATCTGTCAGCCCTTGTTTAAGTTTAGTTTTAAAAGGAAAGGGAGGTAACACACTCTGTAACTAAAAGCATCATCCTGTTTACTGTACACTTCCCTCAATTTCCTTCCAGTTCTCTTTGTGTTCTTTCAATCTTAATCAGCTCAGAGGGAGAAAAAATACTTTTACTTTATAAAAGCTCTCAGAATATTTAACTTTTAGGCCCAACAGAACTGCCTTGTGCAGGAGACTGTGGAAAACAATGTTGATTATTAGCACAGACAGGTCAGGCCTTTCTTCCCTCACACAAAATAAATATTTGGGAAAAGGATGAATGTTTTTGTTACAGTAAGGTTTAAACACAGATCTATTTTTTTAACTGGATTTGTGGAGTGTGTAGATAATTTCTAGTTAGGCAATCTGTCTTTCAGGAACTTTTCCCCAATTACAAGAGAGGGAATTCAGGTTGCAGCTGGGTCGTGGGAGGTCAGTGCTGTGGAAAATGTGAGGAGGATGGACACAGCTCTGCCATGAGCAGCATGCAGGGATGTGCTTCTGCCAAGGGCTCACTCAGGGAGGCACTTCATGGAATTCCTGGTGGTTTTATGCTTTTGCATATGAAAATCTTTTTGGAAATGTAAAATATCTCATAGTGGAGAATCTACACTTTTGCTGTGCTCTGGAACAGTGACTTTACATTAAGGTGACTCGGTGATTGAAAAATCCCATGTTACTGTTGGTTAATGCAGGTACTGACTTTGTCTTCTCACATTCTTAAATCAGTTTTCTTCTCCTATTTTAGGAAATGCCCAATTCTGTCTTTTTGGTCATGGAGGTATGTGTTAACATGTATGTTGCTGGTTGATTTTTAAAGACTTTTACACAAAACTGTTCCTTTACACAGCTGCAAACTAACCATGGCTTGCTAAAACAAACAGTTTTGAAAAGTAAATTATTCATTTCCTATGCCCCACTAAATTTATCAGCATTGTTTGTTTCATAAATTATTCAGTTTCATGATATGATATTGTAAGTATTGATGAAGTGTGACACCTCAAATTATTAATTACAAATAATTAACAAAATAAGGCAAAGAGCTGGAAAGGATCTAATTTTCATTAAAAGATTACAAAGTAGAAATGATGTAGCAGGTGTTTCAGTGCTTGTATTTTGAATAAAACCCTTTGTTTTTACAGTACTGCAATGGTGGGGACTTGGCAGATTACTTACAAGGTAATTGATTACTGTATTTCCCTATTATTTTGCTTTATGTGTTTGCATTCTGTATTCCTGACATCCATTGGTGTTTCTCTGAGATTTTTTTGCTTGTGCTTTAAATCTGGGTGAATGTGATAATACACAGACAGAAAATGCTTTTTTCCCCCACAGCTGAATGTAACATTCCCTTATTTGTCAATGAGGGAGAAGCTGTAGTTAACCATAAGTAGCATGCTGAAAAAATGTGTGGGTTTCCATTTCTAAAACTGCATTTTGGGGGCTGTTCCCAGTGTTTTGATTCCACCTGTTTTTCTTTTCCAAGATGTGAAGTTAAAAACTGATTCATTTATTTAATAATGCTCTGAAGAAAGAGGCAGTGCTGGCTTAGGAGTGATTTTTCCATGGCTTTGCCCAAAGTGAGGACAGAATTTATAAATCATGACAAATGGGTTTTTATTCCAACCATAATTTTGAGCAGAGATGTTAATCTCCTAATATTTTTCCTGATGAAAATATTCTACTTGCCCTTGTACCTCAGCATGTTGAAGGAATCTTTTTTGTGCACAGCTATTGTTATGGTAACTGTGTGTATTAAAAGCCTAATTCACTTGCCATTAAAACCTTTGGAAAGACTCACAGTGAAATCCAGCTCCTGTGCTCAGTGCTTTTTCAGGCTGCAGAATGAGATAATGCCTTCAGAAGAGACTTTCAAAAGTACATCTCATTTTTTTTTCTCTTCAAAATTCAAAGTGCATCTCATTTTTTTCCTTTCAAAATAAGTTTTACCCTGGATGAAATTTCTGAGCACAGTGGTTCTCAGCTTGGAATTATTTGTTTAAAGAACAAATTTCATAGCTTCAGGTTTTAACATGATTTTTGGATGCACTTAATGTGAGTGCAAGAAAATTTTATTTTCTTGCCTCCTTTGCCTTTTTAGCCAGATTAGGATTGAATGGCGATTGAGAAGTTTTACAATTATGATGCCACCAAGTTGAATAATTTACTGGAAAAACAGATGATTCAGAGTTCTGTGGCTGCTCTAAAACTATGGTGATGTCAATATTGTTAAGAATATTTACATCTGTAAAAAAAACCACTGGAGACTGGATCATTCTGAGTGTAATCCATGAAGACTAAATTACAATTCACTACATTTTCAACTGACCACTGTGAAGCTTCTTGCTTTTACCCAAAGATATTAATATTTATTCTCCCCCCTGCTCCTGTGTGTGTCCCTGCCAGCTAAGGGGACTCTGAGTGAGGACACCATCCGAGTGTTCCTGCAGCAGATTGCAGCTGCCATGCGCATCCTGCACAGCAAAGGCATCATCCACAGGGACCTGAAACCCCAGAACATCCTGCTGTCCTACGCCAGCCGCCGCAAAGCCAGCCTCAGTGGCATCCGCATCAAAATAGGTGAATTTTCTGAGATTGAGGGGGTAAATCAGCATTGTTGGGCTGTTTCCCTTCTCAGAAATCCAGCCTCAGTGGTATTCACATCAAAATAGGTGAATTTTCTGTGATTGAGGGGGTAAATCAGCACTGCTAGGGTTGTTTCACCCCTCAGAAATCCAGCCTCGGTGGCATCCGAATCAAAATAGGTGAATTTTCTGTGATTGAGGGGGTAAATCAGCACTGCTAGGGTTGTTTCACCCCTCAGAAATCCAGCCTCAGTGGCATCCGCATCAAAATAGGTGAATTTTCTATAATATGAGGGGGTAAATCAGCACTTCTGGGGCTGTTTCCCCCCTCAGAAATCCAGCCTCGGTGGCATCCGAATCAAAATAGGTGAATTTTCTCTGATTGAGGGGGTAAATCAGCACTGTTGGGGTTGTTTCCCTCCTCAGAAATGTCTCTCCAGTTCAAGTGCTGGAGATGGAGTGTATTCAATTGATGCAAATCAGACAGCAAGTCAAGAATGATGAGCTTCATGCTGTGCTGTGTTCTCAGGATAAAAAAAGATTGAATCATAAAGGCCTTTTTGATTAAACCTGCAGGACAAATCTGTTTACCTGATGTTTGTAGTACTAAACTATTTTAATAAGGCATAAATCTAACTCTTGAAACCTGAAGTAGCCTTTAACCCATTTCAAAACTCTGTGTATGCAAGACTCCCAACTGCAGTTCCAGCTGTTTTATGTGGTAGATCATCCTAAGGGTTATTTGAGAGGTTTAGAAATGAAGGTTATGACCTATTTTTGCCATGGCAGAAGGGAAGTTTGGCCTTGTAACAGGAGAGAGATGTCAAGTCTTCAGGATAGTACCAAACTCCTCTGCAGAGGCCACTTCAGGAGTTTTAATCACTCCTTGTTGTCTATTGAGTGTCTGTTTAAAACCATCTTGTTTTTAACAAGTTTTTTCTTGTGCTTCTGCTCAAAAATTGCACAGAGGAGACAAAACTTCTTCCCTTGCTGTCCTTGATAGCTTCAGATGCTTTTGCCTGCGTGGAAAATTCAGGCACCTGAAACTTGACTTCTTCAACTTGTACCTGATGTGATTTCACTGCAGGCAGATTGTATATTCATCACTCTTAATGAGCCATTTATATTTAGCCAGTGACTTTAATCCTTTGCTGCTGATGCCAGACAGGCTGTTCTGCAGCTGGGGAGGTGCCTGAGCAGCAGTTTGTGCAAATGATGTCACTGCTGCTTCTTGCCTTGCTCATTTGAAAGATAATGCATTATTCTTCCAGCATGACAAAGATTCTGCTATTCCATGTAGCTGGCTAGATATTAAAGCTGCCTTTTTTTCAACCCCACTGTTCATTGTGGCAGATTTCAGTCAGAGACAGGTGATTTCTAGGCTGTAAAAATTGGAAAATGCTCTTTCTCTTCATTGACCAAGGTTGTTCTTTGCACAGCTGACTTTGGGTTTGCTCGTTACCTGCACAGCAACATGATGGCTGCAACTCTGTGTGGTTCCCCTATGTACATGGTAAGGGATATATTTCACATTATCTTGCTTATCTCAAACATTCTCCTGCCACAACAAAAGATTTGACTGCTTGCAGATTGGTAAATGCCTCGTGTTGCTTTACAGAGATCAGGGACAGAGTGCAGTTTCCCTTTCCATAGTTTTACTACCTTTTTTTTTTTCTCCTTGGGATTTGGAGATATGATGATTGTTAAAATCAGAGAGGCATCAAACATTTCTTAGTGGTTCTTTGTCCAGAAGAAGAAGTGCAGAAGCCAAATAAATAACACTTCCCTCTTCTTTCCAAACATGCCAAATGCTGGATGCTTTCTTCAGAACATCAGCATTTCTAGTTTTATTGTGGTTTTGAAACTCAGCTTTCATTTTAGAAGGAGCTGGTACCTCTCAGGCTATGTGATGCACATGCAAATGTTAATTTTCTCTTACAATAAAGTGGTCTCTGGTAGTAGATTCATATTGCTGTGGCTTTCCTTTTTTCCTTTTCCCTTCTGAGACTTTGCTGTTCTTTCCAGGCCCCTGAAGTGATTATGTCCCAACACTATGATGCTAAAGCAGACCTGTGGAGCATAGGAACTGTGATTTATCAGTGTCTTGTTGGAAAACCACCTTTTCAGGTAACACTTTTTTCCCTTTCCCCTCTTTTCAGGGGTCTCTGAAGGGCATTCCTGGGCCTCTTGCTTCTAGTGAGGAAAGCAGAAGCAAGTGATGTCTGAGTGTTGGTGCTGCAAAGGCTTGAGAATACCAAGGGAGAAGTTGTTTGTGCTTAGTCTGCATGATGAGTGTGTTCAATCCAGAGGAAATACATAAATAAGGATCCTCAGTGCTGAAGTCACTGCTGTGCTTGGTGTTTTCTACTTTAATGCCCATATGCAAAAGCCTCCTTTTTGTGTATGTGTGCTTAGGTACAGAAGCTATTTCCTCCATGAAACCCAGCTTTAATTAATGTACATTTTTATTTGACAGGCCAATAGTCCTCAAGATTTGAGAATGTTTTATGAAAAGAACAGGAATTTGATTCCTAGGTATGTCACCATGGCCTTTCCTGTCACTTGCACTTGCTGATTGAACACTTTTTCATCTTGGGGAATGCCTGGGATCCATACAAATATTTGCTGTTGCTATCTTTGCAAGGATGTAGTGTGATACCAGTGAATCATGTTGCATCTTGCCTTCATTGTACCTGGCTGAAACTAAATGTTCTAAGGCTGTAAAGCACAGATAGTGATGGCTTAGGGACATGGCAGAATGCTGATTTCCTGAAATTCAGTGTGCTGTGCATTATTCAAAGCATGCATTCCATTTAATGCATGTTGTACTCCCTCTTGTGTGCAGCATCCCCAGGGAAACCTCAGCTTACCTGGCTGACCTGCTGTTGGGTTTGCTTCAGAGAAACCAAAAGGATAGAATGGACTTTGGTATGTATTTCTTTTTTCCTTTTGCTCTTTTGACTTTTCTTGTTAGTTGTATTCATGTGACCAGAATAATCATCTTGACCTTTTGTCCACAGCCAATTACATGAGAAGTGAAGTGGGTTTTTTTTCTTCTCTGTTTTCAGAAGGCAGAGTAGCCAAAACAAATCACTGGGATAACTACTGTCAGTATTAAGTGATGCACATAAATCATGACTTTGTTTTTCAGTTGTGAAATATACATCAGTTTAATTCTTTCAATTTTGCCCTTTCCTTCAAGGGTTTACTGCTATACCTTAAATTTCATGTTGAAGTCTTATTTCTGTTATTTTAACTGGTGTTTTGGCATCAGACTGGGAGCAAACATTTCTGATCTCCCTGTACTGGAAGAACTCACTTTGGAAACACACTGTTGAAAAGTTACATCTTGATTAATGCTTCTTAGCTGCATCTTGTATGTCATGATATTCATGCTGCTTATTTAAATTTTATAGCTCTACTTGTTAATGCAGTTTTATTATAGCTGCCAGGAAATGTTAATCTTCAAATTTCAGTTCAGAAAAAGCTTGCAATAATTGGGTAGAATGTCACAAATTGTATTGACAGTGTCCACAGGTCAGAATATAAATCTGTACAGGTAGGAGAAATAATCACAAATATGGGCTGTGAGTAATTGATTCCACTCTGCACTCTGGGTGTGCTGATCCCTAGAGTTTCTTCAAACATGGGAAATTCACTGTATCACTTGTGGTGCTTGGGAGAAAGCCTTTGTGCTTCGAAAGAAAAATAGAAAGCAGAATGGCAGTGATGAAAGTCATGTTTTCCTTGGCTGAGCCACTTCAAGGGCCTCAAAGGGGCTGCTCTGGAATGTGCTTAGCAAAGGGAGTGAAAGGGAGAGTTTATAGCAGAGCCCAGTGGCCTGTTGGTAAGGTAAAAATAGCACTGGAAATGTTGTTGAGCTTCCAGCAATATAAAGTAAGAACAGCAGGTGTTGTACAAAAGCTGGAGAGCACCTGATCCCTGTGTCCAAGTTAATAATTACATTGTTCAGGCATTACAGCTGGATTCCTTCCCTTATCAGGTCATGGAGAAAAGTGTTGCTGAAGGGAGGCAGATACTGCAGGCCTCAGATTCCTTCTCTGTTTTTTTCTCCTTGTTATTTGCTTATGTCTGAGGCACAGCATTGTTTTTCCTCCAGTGTTAGGGACATTCAAGTTCACCCAGCTCAGCAGCTGGCTCCCACCAGCCCTCAAATTCCCTGAACCAGCTGAGCACTGCTCCTTGCAGAACAAAACTTTCCATGCAACCTGGTGGCCAACTGGTTATGCTCAATTAGAAGTGCCTCAGCATATCCATTTACAACAAAAGCAAAGTATTTCTAATGTAGCAACAGCGAGTTCACTGAGGATTTTGTTAAAGAAATGGTGTCTAATTCTGCTTTATGCCATGAGCTGGCTGCACAGGTCATGTTCTGCTGTTGGGAAGTGCAAAGGAGAATGGCTCTGCTGTGATTTTTATTTTTTTTCCACCTAAGGTGTAGCATTAATGGCTTCAAAAACAAATGTCAATCCTTGGGAAAGGCAGAGCTGAAAATACTTTCAGTGCCTGATGTGAAAAATGCTCACTGTTGTGAAGAGCAGACTAAAACTGGATTACTACCACAGAGAACATCATTTCCTCAGCAGTATAGGGAGGTTTCTTGTGTACATGGCTTTAAGTGCAGTCACAAGATGTCTCCTAGTGATTCAGTCTGATTTGCCTTGCTGACTGATGTTTGAAGTTATTCAATTGATTCTTGTTATCTTTCCAAACTCTATAGCAGCACATACCATAGAAAGCTTTAATCTTTTATGAGCCCTTCACCCTCTGGCTCTGCAGTGGTGATTCTGGGAAGGCAACCATTTGTCACCATCTGCAATACAGTCTGTAAATTCTGTCATGTGTACATCTACTCACTGTGGTGGTTGTTTCTTGTTCTACAGAGGCATTTTTCAACCACCCTTTCCTGGATCATGTTTCAACAGTGAAAAAATGTAAGTATTTGGTTGGTATTTTGTTGGGGGTTTTTTTTCACTTATTTGTGTGAATGATGAATGTTGCGGGCTGGGAGGGAGAAAGATCTGCCAAATATCACACCAAGTGTTTATGAGACATTTTCCTCAGCCTGCCTGTTGTTGTGCTCTATTATGAGTGTTGAATCCTTTCTTGTATTATGCCAGACTGAAATATGATCCTTATTTACTTGTTCTTTTGACGTTTGCACTGAACTTAAATACCCTTGTGTGATTGAGGATGTGCTGTTCTTACAAGCTCTGTAAGGGCTTATGAATGAGAAGCAATGAGGAAATTTGTTTGAAATTCAGCCTTTTGAAGTCTTAGTCCCCTTTTTTTTTTTCCTCCCCTCTGGGTTTTTCTCTTCTAGCTTGTCCTGTGCCAGTGCCCACATACCCAGGCTCAGTCTCTGGCAGTTCCTGTGGTAGCTCTCCTTGTCGCTTTGCTTCTCCTCCAGTAAGTTCTGTGTTACACAACAGCCTCTGAAAAAATGTTATCTGTAATGTTTAGCCAAGAATTCATGAATTTTTTAAATCTTTTAATACCTGAGTACTGTAAACTGTCATGTTTAGGAGCAAAGAGCAAGGAACACCCCTGTGTTTTCCTTAAATACCATTTACACTTTGGTGCTCTCTTGCTCCTTGTGTTGTATCTTGTGGGGGCTTTGTTGTTCTTTTTGGTTAAGGTAAAAAATACATACAAAAATCAAATGCTAAAGCATCAAACCTTTAGATATTCTGGTATGGTTTGCAATGTAATGGCTGTTACAGATAAATTTTGAATTGGCCCTTTTGGCTCAGGCCCCTCAGTACAAACCAGTGACTTCAGTTTTATGGGACATTTGGTACTTCTGTTTCTCCAGGAATGATTGAACAAATCACAATTGTTTAAACTCACAGCCTAACAAGTGTAAAACTGTCTAAACTGACACTAGAGGGTTTTCCACTGTTTGAAATGCCATAGTTCAAAAGCATTTCTACTTTCTGAATCACTGGATTTACAGTAGGGTTTTTTAACTTGCTTTTTTCCATCACCCCCCTCCAGTCTCTTCCAGACATGCAGCACATTCAAGAAGAAAATTTGTCTTCCCCTCCACTGGGTCCTCCTAACTATCTTCAAGTCTCTAAAGACTCTGCCAGTACCAGTAGCAAGAACTCCTCTTGTGACACAGATGACTTTGTCCTTGTCCCACACAATATCTCTTCAGACCATTCATGTGAGAACCTTTCTTATTTTTACATCTCAACCCAATTTTTATTCATAACACACTTCTACCTCCTGTTGTTCTTTGGCTCTCTTTGCTCTAAATGTGTCTGAATCCCACTGGAAATTAATTTATGTAGTTTGATTTCTTTTTTGGAAGGAAACTCTTTGGTACTGCATGTCCATCTGGGACATTTTGATCTTCATTTAAGCAGCCAGATCTGCAGTAGGGGTGGTTTAAAGTCATGGAAAATTGTGGGGCTTGGCAGTAGAAGAAGAGATTCAGTTGTAAACAACTGCTGATGAAAGACCCAAGGATTCTCTTGGAATTCTTTGTGGAAGCAGGCACTTTGTTTCCTCCACTGGGCATTTATAGCTCATGCTCCAGAGCTTTAAATAACAGGTGGAGGTAAAAACATAAAACACTTCTAACATGAAAGGTAAAACATCAGCCTGGGCTTATACTAAGGAAAAACTTGGATGTAGCACATTTATGACATAGTCCCAACCTGAATTGCCCAAAGTCAGCTGATTTCTGGACAATGCCACCAACTTGTGGTAAATATTTGACTAAATGACTGCCTGAAGGGTTTCTTCCATCCATTGTTGTAAACATCCCAGTGCTGATACCTTGTACTCCTAAACAATGGAGTTTATTTAAAAATTATTATTAACATGGCAACAACCCACAAACAACAAAATAACTTGGTCAAGAACTCCCTTCCCCAGTTCCATTTTTGTTGGGGGTCACATTTGATACATTTTCCTACACAAAACCTTTGAGTACATTCCCAGAAGTGGTTTTTTTCTGCAACAGCAATATTGGAAATGTAATTTTTTGTGTGATTCCTGCTTGCTGACGTGGGTTTTCCATCCTGCAGATGATATGCCTTTGGGAGCAGCTGGCAGGAGGGCTTCCAGCGAGTTCTTGATGTGTGGAGGGTAGGTGTGCTGAGCTTCTTCCAAAAGAAACCTCTTCTAAATTGGTGCTGCAGCTGCACAAGGGGGTTCTGGGCTCTTGTCACTGGCTTGTCACAGCTCTGTGGATTTCCTGAAAGATGAACAGGAATTGAATTTGAAGAATTGAACAAGAATTCAGCTTCAATTCAGGAAGTTTTGCTGCCAAGTGGAGAGTTTCTCTGGTGTGAGGACCTGTGTTTTGACAGTGGTTTTTGTTTTCACAGGCAGTCACCATTAACTATTTCTGGAAGCTCAGGAACTGTACAGAAACCATCCTCAGCCTCTTCTCGAAGTGCTGCTTCTGCTACAGCTAACAGGTGTGTGATGTGGCCTTGGATTCTCTGCTATTTCATGGTTTTGGCTTCGTTTATTTATTTTTTAATTGTGAAACTGGACTTAAAATAGAAGCCAGACCTTTTTTCTCCAGGCTCTCTACCCTTCATGCCTTCTCTGGTGCATCCCCAAAAGATTTCCTTAAGGAGTTGAGAGCATTCTTTGTTAAAATTTTGAGCTGTTTAAAAGCAGAAATTTAGGGCCATAACTGACTTGTCCTTTCTGGTGTTGGGAAGCACAGCACAGCCTTCATACAGTGAATCAAGATTCTGAATGCAGATACATTTTAAGAAGTGGTTGTGAGAGAAGAGGAACTTTGAAAGCTCATATTGCTGGGGATTTGTGTCTCGTGGCTGCCTTGGTTTGTCTGGTCACTGGGTGTGGCTTTTGTGCAAGTGATTGCTGGGAATTTCATGGTTGTGGCTCACAAGATGCCAAAGTCACATGAAAGAGCTAAACATGTATTGCAGGTTTGGTAATTACAGCAGGGTTGGTAATTAGTCCCCTTTCTTCCACATGGCTGTAGGCTTCAGTTTCTGCTGGTTTAAAATAGAACTGTTTTTGATCAGGTGGGGGCCTGAAATCTTTCCTGTGTTACATTGGAAAATGTAAATCTTAATGATGGTGTTTAACCACCCATGGAATATCTAAGCAGAATTAGTTCAAGTGATGAATTTCCTGGTGTTTTCAGTACAAACAGAAAGAGGATGAGTGGCTAACTGGGGAATAAAGCTGTTATGTTGGGTGCATTTTTGCCTTGTGCCAGTGCTAGAGGGCTGCAAGTCAGCATTATTTGTTTAGAAATGCTTGTCACAAGAAAAGTTTGGTACTTTGTGCTGATCTTTGTGCAGTTGGTGAAATCTGCTGACAGGGGCTGTCAATACAGCTTTTAGCCTCATGTTTTATGTTTAAGGGCTGAGAATGGGGATGGTTTGTCTGTAAGGATCCATTTGTTCTGAGCTGGCCATGTACACTATAATATAAATACACTGTTCTTTCCTTTTTTGTGTCAGGCAGAGTTTTTTTAGGGTTAGAAATGTTATGAAAATATGCCAGCTGTGTTACCTGTACATTACTAAGAGTTAAATGGTCATGTGATTAGAAACAGGTGCCTCCTGTTCACACTGTTTGTACTCTAATAGTTTGATTCAATTATTGGCTGAGTTAATTCAGTAACTGCATTTGGGGCTGCTTGGGGCATGGTCTGAAGAAAGCAGAGTTTGTGTCTGGGATCCTACAAGATGCTGGTTTGGTTTTGGGGTTTGGTTTTTTATTTCCTGACAAATACTCATTTAAATCCTGATTCTTTCATCGTTTGTGGGTTGTTTCTTTGTTTTTTGGTGTTTTACAAAAGGTTCTGCCCTGTGGAACAGTGAATCTTCCTGATCAGCTGATAAAACTGAATTAATTGTGCCCATTAGTTGTGTGTCTTCACTGACAGCCTCCAGCCAGAATGGGCAGATCTGTTCGAGGTGCTTCACTCCCCTGTGGTTTATTACCAGTTTTATCCTGTGGCTCTCAGAGAAACAAGATTTGCATGCAGCTCTGCACACATCTGTATTGCATTTCCTGTGACTGGTAACAAACCACATCAGACTGGAGGGTACCTGAGCTGGGGAGCCCCTGTGGGGCTGTGCCTCTGCACCCCACTCACACAGCTCAGAGCTTGCCTGGACTTAACCTGCAGGGCTGTGTGAGAGCAGGGAAAGGCATTTTCTGTGCTGAGTTCTTTAAAAAGTGCCTTCCTGGTCTCCTGAGTGTCACTGCCACAGTTTAAATAACATCTGCTTCTCTCTCCTGGGGAGAGGCTCCCTGAGTGTGCTGTGCTGTCATGGCAGGCTGCCCACAGCCTTCCTGTGGTTTCCACTTGGGAGTCCTTCTCCTTGCCTGCAAGTTTTCAGGATTTCTGCTGATTGTGTGCCCACAGCCAACTTCCAGATTACTCAGTGGGATCCAGAAACTGGGTGGCAACAACAGGACAAACTTACTTTCTTTTGCTAAGGAAGTTCTGTGCCTATTAGGAAGTAATATTTCATTCTAAGTGGTAGCAAAAAGACTAGGACAATTACAGTAAAAATACCCAGATTTCTGCTCAGCTGGAGCCAGGCAGTGAATCTTGTAACTGCCTGTCTTCTAGAGAATTATTTTCACATTTCTTCTAAGAATTTGTAATCTTTCTTTCAAGACATGGTCAATAAAGGGCCAGATAGCAAAACTGTTATCTTCCAAACAGCCCATTTGTTTGAAATTCTTTCTGTTGAATCCTGTTTTCCTTTAAAAGTGTTGGTTACTGATTGCATGCAGGGGTTTGAGTCCCTTATCAGGAGCCACCCTGAGGCCAGGCAGGCCACTGACACTGCAGCTGAACTTGGGCAATCTGCAGTTGGAATCTGTGGATTAATGTTCAGGTGTGTGCTTTGGCTGCTGCTGTCAGGGGTTGGTTGTTGCATTACATAACGTGTTTTCCTCCTGCAAGTTCACAGTGTCTCTGGGGATATCTCTGCCTGTGCTTCAGTGGCTTTTGTCCACATTCCAGCCCTGCTCTGAACTTCCTGTCCCTGGCGCTCCGGGTTTTCCTAGAACGCTATTTTCAAGTGTGGTAAACACAACGGGTGGCTTGGCAGGGAGTCACAGGGATCTGGAGATCTCAGTGATGTGTGACCAAGGGCTGACTCCCAGCTCCATGTGATCCCAGCCAGTGCAGGGAAGGCAGGGAGTCCTGAGCAGTTCCTGATCCTCCCCCGTGCAGTGTTGGGTTGGGACGAGCCGAGATCACAGCACGCCCAGGGAGCACAGAAGAAGTTCATTTGCCTGTTTCCTAGACCTTCTTCAAATTCCTACAGCACAATTCTGAGAGAGAGAGACCTGCCTGCTTGTCTCCATCTCCTGTCTCCATCTCCTATCTCCATCTCCTGGCCCTTCACACAGGCACTGTCAGCCCTCCGTGTCCCCCCGCAGCGAGACGGCGCCGATCCCGGTTCCCACACAACTGCGGAATTACCAGCGCATAGAACAGCACCTCTCCTCCACTGCCAGCCCCGTGGCAAACCCCCACGGATCTCCCAGGTGAGGATGGGTTTTTTAACTCCTTCCTCTTGGCTCTTCTTGGTGTCTGTACCCTGGCAGATGTCCCTGCTTTCTTGCTGATGTCACTTTTTATTGCCCGCACTAAAGAGACGTTTCAGTGATAACAAATAAAAGCCCTTCACAATCTCAAGATTGTTGGATGGGCACTTGAAATATTTCATGAAAACAAAATGAGCTTGTTCTTTCACTCAAAATGCAACCCAAGAAGGTAAAAAGATGAAGTCTTTACTGCTCTTTGTGTATTGCATGGCATTGCATCATGAACTGAAATGTCAGTAATAAGTTGTGGTTTGTTTTCACACATGTAGGGTTGAGATGAATGCTTTGTTCTGTAGAATATCAAGGAAACAATTTTTGGCATGCTAATTAACCAGCTTGTCTCATTACAAAGCTCTAGTGAGCCAGGCTTATTCTCTGCCTTGTGGTCTACAGGAGCAGGCTGGTGAAGGTCAAAGACTCATAAATAGACTACTCAGAACTCTGGAGATCTTTACAAAAACAAAACCCAAGGTTTCTTACATATTTTTTCCAGGATCCCTGATCTGATTATAGTTGCTACATTCAGGGATATTACTTCCCCTTAAATAATCTTAAATTTTCAGTTATCTGAACTGTATTCCAAACCCAGTATTGTCAGAATCTTTGCTAATTAAAAAATGGGCATTTACAGAAATACTTGGTCATGAAATAAAGATTAGGGTGTACTAAGGGAAGTGTGTTTTGATGTTCTCCAGTTAACAGACTATTATGTCATTCAAAGTTTAAAAATCTGTTCCAACAAAGGGGATTAAATCTCGATTATTGCCCATAGGAAAGCTTAGCTTAAATTCTTAGCTTTCTCTTGAAACACCAGTATTTCCCTTAACTGCTCAGCCTCCTCAGGGTGCATTCTGAAGCTTATCTCCAGGAACCAGTGAGCCCAGTGTGTGTGACCAAGCTTTTGCCTTGGCAGAGCCGGGGTTGTGAGGCGCTCCAACACCAGCCCCATGGGGTTCATGAAGATGGGCTCGTGCTCCCCAGTGCCAGCTGACACTGCCCAGGCCGTGGGGCGCAGGCTGTCCACAGGATCCTCCAGACCATACTCTCCTTCTCCACTAGGTAAGCACAGAAATGCTCAGCAATCTGTAAAGCTTGATCTGGAGCACTCATTCCACACTCTCATACTTGAAATCAAGTCTCGCTTAAAATTAATCTCAAATCGCAACCTGCCCAGCCAGGCCATGTGTGCAGAAATAATTTCTGTTGAATGGCTCACAGAAGTCAACTAACTAGGTTTTCACTTGCTTTATCTTTTTAAGTGAAGGATAAAGTGTAAATCCACGTGTTGGTTTTGTTTGCACAGTTGGAACCATACCTGAGCAGCTTGGGCACTGTTGTTGTGGACAACTCCAAGGACATGAATCAAGGAGTAGAAACTTCTCAGGTGGGTGACTTTGGACAATGCAATCCGTATTATTTTGATAGAGCTTCTAGAGCATTCTGTGAAGGGGTAGGAGAGCCAACACACATTAACAGGAGACACTGATTTTTTGTGGAAAGAGCCCATTTGTGGCCTGGGTGACACCTTCACCCATAACTAATTCCCTACACAATAAGACAGTGACTGAAATTTCTTACTCTCAAGATGGAACAACAGCTCTGCTGAATCCTGTCTTCAACCAGGGCTGGTTTATAATGAATGGTAGTAACATGTTTCTCAGAATCTGGTTTTGATAGACCAGCTCTGTCATGCCAGTTCTCAGAAAAGGGAGGCAGAGCTGCCAGTGCACAGCGTGCAACACGTTTTCCTCATTCCCCTGGGAAATGGGCTGGGATCTGATGTTACTGTTGCTAAGCAGTCAGCAAGCTTTGCAAGTCATAAATCATTATGGCATGCCAGCAGGGAAAAAAAAAATCAGGAAGAAGTAAGACTTGAAGATGTTCTGAGGTTGTTAAAGATGGAATTGCACTGTAATGCCAGAAGGATTGGGTATAAAAATATGCAATTCAGCAATTTGTTCTGCTCTGTGCACATTTTGGGTGCATTTTCTTCTCTGGCTAAAATACTACTTATACTTCTTATTTTGACTTTCTAAGAAGCTGCATTGTGAGTTTTTCTCCTATTTAACACTTGTCCAAAACCATCTGGGCATGACAGAGCCTTCACTTCTTGGGGTAGCCATGTCTGGGAATGGTTTCATCCATATGAAAAAGTTCTATGATCTGTCTCAAAAATTGCCTTTATAATTGCTGTGCCATTGGTTGGCTCAACAAAAGGAATGAGTGAATCCTTAGATTTGAAATGGTCTTTTTAAAAGTGAAAAGGGGTGTGTGTGAAGATAATACAAAGCACTGTGTTTGCTTTTCTTGTTGCAACTTTTCTTTGGATAGGCTTTTGTCAGGCTGTTGGTTCAGTGCCTTTTGCCAGTATCAAGCTTGTAACACACCACAGCACTGTTTTCATGGCTGGCAGGGGTTTTAATGTTTCATTTCTTCATATGTTTTCTGCATTCTTCTCCTCCTTGGTTTCACTTCTTAATTTGAAGTGACTGCAGTGGTATTTCTGTTTGTACAATACCACAAATTGCAGTGAGTCTGTTTCTCACAATGGACATGGGAAGCAGGTTTTTTTTGCTTTGGGTGAGGTGAGGTCATCTGAGCTGAGATTTTTCTAAGGACTGAAGATGTCTTTCCTAATGTGGCTTCTGAACTAATTGAGCTGTTCTTGCTGCCAGTGGCAGCAGAGGACACACTTTTAATTCAGAACCCTTCCCTGGGGTGTCAACAAGCACTGGAACAGTAACCAGTGAGATTTCAGACTGATCCTAAAACGACAGGTGAAGACTTCCCAGTGCTGTGAGACAGACAAGCAGAGGGATTTCAGGCAAGCAAATTCTTGGCTGGGAAGTTAATGAGAAATAAGACTTGATCCCTCAGCTAGAGCTGCAGGCAGACAGGCTGTTCTGAAACCTACTGCCTAATGGAGTGGAATGAAATCAAGATGAAGGAGCTCATATTCAAAATCCAGCTAGCAAAAACATGGGCTTAAGAAGGCTGAAAGATGTGTTGTAACAGCTGGGCACTTTACTGAGCAAACTGCAAGGAGCTTGGGGTGGTTTTTTTGAGCAGACATTTATGGAATGAAGCCTCTCTCAGATGATTCTCATGGCCAGCTTTTAAAAACCTTCTCTAGTTGTGTGCCTCAGTTTTCCCCTCTTTCTTTTTTTGTTTAAACATGAGTGAAACTCAATTAATTGTCAGTTCTTGGAGGTTACAGACAGGCATTTTCTCTGGGAAGCTGTGACCATAAAGCTGAAGTCTCATGTACTGTGTGTAACTTTACACAGTTCACTATCATAGACTTAAAAAATACAACAAGAATAGAACATTTCATCAAATTTCAGGCCTGATTTTGAAAGAGGAGGGGCATCTTTGAGTAGGTGAGGTGTTTATAAGAGTTATTTCTCCAAAGCCCTCTGTGTAAATGGTAACTTGGAGCTCTCCCATTTGCTTTAGGAGAAACTGCACTCATCCCTAAGTGGGGACTTCCTCTGTCAGCTTTTGAGAAAAGATTCAGTCTGACAGACTAAAAAAGTAAACAATTGCTCAGAGTAATGTCCCCAAACTGTTCCATCTGAATAATCTGGATCTTTTTAGTACCTAGTTTTCTTGCAGGAACATGAGCTGCCTTTGTGTCTGCAGATGAAGTCATTGCACACAAAGCAAGTCGTTAACATGTGATGAGCATCATTCCAGGCCTTGGGAACCTCTGTTCAGCTTGGAATTTCAGTGCTGGTTATGCCATTCCTGCTGAATCCAAGCACTTTATTTGTCCTGGTGCAGGTTGCCAGATGTACTGCAGCTGCCAGGACAGCTGTGAGCCTGAAATGGTGCCTGTTTGGCAGCCTGGAGGTCTCACCAGTGTGGTGTAGCAACAGTTCAAATAATCCATGGGCCAAATCCATTCTCCTTGCTATCTAGTGAGCTAATGATCAAACACATCTCAATATTTGCTGTTTAATGTTGTCCTCTGGAATTTGGGAATTTATCAGTGCACTTTGCAAGCCCTGCAAGTAGAATTTCACCTTGTTTTTTTTGTCATCTGCACAGGCTCTCCTATACCACCATCTCAGTCTCCACAGTCCCTCCTGATGGGAGCGAGGTTGCAGAGTGCTCCAACTCTCACAGATATCTACCAAAACAAGCAGAAGCTCAGAAAGCAGCATTCAGACCCAGTGTGCCCATCCTATGCTGGCTATGGATACAGCCATTCCCCACAGCCCAGCAGGCCAGGCAGCCTGGGAACATCCCCCACCAAGCACATGGGATCCTCCCCCAGGAGCTCAGACTGGCTCTTCAAAACCCCACTGCCCACAATCATCGGCTCTCCCACCAAGGTTTGTTCCATTTGCAGCTCTCAGCAGCACAGTGCCTGAAACAAAGCATGTTTTAGGGGTTCTAACTTTGATTTTTTTGTCTCTTCTTGCTCTTGATTCTTAAAGGCAACAGCTCCCTTCAAAATACCTAAAACTCAAGCTTCCTCCAACTTGCTGGCCCTGGCAAATCGCCAGGGCTTGGCTGAAACCCCGCTGCAGCCTAAAGATATCACTGACCCAAGGGACTTCACACACTTCCACTCCAGCCAGGCAGCTGACAAACAGGCAGGAGAACAGCACAGCAAAACCACCTTTGGCAGGTAGGCACTGCCAGGAGCAGAGCATTTCAGCAAATTTCAGGCTTACTTTGAAAGAGGAGGGGCATCTTTGAGTAGGTGAGGTGTTTATAAGAGTTATTTCCCCAAAGCTCTCTGTTTAAATGATAAACTTAGAGCTCTCCCATTTGCTTTAGGAGAAACTTTGCATCCCTGGGGGAGGCAGCTGGGCAGCTGAACTGCACACAGCAACTCTCAGAGGGTGAAAAGGCTGTGAGGGGATGCTGAGGTTTGGTGTGTGCAACAGAAACATTTTGTACTGGCTATAAATATAGCAGAGACTTCCTGGAGCACTTTGTGTTGCTGTCTAGTTCCCTTTTGTTTTGATTAGCTGAATCTGGAATTTCATTGCCTCTGTAAAGCCTGTTCAGTTTTTGCTTGAAAATCTCTCTGGCAAAATTTGGAATATAAATTTTTCAAGAGAAAAAGATCTCTTTATTTTTATGGTTCACTATCTTAGAAGATCCATGATAACAAGCAAAATTTCAATACTTTCTCTATTTTTGTTGAAAAATTTTCTTGGTAAATGCCAAGAATCTTATTTATCCTTAGTTGCAAGTTGGATTATATTCCTGAATAACTTATTTTTTTGGGAATTCATGTGTTTTCCTGTCCAGGTCTGTTAGTACTGGGAAGCTGTCAGATCAACAGGTAAAGACCAACCTTGGGGGCCAGTTGTACCAAGGCAGCACAGACAGTCTCAACACAGAGAGGCCAATGGATACAGGTAAGGATCACAGTGATTCATCCAAGCTGTTCTCCTGTGCCTGGGTTTTTATGGAATGCCAGCTGGATCCCAGCTTGGAGAATTGGTTCTGACAATTTTTAGCCTCAGCACAGAGGGCTTTTTTTAATGTTTGAGGGGATCTGTTCCATTTCTTTAGCATAGCTTTAAAAATAACCAAGACAGGAAAATACTTATTTCTGTGCTAAACACAGAAATATCTTGACTGCCTGTGCTGGCTGGAGGGGTTTGGGATTTTCTGGTTTGGTTTTATTTTTAATTTAGCATTTGTGGCTTTTCATTTTCAATTTCCACCTTGATTTCATATGAAAGCAAATTTATGTAATTCTGGGTGTTCGGTTGGGTTTTTTTCTCCTCCTCCCTGAGCTTGTCCCTTGTCACCAGAAGTTCTCCCTTCTGAGCAGGTGGAAGGAGTTCTGCAGACAGAGCTGGTCTTTAGCCTCCAGATCTGCCTGTAGAATTTTTCTGCTGTATCTTTTGCTGCAAAACTGACATCTTCAGGCCCTCAGGGAGTCTCTGTTGCTCTTTTCTGGTTGAGGATAGAACACTGAGGTTGAAAGTAAAAAGATTAAGCTGCACCTTGACTGTCTTTTCTCACCAAGATTGTCCACTCAGCTTCTTTTATTTCCTGGGAGAACCTCTAACTAGTGCAGGGCTTGGATCTGCATCAAAGCACGTTGCGTTGCAGTGCTCCAATTTGCTGCATGCAATTACTTCTTGCTGTGATTATATGGAATAAGGACTAACCTGCTGAAATGTTCTCTCCCAGCTCCAGCAGGAGCCTATGGAATTGCAATGGCAACTCCATCCATGGGGAGCGGGGCGAGTTCTCGGGCTGTCATGTTCACTGTGGGGTCCCCTCCAAGCAGTGCCACCCCTCCCACCTGCACCCACATGGTCCTGAGAACCAGAACCACCTCAGGTAAGACTTCCCTGGCAGTTCTGTGGGCATTTCTCCAAGGCAGCACTTGGGTTTGTCCACTTTTGGGGACTGCTCGCTGCCTTGCACAGGGCCTACAGTCAAAGTGCTCTGGAAAGTAAAGATTAATGTCAGATGGTTTCTGCCTTTTCACCTCTAAAGAGGGTCAGAGGCACAGATTTACAGTCCAGCAGTGAGTAACCTCACTGGGAGTGTGATCTCTGTGGCAGAGGTGGAGAGGAAAAGTCAGAATTCTGATTTTTGCATCGTCCCAGAAACAGCACGCCAAGGGTGGGAGCTGCCTGCATTTTGGCAAGAGTCACTTGTGCTGCCAAATATCAAAGACCTCAAGGTTATGGGCTTCAGCTGAGCCACAGCACAGCCTGAAATCCTTGTCAGCCATGAATCTGTTAGGGGTTGTCACTGTTGTCACAGCACAGCCTTTGCACTCTGCAGAGCCATGCCAGGAGCAGTGAGGAGACTCCCGTGGGGGACTCTGTGCTGGCTCCTCATGTGTCACCTGCTGTCTCCCACAGCCTGGATCAGACTGAATGTGTGTGTTACTCTTCTTGCAGTGGGATCAAACAGTTCAGGAGGGTCCCTGTGCTCCACCAGTGGCCGTGTTTACATGGGCTCTCCTCCTGGGATCTACATGGGCTCTTCTCCTCCCGGGGCCGAGGCGGCTCCGAGTCTCAAGTACATCCCTTATGGCACTTCCCCTCCCAGCCTAGAGGGCTTCATCACTTTTGAAGCTCCTGAATTGCCTGAGGAAACTTTAATGGAGGTATAGGAACAATCATTTCGTGTTTTCTAATGTGTGATGTTGCTGAAACAGATGTGGTGAAGGCAGGATTTGTGCTTTGGAGTTTTCCTCTGCGCTGTCTCATGTGTTGGGTTTTTTTTTGTTTAAGGCCTTGAAAATATTGCTGTATCAGTAATTGCCAGTTTCTCTTTGGTAGTTATTGCTGGCATTTCATATGTTTGAATAGGTAACCAAAGAAACATGACTGGTTTTGTCCCCCAGAGCCTCAGAGAGGACTCTGTTTAATACCAGTGGATGTGGGTGCTGACAGTAACAAAGCCCCTCTGGGCATTTCATTGCTTCTTCACAGTCAGGAAATGATGTTCAATCCTGCTTGTGGGAAGACTGTCCTATATTTTTTAAAATGTGTGGGGGAGTGACACTTTAAAAACACAAATTGGGGTGGTCTTTCACCAGAGTGCTATTCTTGGAGTGTACATTTCTCAAGACAGATTGCTGTTCTGTTTCTCATTCACATTTTGCTGGAAGGTGTTTGGGGCCTATGGAATATCTCTTATAACATGAATACTTACCAGTACACTGTATTCTTCCCACTGATAGAGTTTAAAATATATTTAGACCTGCATTATTAATGAAAATATTACAAACATTGCTAAGATATGTTTGATTAGTTTTGAAGGCTTCCTTTTGAGGAGGAATTCTGCATGTGTACTGTGTTTCACTGACAGAGCAGAGTGAGTTGTTCACTCCAATTCAAGTTTATAGTCTAAACTGTAAACTTTGTTTAACACCCACCTTTTAACACTGTTATTCCAGAACCAAGTGTGAATCAGAGTGAGGCAGATCACTTTTTTTGTAGGTATTAGGTCTATTACATAATAAAAGCCAAATGTTCCTCCTGGCTCTCACACAAGTGCCAAGCATACTTCTGTGTCACTGATAATGAAATAAGTAATTTGTCCCACTTGTGATTCCTTTAGTTCCTCAGGTTTCAACACAGAACTCCATGTACCAATTCCTTTGGCTTTGTTGAAAGCCTCTTAAGTAAAAGCTCCAATATCTTGAATCCTTTAACAAAGAAGAGAACAAGTTCAGATCTGTTGGGGCCCATTAGGTCCTGTCACCCCTAAAGCTGCCTCCACCACAGTGAGATTCCTGCACAGAACTGACAACACCAACAAATCTCCACAAGATTTAAAGCTTAACAAGAGCTTTAAACCCAAGCTGATGGCTTGGAGGGGTTCAATTGCTGTCATGTTTCCCTCTGACAGAGAGAGCACACAGACACCCTGCGCCACCTGAACATGATGCTGACATTCACAGAGTGTGTTCTGGATCTGACAGCAGTCAGGGGAGGGAACCCAGAGCTGTGCACTTCTGCTGTCTCACTCTACCAGATCCAGGAGAGCATCGTTGTGGATCAGATTAGCCAGCTCAGCAAAGAGTGGGGGTGAGTATGCAGTCACAGAGAGAATTAGTGAAGATCCAACACATTAAAAATGTATTGGAACTCTGCCCTTCTTGCTGGGAGGGATTGTTTTCCTGTAGGGAATCTTTATAGGAATTATTTTTTTAACTGAAGACAGATCAAAGAGCAAAAACAGAAGAGGTTTGGTGGGTTTTTTTTGGTTGTTTTTTTTTTGTCTGCAGCTTTTTTTGTGGAAAGTGTTGAGTTCAGGCTTGAGGTGCAGCAATGCATTTCTGAGCATGGAAATTTGCTGTACCAGCTTCTGGCAGATCTGAGCCCTCATCCCTTCCTGTTGACAGAAGCACTGAGGTGGAGGTTGGGAGGGGAGAAGAAGTGAACCAAATTTGGTTTCACTTGAAAAAAGCCAGCCAAATCAGCCCTAATATAAAGTCAAAAGCAAGGAGAAACAGGAGAAATTTGAAGTGGTGGGAAAAGGCAGTTCTATTTCCTGCCTTCTTCCTGAAGTAATAAAACACCCAACAGAAAACCCCTGTGAAGTGTTTGCTTTTCACAACTGAGAATTCCAGGGGGACAGGAAATGAAAAGTACACCCAGTCACTTGTGGTGAGACATTGACCCCGGGCAGAGAGTCCCCACAAATAAATAAGTGCTCCTTTTTCACATGGCTGCATTTAAAGCAGTTTGTCTTTGCTGCTGCAGCTCCTAAATGAGCAGATGTCCCCTCACCCCATGACAGGGTGTTTGTGAAGGGAAGGGAGGGGAGGGGTGGAGCTGCATTTTAAACATCTGTCTTCCTTTTCTGCATCCTGTGGGATGTTGTGATTAAAAAGTGGTGTCTGCCCCTGGCTTGAATGCATTCAAAAAAAGGTATTTTGATGCATAAATCACTTTTATTTCCCCTCTTCTCCCTAGACAAGTGGAGCAGCTGGTGTTGTATATGAAAGCTGCCCAGTTACTGGCATCTTCCCTGCATCTTGCCAAAGCACAGGTCAAATCTGGGAAACTGAACCCATCCACTGCTGTTAAGCAAGGTAAATGCAACATCATCTAATTTGCTTTGCTTGTGAATTTTCTTTGCTGATGCATCACTCAGAAAGTTTAAGTTGCATCACTTGTTTTGTTATTTTCTTCTCTGCAGGAGAGCTGTAGATATGTAGAGTTGCACAATTCTGATAGTAAACAGCCAGAAACAGTTAAGAAATGGGTATTCATTAACTTGAAATGGAAATTATTTGATAGATACTCGAGTCACAGGAGTGGTGGAGTAAATAAACACTAAAACTACAAGTTTAAACAAGTTTACTTTGCAAAGCTGAACTTGGGCTTAGTTGTTGTTTGGATTTTGTTTGGTTTTATTTTTTTTTAATTTCTCCTTCCCTTTCTCCCAGTTGTGAAAAGCCTCAATGAGAGATACAAATTCTGTATTGGAATGTGCAAGAAACTGACAGAGAAGTTGAACCGTTTCTTTTCGGACAAGCAAAGGTTCATTGATGAAATCAACAGTGTAACTGCAGAGAAACTCATCTACAGCTGTGCTGTGGAAATGGTGAGGCCCTCCTCTTCCTAAACTACAGGAATTGCTGCCTTCTCCCCTTTTCCACAAAGGAAAGTTAACTGCTTTAGTGATGGAATTCTTGGGTCACACCAAAGATTCTGGCAAATGTGCTTAACCCTGATAATGGTGTGGTGTTGTGCACAATTAATTTGTTTCTTGACAAGATAATGCAGGTGTAAAAATTTTGATATTTATTCATATCAAAAAGTAGAGATTTTTTTTGTGCAGAATATTCTGAGGCGCTGTGTCCTCTCAGAATCACAGAATGATTGAGAAAGATCATCTAGCTCCACCTTCACTTTGTTGTCTTAGCTAAATCAAAGCTGAAAAACAGTTTCTTAATGACACTTCTAGGTGATTAATTCTGAATTTTCCATTTTGCTGCTTGCCTAGTGCAGTTTTCTGAATGTGCTCTGCCTGGTTGCAGGTGCAGTCAGCAGCTCTGGATGAGATGTTCCAGCAAACTGAAGACATCACATATCGATACCACAAGGCAGCCCTGCTGCTGGAGGGACTGACTAAAATCCTGCAAGACCCTGCAGATATAGAAAATGTACACAAGTGTAAGTTCACCTGAATAATGAGAATTACATGGAATTCACATGTTGTATGAAATAACTCTGGTCATCACCTGTCCTGTGCCTCTCTCTGCAGATAAATCCAGCATCGAGCGAAGGCTTTCTGCACTCTGCTACAGCACAGTGGCTGTGTATGAGCAGTAGGAATATCCTGAGGACCAGATGGTGTGAACATAAGGGACCACATCAGTGATACTGCACTTTCTTCACTACAGCTTCATTGTTGTCCTTGTTCTGCCCCATGTGGAAGATGATTCTGACATTTCTGTGGTGACTACCAAAGAAACAGCAGCATATTCAAAGAGGAGAAATTCCAAAAGTACACTTGCCTTACTGATCCAGCAGCTCCTTTTCCTTCCTAGCAACAGAATTTAAAAGAATCTCTCTTCACATTTCAAACTGATCCTTGTACATGTGCTTGGAACTTGAATGATCAGGGTTTGTTGTTTTAAGAGAGCGGATCCTTCTGCATCAGGTACAAACAAAAAAAAGACATTTCCCTCAGAAGATTCCCTCAAGAGTTTTTTAAAGCTGTTCAGTAAAACGTGGCTGAGTGAATTTGGGAAAGCCTAACCATGTGCAAGTGCTGCTTGAAGCTTTTTGGGGCTCAGCTGCCTTGTCTGGGAGCTCACCTGTTGTACACGTGGCTCAGGTTGTCATATGAAGGGATGGCAAACACATTCTTATCCCAGGGGGAAAGTGGGGATGGAAGAAATTCCCTCCATCTGTGCAAAATCCCCAGGGGCTTTTCAGCTGATGTGGATACAATTTGATGATCTTCTTCCAAAATATTTTGTTTTGCACTAATTTACTAAAGCAACTGTATATTCATTTTTGAAGAACTGTGTTAAAAAAAAAAAAAACCTAGAGAAAGAAGGCACAATGGACTTGGCTGAATTTCATTTCAGTGTACATAAAATTCTTTTCAGAATTTCAAATGTAGCTTCTAGAAGACTTTCAAACAAACTGTGTAAAAACTTGTATTCATGTGAACCTTTCCATTTTATACCTATTTGTCTAATACTTGAGTAACTACTGCTCTGGACTTTCTCAGTAATAGCAATGTTGAGTTGCTGGTTGTTTGCTTTTTCTATAGATTTGGTTGCATCTTTTGTTGTGCATGCAATATGTGCATTAATGCCTGCAGTCTTTAGGGGTGTAATGACAGTTCTCTGTAGTTTGTTTCTTGGGCAGTATTACAATAAATACTGTAAACTGAAAGGTTCTGCAAGGAACCATGCAAAAAAAAATACTATTAAAAAAAAAAAAACAAACCAGAAAATAATGTTGTGGTTTGAGATGCTGATAAAATGATGTAGAATCTCTACATATAGAGTGTGTGAAAAATCAGGATTATTTTGTGTGCATTTTGGGGGAGAGGTGGGAAGCTTCATTTAGCCTTATAGGCATTGTCATTTCAAGCATCCCATGAGATCATCAGGACAGCGATTTGCAAAGTGTTTAGGTAGATCAGCTTCTCTGGAAATGGTTCCTATCCTTTATTTTTGGGACTTTTTTTTGTTACTCAACTGCTTGAATACTTGAATAAACCATTCTCCAGGACAAAATCATTTTAATCCTCTTAAAACACAGTGGTCTGAACTATTGGACAAAGTTGTACAGGGCTTACACATCAAAATCTTGTTTCAGTGTTGGGATAACCATGTGTTTCCTTTACTTTGACAGAGTAATGTACTTTTTACCTTATTTATCTGTATGAAATTCCAACAGTTAATTTCAAAGTGTTTGTTTATATAATGTTTGTATTTTTAGGTCTTTAATACGGTGTTTCTACCTCTCCTTTGTAATTGCATGCATTATTCTTGGAACTAGGTAATAACTCACTGAACTGTTGTGTAATAGCCTTTTTATTATGGCCTGTATAAATGTATATTAAGGTTAAAAAAAAATAAATACTGACACTAGAAGTGTTTCTATGGTACAGCTGAGTTTCTGTGTCTCTGTGACCAGAGGTGTTAAATTATGACAAATTCTCTACTTGCCTGAATAAAGAAGTTGCTGAATGTTGCCCTCAGCAGCTGGACCTGCCAGCAGGGCAGGATGGGGCAGCATCCTTGAGTTCATTATCTCTGGCACAAAATGTCCCTGAGTTTGTTTTCATCCCTGGCTTTAGGAAGATAATTTACCCTGCTTCTTTTTATTTTTTTTCTTCAATTTTTATTAAACTTAGATTGGAAAATAAAAATGCTAAGTAGGATCCTGGGTAACAGATGTATGATGTTTTAACAAGGTGCTTTTTTGTTGCCTTTGCTGAAGGGGAGCTGCCAGAACAGCCTCTACAGAGCTAATTGACAAAAGCTGGCAGGAAGTCACAATTTCTATCCAAAAAAATGGGCTTTGTTCACCTCACAGCCTGTACCCTCTGCCCAGCTGAGGTATGCTGTGGTAGCTGCTGTGTGGATATTGTATTTGTGAGTTGTACTATCAGATTTTCCCCAATTTATTATTAAAAACCCCTTCACTTGTGAGTGGTACATAAAGAGGATGAGGAAGGAGTGAGTTGGGAATGCTAATGATCTGTCTGAGCCCAAATCTAGGAACAAAGCACCAGCCTTAATGCACAAGTCTAGGAGATAGGCTGCTTTTCTCAGGAACTCACTGGGTTTTGTTGGTCTTCTTTCTTTCCTTTCAGGATTCAAGCTCATTCTCCTTCCCCTCTTGCCAGCTGCACAAACAGGAGGAGAAGAAAAGGGCCATTCTTGCTGGCTGTTTTCAGGAGGAGGAGACCAATGTTCATGGCCTGTCTTTCTGCATAAACTCATCCCACAAAGATCCTGAAGCTGTCCTCTGTCTTTGGCTCTCTGTGCTGAACAGCAGGTGCTTGTTTTTACCAAATACTTTTTTTTTCCCCCCAGCCTTTGAAAGATAGAACTTGAAAGGAGAGATTTGATGTGCTTTTCTAGCTCAGCTCTCCTTTGAGTGTTCTGCACTTGCTCCACTCTGTCCATTTTACAAAATGTCAGCTGAGGAATCTAAAACACATTTTGATTCTGGCATTTGCTGCTTTCCATAAGCAAGAAGTTGAACTCTCAGCCCTTCCTCTGACACAGAGGAGGAAATCCTGTTAATTTAACTTGCAACTAAGATGCTGCAAGTTATTCCAAGGAGCATTTGGAGCAGGGAGATGTTCCTGGGACTGCCTGGGTTTTGCATAGTTCTTGCTATTATCTTCAGGAGCTACATCAGGTCGTTACCACATCACCTCAGGGTTCACAGGCAATAACTTGTGATTCACCCATGTCCCAGTGCTGTGCCCAGCAACACCAAAAAGGGAAACTTGCTTTTCATCTGGAGCAGGGAAAGCTGGATCCTGCAGCTTCCAAAGCTTGTGGAGGCTTTGAAATTCAGATAGGCTGGCTTGTGACCCAGCTCCTGTTTGATTCCTGCTTCCTCTCCTTATTTTGGGGTTTTTTTAAATTTGAATTTTGATCCTTTGACTTTTTTGTCTTCTCTAAGATCTCTTTTGACTCTCCAGGATGCCTTTTAAGTTCTTTAAGCAAATCTCTTTTTATCCTGAACTTCCCCATCTGACCTGAGCCACGCTCCTGGCTGTGGCTTTTCCCAGAGTGCCCCCACAGCTCCTCCTTTTTGCAGAGGAGTGAAGTCCATCAGGGGCAACCCCTCTCCTGAGGTCTCCAAGTCAGCTGGAGCCCAGCTGAAGGAAGCCTTGGCACAGCTCCTGGGGACAAACACCTTTTCAATAGGCTTTTGTGCACGGCAGGCTCCCCCCTCCTCGCTGCCTGAAAGCCAACCGAGTGCCAGTGGGGCTGTTGAGTCTTGTCGCGGTCCTTGTGCCAATCATTCCCATTGTTTCTTTGTGTCCCTTTTCACATTTTCCACGGCCTGAACTCTGTCCACAATGCAGCCCACAGACCCGGGGCTCTGTGTGACACAGTATCTCCTTCTTGCGAATGTGAGATCAGCCACAGCTTTCAAAACAAGTGATGCCATAAATGAACTGAGCTGCATTGATTCCTGTAGGTTCCTTTAAAAAAAAAATCCTCTCCCCGTTGTTCATCTTCTGTGCCCGCTTTTATGGTGGAGTGCTGCTTGGGTTTGGGATCTGGCTGGGTTTTGTGACTTTCAGAAAACACTTGGAATTTGAGATTAGGCAGACATTTAAGCAGAGAACTGAGGATTGTAGCTGAAAACTTGCAAGTTCAGTGAGTGTGGTGTGCCAGCCGAAAGGATGTTTATTGATCAGCTGTGTTATTTGGTGGACTCTTGAAACCAAATACTGCACAGTTTATCTTCCAAAGCAAAGTCCTGCTTCCCCAGGCTCTGCTGGGTGCTTTGGGAAGCAGGGTAAGGATCAGCACAAAGGGCTGCTCCCCAGGGCAGGGCAGGACGCTGTTAATTGCTGTTAATTGGCTATAAGGAGTGATGGTGAGGAGGAATCTTGAGCTCAGCTTCTCTATAAAACACCTCTTGCTGCTGGAACTACAGATTAGAGCCCCCTCAAGCACTGCTCACCTCCCAGTTCCTCGGGAGTTCCACTGCTCTCCCATAAATAGCTCTCCCTTCATTGTTTCTTAGTGATTGAATTAAAATAGAAAGCACTGCCAGCTCCCAGGCGTGGGGAGCACGGGGTATTCCTCTGTCTCACTCGAGATCCCACACTTCCCTGAAATCCACGTGTCTCACCCAGCTGAGACTCTGCAATGCTAAAAAAAAAGCCCTCAGCCTTGTCTCCTGTCCCTAACTGGCCAAAAGATGTCCCTGACAAGGAGCAGAAGGGACTCTCTCCCAGGATGCTGCCTCATTTCTGCAGGGGTTCATCCCTGCTGACCACTGGGATAACTGGGAGCTGGGACATTTGCTCCCAGTGTGTGCTGCCAAGTGCAAGCAGCGCTGTTGTGACACGAAAACCCTCTGGGGCTGACAGGTGAGAATTTTACAAGCTCTGTTGAACCCATCCACCTCCCTGCTCCTGCTGCCAGCCTGGGTGGGTGCCTCGCAGCATTTCCCCAGGCACAGTGGAGTGCTCCACGCTGAGAGCTCAGGCTTTTACTCTGATTGCAGTACCATTAATCCCTCACCCAAATTCCCTCGGGCCTGCTCAGGGCTCCAACCTGCTGTGCCTGCAAGGATGCTGACAGGATCAGGGGGAGCATTTGCATCAGGCAATGGTCCTGTGAGGAACATTCCTGCTTCTACCTGTGTTTTCTTCAATGCAAGCCCAGCTTTCTCCATACACCACCTGCAAGGGCCCTGTCAAGCCCAGCCTGTTTTTCCTTCTCATGTTGCCTCCTGCACACAAGTTTCAGCAGTTGCTCATGTCATTCTTCTCCACAGTGGGGTGTTTGCTGCCAGAATTTGTGCAACAAGCTTGTGAAATGTTCCTGCTGAGAGCCACGGCCCAAGAGGTGTCAGTGAAGCCAACTGACCACAGAAGCCAAGCTTGGTGTCTGGGGGAAATTGTGGCTCTGCACAATCTGAAGCCAAAGGTCACTCCCAGCTTCGGAGGGCCGTGTTGATGTGGGAAAATGGAATAAATTTTGCAGGAGAAGGGGTGCTCTGTGCTAGCAGCCCCCATCACCTGGGCAGGAGCACCCAGGTGCCAGCCCTGCGTGTCAAGGTGTGGCAGACACGGATTTAGTGGGGCACAGCACCAGCCGAGCAGCTTTAGCAGTAAATGCCCTGGGTAAATCGAGTCACGAGAGGCAGCGTGTAACAACCTGCGTGCAATTTTTAAGCAACCCCCGTGCTTTTCCTAGAACAAGTTGTGGCAGGTCTATTTTTAACCGGAATGTGCCCAGCCTTGCCTGAGCTCCTTTCTCTGGGGTTGGGTTTGTGAGGTTGGTGGTTTTTTTTCTTTTGTTGTTTTGTGTTTTCTGGCTCGCTTCCCACTCCACGACCGTACCAAGGTTAACTCCGCCGTCCCTGCCGGGCTCTTCCAAAGCAGCACCTGCCCGGCTTCGCTCGCCCTGGGCAGGGCAGGGCAGCGCTGCCCCGTCCGTTCCCCGCTCGCTGCCCCGATAAGGCTCCGCAGGGACTCTGCCCTCCGCCCCACGCCCCGGCAGCGTTTCACAACCGGCCCGGCAGCGCCAGACCCGCCGGAGCCCACGGAGAAGAGTCGCGGCAGCGCTGCGAGCCCGGCCAGGAGCATCCCCGAGCCGGCGGTGAAGGTAGCGGCGGTACCCGCGAGGACACCTCCATCACCTCGCTCAGCTTTCTCCCTTCTCCTCTCTCTCTCTGTCCCCCCCGAGCCCACCCTGGCGGGGAAGGGGGAGCGGCGGCCCCGCGGCCTCGCCCGTTCCGCTTCCGTCATGTGAGCGGAAAGAGGAAGCGGCGGCGGCGGCGGCGGCGACCCCGGTGGGCTCCGCGGGGGCGGAGGGTCCTGCCCGGGGCGGAGGGCACCGGCCGGGGCGGGGGGACAACCGGCGGCTCGCAGCCACCGCTGGCACGGCTGTCACCTCAGCCCCGGTGTCGGTCCCCGCCGTTCCTCGGGGGGTGGGGAAGGGTCTCCCCGTCCCGCCGTGCTCCCGGTGTCGCTCCGGGCTGCGCGGTGCCCGCGCTCCGCCCCGCCGGGAGCAGCCCCTCGGTGACATCCCCCGGGCTGCCACCAACGCCCCGCGCTGCTTTGCAAAGTTTTCTAACTCGGGGATTACGTAAGGTTTTGAGGGAGATGCGGCGGAGCGAGGGGCGGGCGGGCGGCGGGGGATG
>VWYE01020396.1:0-19145 GCA_013398995.1 Alaudala cheleensis
TTTGAAAATAAATCTCTTATTAAAGCTGAGCCTGGAAAGGTTAAAAGCAGGTTTGCTTACAGAAACAGCTACAAATGGATGAGTGTGGCTGTACCTTCTGTGGGGTTTTCTGAGCACCTTTCCTGTGTTGCACAAGTCACATCAACATGTCTTGAGACTGAGATTTTCTCTTTTGTGTCCCAATTGATTTCAGAAATGCAGTGAAAGACACAGATATAAACCAAATAAGATTAAAGGCTTTAAAAGCTTAAATAAATTAAGAAGAGCAAATCTAGCTGATAACATGGCTTTGATAGGAGGCTATAAAGGACAGGGAGTTAAGGAATTACAGGTACCGGACTGTTCAGCAGCATCCCCTCCTCAGCACTGTGGGGAGCAGGTTGGGCTCTCCAGCTCATCAGCAGGAGAGGAGCAATAGAAGACAAAGCTGAGGTGATAAAAAAGAATTGAGGAACTAGAATTTAAACACAATTTTAAAGCACCCCCAGCCCATGCTGCAGCAGCTCAGAGTGTCCTGCTGGCAGTGACACCTGCCAGTGACACCTGCCAGTGACACCGTCCTGCCAGAGCCTTTGGGAAAGCAACTGGAGTGGTTTGAAGCCCCAGTGAGAAACTGCCCCATGTTTTGTGATGTTTTCTAGGACTTTTCCCCTATTTTGCTATATGGGCATCCCTCCAGTCAGGTGCAGCTTCCCTCTCTGGAGAAGTTTTATGGTGTGATGCCCCTGAGCACGCCCAGAGCTCCCTGTGCTCCCTGTGTGTGGGCTGTGGGATGGGCTCCAGAAGCTGCAGAACATCCCTCTGCCTTTCATCTCCTCCCCAGCTGTATAAATGAATGATGGCCCAAGAGAGAGCTTTGGCTTGTGTTGTTTTCCTGGCTAACAATTGCTCCACGTGGTTATTTGCTGCTCCAGTTTCACTCAGATCAGCAGAAATGTGGTTTATTTCAGGAGAGAAAATTCTGCCACAGCTCTTCTGATTTTAGTGCTGCAATAAATCATTTAATTTAAAGAATGAAAGGTAAAAGTATACTATGAGTTAGAGAAGCAAAAGGAGCAGAAGGAATCCTGGTTTTAATAAGAACAGTCATAAAGAAGAAAAACTTGTCCTCCCTGATGGAAGGGTCCTGGCAGCTTTGAGTGGGTTGAAACTTGTGCTACAATCTGTGACATTTCTCTTTACAACCAGTATCTCTGGAAGATAATAGGCTTTCTCAATGGGACAGTGTGAATCATTGTGAGGAGTACCACAGCGAGGATATTGCTCTGCACAAACCTGGCAGCACAAGAGAGGGATGGCATTTCCCTGCTCAGCAAGAGCAGAGAGGTTCAGGATGAGGGGACAGAGAGATCAGGGCAAACCCTGACCCTGCCCTCTCTGAGCAGGGCTGGAGGGGCCAGGACTGGAGGGCACCGTGGCATCCTTCACATCCCAGCCCCAAATCAAGGCCAGCTCAGCCCCAGCATCAGCCCTGTTCACCTGCAAATCTCAGCAGCATTTTGTGGGAAAGCTGTGCACACAGCCCTGCAGTGGAATGTGTGAAATGGTTGTTTATCAGTTTGTTTTCAGCAAATATTCCCTTAATCATAGTAAGTTCCTGAGGGAGCAGGGGGGAGCCCAGGATAACTCCAGGCTGCATTTCCAAAGGCTGGATTGCAGCACAGGCTCACTCCCTGCCTGTCACTGACACAGTGCTGGAGTTCCATCAGTAGCATTTGCTTGTCACCAAGATGTTTTACAGAAAATCTTAATTTTAGTTTCATAAAGGAGGAAGCAGCTTGTGTGAGCTCACACATCCCACATCCCCTTTCCTTCCCTGAGCCAGCTGAGTCGTGCCTGCAGCTCCCAGGTACATGAAAACAGTTTAATAATGCTGGGAAAGTGGCAAAAGAAAGTAAATCAGGATGGAAAGAACCTGGAGACAAGGGAGGTGAGAGAGAAGTAATTATGGTGTGAAGATATTTTTCGGGGTTTTGGGGAAAAATCCAGAGACTTCTCAAGGAGCTGTGCCCAAATCTGAAGCTGTGTAGATTGGCAGGTCCATCTCCAGAGTGTGTTTTTCTGTCACTTCACAGCCCAGTCTCTTCCTTGGTGCAAATAAACCAGGAAAAATCACGAGGCTGTGGAAGGAAAAGCTTTCCCCTTTTTATACAGCCCTAATGGCAGATACTCATGGAATAGAATGGGGAAGAAAACATTCCTCCGGGCATGGATTGCCCTGATTCTGGAGTGGGAGAGCTCATGGCAGGAGGCGTGGGGTTGGAGGGATGTGTGTTCATCCCGATTTTCAGAGGCTGGAGGCAGGAGGGGAGGATGGGCAGGGAGAACACCCCGGTGTGTCCCCGGGCTGGGGGAGGCTCTCCGGGCTCCTCCTGGAACACACAAAGCCAATTAATTAAAGGCTTGATTGGATGAAGCGGTCACAGTCAAGTGGCCCATTGGCAGCCAGTCAGGATCCCAAATCCCTCAATATCGTTAAGGTATGTGCCTTAATCCCCTGCTGAAGGATTAAGCGTTTAACCTGTGGCTGGTGTTTCTGAGGAGAGCTGTGCTGGGGGGAGCAGCGCAGCCCCACTGCCCCCTGTGCGGCCACAGCATCCCCCAGGGGCTGCAGGGAGATCAGAGGGTGTTGATTCTAAGGGAGGATTTTTTGGCAAAAGAGAGAGCTTTGGTGGCTGCCTCCATTCCTTCCCCACTCTCTGTCCTGCTTTATTTGGGAATAAGACACTGTAGAGGGAAAGCTGCCTACCCCCTCCCTGACTGATGGCCCTTAACCACAGATGCCTTTGAAATACAGATTTTTATTGAACTTTCAAAGCAGCGTTGGGAATTGCAATACCTTCCTAGCCCAAGAGGTGTGAAGGCAATTTCCCCACCGAGCCAGGAAGGAGGAGGAATAATGGCCATTTAATAGATGTGGCTTCTCTCATCTTGGGGTTTGAGAGGAACCTGCAGCCACTCACATCCTGAAATGCTTTAAGCCATCACAGAAGCCCTGGTGTTTAGATCCCAGTCAGGAGAAGGTGTCACGTAGCTGATTACACACAGCAGACCAGGATTACTCCTGGTTAATGCCTGATTAGGAGTTAAATGAATATTGACTGCTGATAGTAAACTGTAATGATTTATTTAGGCAAAAATAAATATGAAAGGTCGTCATGCAATCCCAGTGGCCTGCTGTGGTAATTAAACATATTTTCAAATCTTGCACTGACAGGGAAGACACAGGTCCGTGGAAGGGCTTGCACTGTGTTAATAAAGACAAGGAAAAGATCTCTCCACACAAGGCTGGGCATGGGAGAAAAACCTGCATGAGCAGTTTTGCCCCCTGCACTCACTATATTTCTCCTGTAGATATATCATTTAAAAGCTGTGGCATGCAAAGGCCAGCAGACAATTTCAATGTCCATTGTGCTCTTTCAGCTGCACAGAGGCTCAGGGCCAGGGCCCAGATGTTGTCTGATACACAGATGATGGCTACTGGTAAAAAGCACATCTTTATGCAGATATGGTTTGAAAATCAGGCCCAGCACTCCAACAGGAAGGGAGTTTTATGTCTAGAACACAGAACTAGCCTTGAACCCTGTTATTAGTGCTGTCCTGGAAAAGTGATGCGTTGGCAGAATTTCCTTACTGGTGGCAGCATTTTCTGAGGGGCGAAGGTGGAGGAGAGAGTTTCCTCCTCTCCCTCACTTTGATGGATGTGTGCTGGAGAGCTGAAACATAGGAGGTGTCAGGAGTGATGGAGTGATGCTGAAGGCTCTGACAAATGAGCTCCAGAAAGTTACACTGACATCTTGGTGAATGTATTTCACATTCAGCATTTAAGATGTTCCCCTCCCTCTGCTCCCCTGTGTCCTGTGCCAGAGCCCCAAAGTGCACAAGCACAGAGGAGTGCCCCCCACAGCACTGGAGCTCAGCCACCAGAGGACACCAGAGGGGAAGGGGGATGTGTAAACAAGCCTTGTGTCCTACTGACCTGGTTCAGAGGCAGCAAATTGCTTTGGGAACGGAGTCCCACCTTCAGCTGCCACAGGGATTTGCTCAGGGAGCGTGTCAAACACTCCTGAGAACAAACACTGTGCGTGCAGAAGCTGTAACTCTCCTCTTCCTTCTTTCTCCCTTCCAGCTGGCTGCACTGGAGAGGCAGGTGTTTGACTTCCTGGGATACCAGTGGGCCCCGATCCTCGCCAACTTCCTGCACATCATCATCGTTATCCTGGGGCTGTTCGGCACCATCCAGTACAGACCTCGCTACATCGTGGTGGTGAGTGGCACCCCTGGCTCCCAGAGCCTCCAGGGGGATGTGGCACCTGAGGAGGGACAGAGCAGAGCCCCTGGAGATCAGACATGAGCCCTGCACGCTGCTGGAGCAGGAGGTGCCTGGTGTGCTCAGCAATCTGCTGTTCAGTGAGCTGTGCTTGGGCCAGACTTGGAAGGTTTCAGGTAATTCTTGGTGCTGCTCAGGGAGCCCTGCCCAAAGGCTGCCCAGCAGAGAGGGAGGGCCAGGGGCTGGACAAATGCAGCACAGAAGCTCTTCCATCCCTCCAGACTCCTGCCCCTGTGTGTGTTATCAGGCAAGAGAGCATCTGAATATAGAAAACAAAAAGAGGAAGAAAAAAAATATTTTAGTGCTGACTCAGGGCATTGCACTGCCCCCAGCTAGAGCACACATCTCAATATAAATATAGATATACACACGCTAATTCCAGTGACTTCCTAATGTTTATTGCTTCTCTCTCCCTAACCCCACTCCCTTCCAGTATGCCATCTGGACTGCAGTCTGGGTCACCTGGAACATCTTCATCATCTGCTTTTACTTAGAAGTGGGAGGGCTCTCAAAGGTGAGTGCTCAGGCTTTGCAGCCAAGGGGATGGAGCTGAGTGGGCTGGGCTGGGCTGAGCTGAGCTGATGTGGGTGAGGTGAGGGGTGGGGGCTGCCTGGGGGCAGGTCCTGCCCTCCTGCCTGTGGAGAGGGCTGCTGCAGCAAGGATGGGGAATGTTGCTGCTTGTGTGGGAAACTGAGGAGCCACTGTTGATTTCTGGAGCTCTTGGTTGGTTGGTGCAGGTGGGGGCTGGAATAAACCCTGCCCTCACAGCAGGTGGAGTGCATTTGCTTTCCAGAGGTGAGAGCAGCAGAGCCATCCTGAGGGGAGAGGGGGTTTGAGGGCCAGTTCCCAGCAGTGATGCAGAGGAGGGCTGGGAGATAACCAGCTTGCTGCTGCTCCTCTTGGCATCTGAGACCACCTTGGCAAGAAGGTGTGTGATGGAGGGGAGGGCCCTCATGCAGCACTGGCCTTTCTGCCAGCCTGTCCCAGGGAAGGGCTGCAGCAGGGTCTGCCTGGGTAAACCTGAACCAAGGACTTTGCTGGAACTCTGCACCTGACCAGCTCTGGATATTTTTGTGCCTCCCAGTCCTGCTGAGGACTTGCTGCACTCCAGCAGCAGGGATAAATACCTGCTTGTTGCCACAGCAGGCAAGATATTTTCTGTTGTACCTCTGGGGAGAGGCTCCCCTGTCTGCTGAAGAGAGAACATCCCTCCCCAGAGGGATCTGGCTCATCTCCTCGGGATGTGCCTTCCCTGCCTTAATTCTTCCTTCTTCAATACTGTGTTAGTTACTCATGGCTGCTGGCCAGGGTGCTGTGAGTGAATATGCAAAGCTCTTTGAAGACTAGATTAGCTGAGTATTGCTGTCTGCCTAATGAGGGGTGAGTCAGAAATAATAAAAACGGGAGGCAGGCCCTAAATTAAGCCTGGGCTGTAAACAATGGATTAGGAGTGTTGCTGTAGCAGAGCAGACTCAGAGTGATTGTGGGATGCAGGTTCATTTCAGAACACTCCACATCTGGCCTGAATTCCCAGGTCATGCACTGGAGTTGCAGTCAGAATTGGAATTGCCCTGTGGTTTTATCAGGCCCACAGCAAGTCAGGAGTGGCAGCTTAAATCCTTTGCAGATAAGAAAATGTAACTTCCTAATGTCTCAATTCATCTTCATTTCCCCTCTCAATTGTCTCCAGAAACTTTGAGGGAGTTCTTGCTCAAAACAGAGAATTCAGTCTGAAATCTCAGCCTGAGATGATCTCGATGATGGCTGCGACCAGCTGAAAAAAAAGAACTTTATGTAACTGTTTAAATGCTCCCTTCTGCAGGGAAAACATTGGCTTGATAAACTGCTCTGGGAGCTTCTCAGAGCCACTGTTTGCTTCCAGCCAGCTGGAAACTCGTGTTTGCTAATCCCAACCTGCGCTGCAACACGTCGGGTTGCTGTTTTGCAATTCAAACAGCACCACAAACTCCTTTTTGTGTGCCACAGAGGAGCTTCACCTGGTAACCTTGCTCTGTGCTGGGGCTTGTTTTAGCCAAGCCAGCACACAGAGAGGCTTTATTTAGCCTACAGGGTGACACTTGTGACTGGGGACGTTTTTTTATAGATTTGGGCTGCAGTGTAAGTTGTTACTGAGTCAGTGGACTTTCTGGCTGCAATGAGAAATTAGTTCATTTAATGGCAACCAGCAAAAGCAAGAGAGAATTTGTGCTTGTTTGGCTGTAAAGTAGTTGATAGCCTTGCCTCTGTTCTTAATGAGTTATTCTCACTTTTAAAAGCTGTTTTGTAAGGAGAACTAATGATGCTGCTTTCCATCCTCCTCCACTTTCACTGAAGTAATTTGGGTCTTTGTAGTGGCAAAATAAATCTTTGCTTCCTCAAGAGACCAAAAGATCCACTTGGAGCAGGAGCTGAGGTTTCTGTAGGACACTTCACACTCTCCTGCTGCATCTCTGGAAACCTGATCCAAAGGCAGCTGGTGTTTTATTGATCTCAGTGTGGGATCAGACCCCAGAAGGACATTTGGGCTTGGCTGTACAAGTGTTGGGCACAGGGCAGTGTCAGTGGGGAGGGGATGGCAGCAGGGCTCAGGTACCTCTGTGTGACCCCAGGGCCCTCAGGAGGGTTCTGCCCTCCAGTCTTGACAAGAAGTCAAAGCTCACCATGAGCCTGGCAGTAGGCAGGGAAATCCCAAATATTGGTGGAGGGAGGCTGATGGAGCTGGTCTGATAAGCACTAACTCATTAACTACCAGACTAAGCATGGGCACAATGGGGAGTGCTTGGACTGGGTTTGTGCAAGTCCCTTAAGGGGCTGAGAGCTGTGAAGGTGTTCAGGGTGTGCTGCTTGCTCTGTGACTGCTGGTGAGCCTGGGGGAGTGGGAGAGTGGCATTGCTGCCAGTGACCCTGTCCTGCCAAGGGCAGCCTGCCAGGGCAGGCTCTGTCTGCAGCTCATTTCCAGTGAGAGAATGCAGAAATGGCAAGGAATTCTAGAGAATGGAGTTTGTTAACTTGTGCCTGGTAATGACAGCCCAGTGCAACTGAGCCAGCTGATAACTCAGGTGGGAAAGGGGAGAAAGGATTCAGGTGTTTCTGATGTAACAGATTCAGGAAAAGCCCAGGGAATTGAAAAGATGAGGGAACAGTTATGTGCAGTCATTGCAAACAATTCTTTGTGCTCTGCTGCCCAGATCTGATTTATCTTGGGTGAAGGAATAGGGGATGGGAGCAGGGAAGGGCTGTTCACAAGAACAGGGATGTTGTTTTTTGCCCCCCTTGCTTTGGGTGCCTGGCTGATTGAATGAGCAGAAACCAGGGACCCCACAGTCCCATGTCAGCCCATGAGTGATTGGACAAAGGGATTGGGTTAATCTCTCAGTTATAAACTTCAGTCATCAGTAGAACAAGGGCTGGTAGGTGCAGTTTGGCTGTTTGTTTTCACTTACCAAGGAATTGTTCTCTGCTGCTTCTTTCCTCATCCCATTCCCTGCCACCACTTCTCACCCTCTCTTTCCTCCTGTTGTTCACATTTCTTGAAGTGCTCCTTTATCCTCCAGGTTTTTCCAGCATGTCCATTCCATGTCTCCTGGCCTTGGGATCACTGAGGATGCTGTTCTGGTCAGCCCTGCTCAGGGGAGTTATAACTAATTACTAACCAGCTGCCAATCACTAGTCATACTGGATTTTTTATTGGAAAGGAAAACACATTTTACTGCTCACTGGATCTATTCCCTGCTTCTTGGAAGAGCTAAATTGACATGATTTCTGTCTCTCTATCCTGCCAGGGTTTTTTTTATCTTGGAATCTTTTCTTAGCAGAAGTAAGAGTGTGAAATATGGCCCAGCAGAACTTCCTTGGTTGGCCAGACACAGGTGGATCAGCACAAGTGTCTAAGGAAGCACTTCCCTGGCTGCTGGAAGGGCCTCCCCAAGCACACAGCCCATGCCAGCTTTCCTGGGAGTGCTCTGCCAGTGAGTGCTGGCTTTGCAGGGCTGCTGCTCAGCACTGGCAGGGAGGTGCTGATGTGTCTCTGAGCAGCTTTTGGCAGCGTTGCCTTGCTCTGCTCCTACTCCTAGGCACGCTTGCAGCTCCAAGTGCTGTGCCACTGCTCTGTGGTGGGGCTCACAGCCCAATTCCCAGGTTGCTGCTCCTCCTCCTGTCCCATCTCTCTCTTTTCCCCGTGTCCATCTGGCCATTGGGTTGGGTGAATTGCTGGGAGCTGGCTCTGAAGTTTCCAGGCTGTGTTTGCAATAATAAGTTAAGCTTCTCCCTGTCTACTCGAGCGTGAAACTCATCCCTCCTGCAACCCCTCAGCCTGAGTTAATGATTAAAATCCTGCTGTTAAGACATATGAGCATATGTCTGTCCAGCTGCCATGCTGACTGACTCTTCATCCTGTACTTGAGAAATGTTCAGAGAGGTTTGAGGAACTGGTGTCCTGTATTTCAATGTATTCCTTTGTCTTTTCCCTCTGGAATTATTCTTCTTGAATGGTGATTTCTGATTTTTTTTTATTTTATCCTTCCTTTATATTCTCTCTTGTCTGTGCACTGCTTTGATCTGAATCCAGAGCCGTGGTGGTCTAAATCTCCTCTTAAAATGGAAGCAGCCCTTGTGAGTCAAATGGGGGTTATTTGTATTTCAGGGAATCTGCATGGGCATCTTGGGATGACTTTGTAGCTGGTTAAAATACCAGGAGGATGGATAAATTCATGTGTACGTAAAACTGTCCCTCAACTCCTTCTAAATTTAGAACTTGAAGCCTGGGATTTGGCTTTTAAATGCTGTGGCATTGTCAACAAGCCCAGTGAGAGACACTGGGAGTGTTTCTCTGTGTCCCAAGGTGCTGCAGCTACTCTGAACACAGGATTGAAAAATGAACATTGTATGTTGTATTTTAATAAGAAATGTTTCCATCTAAAAAGATTTAAAATGAGTCTGCTGTTCAAGCTCTGGTGGCTCCCAAACGAAGTTCAGTTTGTTCCAGAGCTGTCCTAGTGTGGTTTTGCCTGATAATTAAGGAAATTTGGGGGAGGCAGTTCAGAAGGCTGTTAACAACAGGCTATAAAACCATCTCTGATAGTGTCCCTTAGAAAATAATTTCAGAGCAGCTTTCAGGAAGCTATTTTAGCAGAGGAATGCAGCTGGCTCCGTGGGTGTAGGAGGTAGGTGTGAGTTTCCCGTGGGATACACTGGGGAAAACAGGCTCTGTGCAATGGAGGTGCTGCAGTTTCAGCGTTGTCCTCCCTCTCACCCTGGTGCCAAATGGGTGACAGCCAGGTGCTGTGGCACTTCAGAGTGAGGTGTGATTTTTTGGCTGGCCTTTGGGTGCTCCCGAGGAGGAGCTCGGATCTCCTGGCTCGTGTTTCCCTGCGGGCTGGGGGATAAAGAGGCAGTGATGGCCCTGGCAAGGTCCGAGGAGGGGCTGGGCACACACAGATCCTCTCCCACAGCAGGGCTGGCTCGCTGCTGGGGCTGATTAACATCTCCCAGCCCACATTCCGCGTCTGGGAGCGTTTCAGTGCCTTTGGATTTCCAGTGCATCGCAGAAAGCTTTTGGGAAACAGCTGTTCCCTAAACTTTCTTAGAACTGGCTCTTTTCTCCTGATTTTTGTGTGCTGTTCTCATTCATGGTTTCACTTCTCTCCAACTGGATTCTCAGACGAAGCTGGCAAACCACAGGAGACATCCTGGAGTTGTTTTTGTAGTCTATGAGCAACGGGAGGTCAATTAAGGGATTTTCTTGAGTGTTCTTTTTATTGTGCCCCATCACACAGGTGTCCCCCGAGGGCATCCAGCCAGGGGTGGAACTGCTCTGCTTTGCATGTTGAGACCCTCTCGTGCTCCAGACAGGTTCAGGAAGGTGGCTCTGAACACAGAGACATTCCCTGAACTCAGTATTTACATCTGTGAGATGGATGGCTCATGAGTTTGAGGCATCGTGGCACTTTTAGAATCCAAATGTGCTCAGTTGTGCCAATCTGCTCTTCACTCGTGTATAACTCTTTTATTTTTTTCTCGGAGCTGGAGTGTGATTGTGAGTGCTGGTCAGGACCTCCTGTTCCTCCACCTGCCCACCTCCAGCCACACCTGTCCTGCTTTTTCAGGCTGAATTTACAAGCAAGTTCAGCTTCTGCAGCAAAGTGAAGCCAGAGCCAAATCTCTGCAGGCTGACAAAAGGGAGATTCTGGAAGGAAAGCAGCCTGTTTCTTGCTTTGCCAAACACACACTGGTGCCTCTGTAAGGAGCAGAGGGGGCACTGAGGGGCCTGTGTGCATCAGTGAGGCAGAAGGTTTGGGAAGGCACCATCTGTGAGCTGGGAGAGGGAAGCCTTGGGGACTCAGAGCAGATCCTGTGGTGCCCTGGGGAACAGCTTTGGTTCAGTGCTAATGGGGGAGCCCCAGGCAAAGAAACAGGAATTTTCACTTGGGGGGTTTCTTGGTTGTTTTGGAGGTTTCTGTTTGTTTGTTTGTGGGGGTTTGTGTTGTTTTTTGAGGAAGGTGATTGCTTCTTTCCCCAGCCAAAGCAAGGAGTGGCTCATGAGGGGGAGAAGAGCCCAACCACTTGGAGGCCTGGCTGTGGCTGGGGAAACCCCACGAGCCTCATAACACACAAACTTAGGGGAAAAAGAGCAACCTTTGCAGAAAAGCTGTGATTTGGTGACTTTCTGAGCTGTGTGTGGGTGACTGAAGGGTGAGGCCCAGGAGAGGGCTGAACTCCCAGCTCTTAATGGGGTTTTCCCCCTTGTCTTTGCTATTCCTGCTGCCTCAGCCCCGATGCCATGCTCCATCCCCGTGCCCTCCTCCATCTCCTGTGCCCTCCTCCATCTCCTGTGCCCTCCTCCATCTCCTGTGCAGCACATGCCATCTGCTGTGCTGATGGTGGCAGGAGCTTGGCAGCTGTCTTCTCACTTAATTGTCCACATTTCTCAACACAGCAGATTTGAGTAACAGCTCTGCAGGCTGCTCTGGGCTGTCTGGGGTGCACAGAGGGTCCCCATGAGGTGCAGAGTTGGGACTGTTCACTGCTTCTCTGGCTGACATTCAGCTTCCTGCCCCTGTGACTCGAGTCTGGCCCTGGATGTGCTTTCCAGTGTCTGTGTTTTGTATCTGCAGCAGTGCCTGCCTTGGCTCCTGTGTTGGCTGTGGAGACAGGCCCTCTCTCTGGAGGCTGATTTGGAGCAGGGTCTTGGATAAGCTGCTCTGAATCTGTTTTTCCTTTTGACTCCACGGGGAGCTGACACAAAGGGGCTGCCATGTGAGGTTTTCCATGTCAGCACTGTTGAATACCCCCAGCTCTGACTGCTGCTGTTCTGGGAGCCGTGGCTTTCCTCTGGGACTGTGTAGGACCCTGGCACGAGCAGTGTGAAACAGTTTATGGGTAGGTGCTAAAACCTTTAGTAATGGCTGGGTGATGTGTGTATATCCAGCATTCATCCCTCTCTGTAGAGATACAGAGTCTCTGCCTGAAAAATTTTAAATCTGTTCTTCAGAATAAAATTTCCAACTCCTTGACTTGTTTTGTGGTCAAAAGGGATTGTTGATTCTGCATCAAAGTGACCTGAGAGGGCTTCAGGGGCAGCCAGCACTTGGCACTCATCCCTGAAGGGTGGCAGCTGCTCAGCCACTCCTGAGTTTGTCTTTTACCTGCAGGAGGGCTTTGCCATGTCCTGCAAGCTCAAAATCCCAAAGCTCTTCTGAGTGTTCGTGTAAACACTGAGCCTTTCTCAAATGTGAGCAAAGTGTGGTCATTTTTAAATCAGCACCTGGCTGCACACCAAAGCCCTGCACTCCTTGTGTGGCATTTCACTCTGGAACCCCCTCAAGTGGTTTGAAGTATTTACCTAGCAAAGACAAGGGAGCAAAACAAAAAGCCTCTTGAGGTAAGGTTGATAAGGAATTGCAGGGGAGGTGTTTACAAGAAGTCAGCACTGTGAGGTCAGCTTGGCTGACTTGGGGCTGACAGGAGATGCAGAAGCATCAGATGTGAAGAGTGTGGAAGGAAATCAGGCAAAAAATGGTGCAGGATCTTGTCAGATGTGTTAAAACCTAGGAACAGAGGAAGATCTGTTGGGTTTTGAAACTCAGTTTGGGGTTAGGAAGTTCATATTTTTCAGTTGCTTGTGTTGATTCCCGTGCTGGAAGAACCTGGCAGGACACTTAGTGCTGCCTTGTTTACCTTGTTCCTCTAGAGTTACAGGGTTATCTCCCAAACCCTGAGGGCTCTTCTCTGGGTGAAGAAACCACCAGCAAAATGTTCTTGGATCTGCAGCCTGCATCCAAACTGTGCTACAGGATGGTGGAATAGATTCATTGCAGGGCTGCCTCAGGAATGGTTCTCACCACAGCAGCCTGCCTGGGAAATACGTTTACATTAGATAATAGGAGGAAATTGTTCCCTGTGAGGTGGGCAGGCCCTGGCACAGGTTGTCCAGAGAAGCTGTGGCTGCTCCATGCCTGGAAGTGTCCAAGGCCAGGCTGGACAGGGCTTGGAGCAACCTGGGACAGTGAAAAGTTCTTTAGGATCCCTTCCAAACCAACCCATTCCATGAGTCTATGAAGGAATATAAAGCCAATGTGCTTTGATCTGTGCTAGCATTTTTGGGGAGTGGTGACCTCATAAACTAAGTTTTCCATTGATTGAATACAACCCCCAGTTGGCAGCACGTCCGACACTCTCAGAGTAAACACAGATCTCTTTGCAATTTCAGGACAGTGAGCTGCTGACCTTCAACATCTCCCGGCACCAGTCATGGTGGAGTGAGAATGGCCCTGGCTGCGTGAGGAAGGAGGCTCCAATGTCTGGCATCAAGGGGCTGGACAGCCACTCCTACGTGTCCGTCATCGGCTGCGCGCTGGAGTACCGCTACATCGAGGTCATGCACAGCTCCTTCCAGATCCTCCTGGCGGTGAGTGCCTCGCTCAGGAGGGGCTGTTTACTTTTGTTCTTCCCCAGGCACAGAGGCTGTTCCTTGTTTTCCACTGCTTTTCGTGTTGCCTGATTGCCAAAGCCTCTGTGAATGTGTTTTGTGTGATTGTTCTCCTGTTCTCTCTCACCAAAAATGCTGCTTGAGACAGTTGGAAATGGGTGTCAGGCACCTGATGCCTGAATTGATGCATCTGTGCAGCCATGCAGTGACAAAGGGTTCTGGATCCCTGTTGGGGTGTGGGAATTCATGTTTTCACAAGGACAGAGACCCTTCTGGAGGAGGGTCAAAGGAAGAAGTTTTGATAGGACAAGAGGAAATGGCATCCAATTGCAGCAGGGAGGCTTAGTTTGGATACTGGGGACAATTTTGGGTTGTAAAGCTCTGGAACAGACTGCTCAGGGAAGTGGTGGAACCACACTTGGAAGTGTTCAAAAAAATGTGTGGATTTAGCACTTGAGGGCATGGTTTAGTGATGAATGTGGTGGTGATGCTTGGTTGATGATTGACTTGATCTTAAAAGGCTTCTTCCAACTTTAACTCCACGTTTGTGTGAAGGATTGCTGTTATTCCCCATGACTCAGTGGTGGGTGGTGGAGCACATACCTGCACATGTGTTGTGAAGAATCTCCAGAAAATGAAATCAGCTTTTAGGAGGCAGTAAGCAGCATATTTTCCTTCTGCTGATACCCAAGATATATTCACTAAATGTTTTCATCCAGTCTTTCCTCATCACAGTCTTCCTCAGGCTTTTGAAAGTACTCTGCAAAAATGCTGTGTCCTTAAGGTTCACTGTTAATTGTTTCTCACTTTCCTGTGAAATTAACTGAAACAAAATGTCCATTGTGTCACTCACTTCTGGGTTGCTCTTGCATTTTGCAGCCCACATCTCTGACCTGCTTTTGTTGTTACTTTGGGGTTAATGGCTTTAGTTACAAACATGAACTGGGGAACAATTCATGTTTTGGCTTTCAGTTTTGGCTTTAAATGGAAAGGCAACTTGCCCTGTTTAAATGCTGAAGGATAAAAAATAGAGATTTTTCAAGTTTCTGGAGTGCCAAGTACTTCTCTGCACGTTTTTGGTACAGCTTTCTACTGTCCTGACCCTGCATTTGCTATTAGCTGGGATGGTCTGTGTGACCCAGGGAGCTGCAGGGAGGGGGGAAGGCTCAGGCTCCTTTCTTGCCATGTCCCAGAGAAGAGGCAGAGGCAGAAGCTCCTGTTTCCTGAGTTGGATGGGCTCCCTGGCACGTGTGCTGGCTGTTAATATTCCATCAGTTCTCCTTCTGCATGAATCTGTCTGCAAGCTGCTTCCATGTCTGTGTGGGAGAAAGGCAAACCTGTGTGTCCAGGGGGAAACCTGGTGTGTCTCAGAGAGGCTTTTAGGTGGAACAGGACTGGTGCTGTACCTGAGTTTGCTGGAACAAGGACAGGCTTTACAGTCATAATGCCCCTTTTTAAAGCACAGAGGTTTCTCACTCTCAGCATCCTTCCTGAACTCCTGAGCTGGCACAGCCCCTGTGCCCTGGGCTACAGGTTGAGCCAGCAAATGGTTCTGAGTTTGTTTGGAGTAGATTTTTATTTTTTAGCAGCTTACTGACCTAGGCACGTGGCCCTGGGCTAAGTGATCACCCTGATATGTAGGACTCTGTCTCTGGCAGTGGCTTTTCCTCTGCTTCTCCCCAAAGGCACATGACAATATTCTCTGTGCATCTGCAGAACATCACTAAGGGCCAGATGGGGAGACAGGAGGGAAATATCAGACAAAACAGGATTTAGGGAAATACTTTCTCTCTTTTTCTCACTGAGATTTAAGGTGCAATAAATTTTTGAGTCTTAAACCCTGGAAATGGGGTTAAAATACTTGTAGGCAAGAAACCCATACGGGCTGAGCTATGCAGTGAACTTAATTTCTGCTTGTCCTGTAATAAAAGCAGAGTATTGGAGCCCCAGGTCTGTGGCTGCTGCTGGCTCTGAAATGCTCATGCAATTTTGTCATGTAGTGGGAGCAATGGAGATTTCCCCCTCTTCTCTGAGGTCAGGCAAAAAGCAAGTCTTCTTTCTCCCTCAGACCTTGCCTGAAAGCAGTCAGCCAATTCTCTCCCTTTTTACTCCCTGAGGGTCAAACTCCTTGATCCCTGCCAGAATCTTTTTCTGTTCTCTTTATCTCACTTTGAGGCAGGTTTTATTACGGGCAGCTGTCCCCAGAGTGCTGGCAGGTACAGTGCTGCAGACAGGCAGGGACACAGATCAATAGCACAAAAACACCACCAGCAACTGGAAGGCTCAGGGGATGCAGCGAGGGACATGACCTAGTTCCCTCCTTGTCTGAGACCTGAATAATCAGCTCCCTGTTAGGAAGGGCAAGGGACAGGCTTTCAGTGGTTTGGTTTTGCTTTGCCTGATGGTTTTTAGAAGTTGTGGGGTGAGGGATGTGCTCTGCTTGGTTTGGTTTTCCCCCCAGATACAGCACTGTGAAATCCATTATTTTTGAATATGCAGTGCCCAACTCTGGGCACTTTATTTTTATTTTTCTGGAAGTTCCAATTCCTTGAGCCCAATGAGGGGCTGTGCTGCAGTGTTGTGTACTTGGGGCAAGGCTCCCTGAATTCAGTCTTGCATGCCAAAGGAGAGGGAAAGCAAACCTGGACCCATCTGGTGAGCACAGTGTTGGCTGTCAGCTTGACTCCTGCTGATTATATCATCCTGCTCCTGGGCATGCATTTGAGGATACAGAAGGTCTCAGTCTGCTTTTGCTCAGAGCTTGTCTGCACTCCTTGAAGGCAAAAGCAATTCCTTTAATCTGGAATGCAATCAAACTTGGGCATATTAGTCACCACACATGATACAAGTGGCTTCCTCAGTGCTTTAGCACAAAACACATCAGANTACACATGATACAAGTGGCTGTAGGGCCCAGCATGAAAATCTTCCTCAATGCTTTAGCACAAAACACATCAGAGGTAAATGCTCATTGTGGCCACATCTAAAAGTCTGTCCTGGAATAGAAACTGTAAAGATAATCCTACCAGCCCAGGTAGGAAATGCAGCAGCAACTGCTTTGTCAAGATAAGAATCTGATTCTGCCTCAGCAAGGATTCATCTTGCACATCCCCAGCTCTCCAGCCAGCAGAGAGAGGAGCCATCCCCAGCTCTGAAATACCTGGCATAGCTCTGGGCTGTCCATATGGTACTTCTGGGAGTGGGGAGGGTTGGGCTTTTCCTGAGGCTCCACTGAATGGGGCAGAAATTGGAAATGTCTTTGCAGCAGCCAGAATTTGCTGCCTGCCTGTCTGTTGTTTTCACTCAGACTGACAGCTTGGAAGGTGCCCAGGGAGGCAGCAAGGCAAGCCTTGACAGCAGATGTTATGTGAGAACCAGTGTACAAGAGATGCCTTGCTCTCCTGGCAGAAGGTGGATTTTCAGTGGTCGTAATTGCATCCAAAGAGTAAAGAAGGTCAAGGAATTGAAGGATTTTGATTGCCTCTCTTTGGCTGTCTGGTCACAATAGCTCTTCCACAAGCTGGATTTTTTGCTTTCTCATAACAGGCTTCCCTTCCTTTCCCCCTCTTGCACTGATGTCAGTGTGGACATTTCATCTGCCCTCAAAGAAAAGACTTTGCACCTCTTCTCTGTGGTGGCAAAAGCAGTGGCGAGTTTGTCTATTGAGAGAAGAATTAGAGAATCTTCACTAGGACAGAGGCAGACTAAAGCTAAAATCTTACACAAGTAACAGGAACACCTCCTAAAATGTGCCTTCCCATCCTTTGTGTGTTTTGCACACTTGCAGCCAGCTGGTCCCTTTCTCCAGCTTTTCCTCTAATTTACTCCCTCTGGCTCCAGCGCCTTCATTCAACGCTGCTGTTTCATGAACAGTTTTCAACTCTCTATTAAAAAGTGAACTTCAGAGGGCTGAGGGGCAGGGGGATGCTCAGACATATGTTTCCCTCATTCCCTTGGGGCACACTTGTCTCTCCCAGTCTTCCCCTCTCTGGTTGCCTGCAGAGTGCTCGGGGCACCCCAGCTCCCTCCTCTCCTGCGGGGCAGCGTGTGCGTTCCCAGGCTGACAGAACACACCTGCCCTCGACATGTGTTCCTCATAAAAAGCTTAATCAGATCCTTCTGCAGCTCGGGGAAAGCTGGTGCTGCACATGCAGAACAAGCAGAGAAACAGAGGCTAAAGCCCAAGAACATTCTTTGGGGAATTAGAGCAGTGGCTTAGTGTCATTTTACATCGCTGACGTTTTCCCTCCTCTCCCACCTGCCCGATGTAATTGTAAAGATCCAGGAATTGTTGGTATTTCCCTGGGATACAGAGCTTAAACCCCTCCTCTGTGTTGAAATCAGCAGGGGCAAGGGTGAAATTATTCCAAATTGTTGACTTCTGTGAAGCTTCCTTGTGTTAATGCTGATAAACTGGGTGATGTTTGAGACCTGGACACATCGTTATCAAATACGCATTCAGAAGGGAATTTCGGGTGTTGCTTGGAGTCTGCTCATTCCACACTCCAGCAAACTCTTCCAGGGGAAAGACTGGACAATAGCAGCAGCATTTCTCCTCTTTAGCTGTATTTCATTCATCATTTATTCCAAAAGTGAGACATGGGGATTCCTGTGAGTTCAGTTAATTCTTGAGATTCTTTAATTTCAGGTTATTTAATTACAGATGAATCCTTTAGAGTATTTAATTGCAGTTTAGGTCAGCACACAAAAAACTGGAATTCATATTTATGTTCTACATCTCTTCCCCCCTTGGTACTGAAACTCTCCTATTCTAGCCAGATCACAAGACAAAGCTTCTCTGAATAAGAAGTTCCATTAAATAAATAAGTTTTTTTTAAATTGATGAAATGCATCTAAAGAAGGAATGGATTAGAAAGTCAATAAAAAGTAAATTTTAAACACTAAGCAGATGATTTTGAAACAAAGCCAGGAGATGGGAAGGAGTCAAAAAAGAAAACCCTCCACTCCAATGGGGCTGGAATTAGGGATTTAGGGAAGTTCACTTAATTCACTAGTTCTTTATCAGTTGGTTTGTTTTTCTGAATGCAAAAAGTCACCTTAGTCATAAAGTGAAAAATGTATGGGGTGAGCAGGATGATGGTTGAGGGTTATGGGGCATTAATTCCTGTGCAAAACAAACTTCCCAAGTCAATCACATTGCTTGATGCTTCTGAACCGTGAAAAATGTCCAGAGCTTTATCAGGTTTGCTGTGACAGTACAGCTGATAATCACTCCTGCCTCTGCTCATAAACTGGGCAGGTAAATCATTTTCATTGTTAATTCCATCAGGAGTTTCCTGGCACAGGGACCACATAAGATTTGTGTGTTACAGAGCATTGTAACAGTGAGTGGATTTAGGGCTGCCACTTTGCCTGGCTGTTAACCCAGAGTTCCCACCCTGAGAGGTGCTGGGAAATCTGGGGAGGGAAAAAACTGTCCTGGAGTTCCCTTGGAATCAGGATATGTATTCAGGATGCATCTTTCCCGTCTGGATATTTGTGTGTGCGTTAATTGTGTGATTTGGCCTGATGTAAGAGGCTGGATCTTGCCAGTATAAAAATGCTGGAGCAAGTACAGAGGACGTGTGTGAGCACACTCTGAACTTGTTACTTGGTTCACATGAATTTATTCTGGAGACCCGGGTGTGCAGGAGGCTGTTTGGACATCTCTCGGAGTGCTGGGACGTGCAGGAAGCGCCCTCGTTTTCCCCAAAGCATCTGGGTCGGGTCCCGCAGCGCGGAGATGAGCGGGCGGGTCCCGGTGCGGGAGCGGCCTCGGGGCTTCAGCACCACGGGCAGAGCCCGGGCGGAGCCCTGGGCTGGGAGAGAGCCCCGAGCTGCCCTGCACTGCCGAGCCACCGCGGAACCTGTCCCCAAGTGCCACAGCTG